>OZ024895.1:36050833-36613333 GCA_964017195.1 Siderastrea radians
TGAAAGCAACTAAGATGTGCTGTTTTACAGTAATTTGCTTTAGTAATGAATTTATAGTTTTGTTTGTTTGCTAAAAGTTAAGATCAACAATAAGGGCAAAATTATGGGTTCCAATCTCTTGAAAGTCTTTTTTTTTTCACGTTTTATCCACAGTTTTCTTCATTCCCTTCAACAATCATTCTGTTATGAAAACACTTCTCCTCACGAGCATGTTTATGCCACTAGTGTGCGTGTTTTTTGTCGCCTTAGTAACCAAATGGGCCAAAACGTTCCTAAACTATAAGAGTTCCTCTTTTTTCTCCTGGTAGCTTGTTTCAACGATGAGGTTACAATTTAGCCCTCTAAAAGTCAACATCGACTACAAGAATAAAATGTGAAGGGCTTGCATGCTTGATCACAACTGTATAAATTGCATTTACCACTACAATAATCATTTTATTCATGTCAGCAAAATTTTGTTTTTAAAGTTGTTTTCCGCGCAACAACGTTCCTACTCACTCGCACGCCTGTTTTGTGTTTGGATCTGCTTGATAAACGTTTCTTGAATCAGGCTACAATTATTCTCTCTTTGATCTCTGGTAGCTCATTTAACTAATGAGATTCTACTTTCGTTACCCTGCAAAAAAGTCAACAAGAGCAACAAGAAAGTTCAATCCAGAAGAACTGTTATTTTTTTCTTGGGCTTTATTCGCAAGGAAAACTCCATTCATTTCAGAGGGAATCTGACGAAGAGCTGAGGCTCGAAACCTCAGCTTTCAATTTCTCTACGGTGGCCAATTTACCTTATCAACTCAGTTAACAAATCCTAATTTTGTGTTTCACTTCCTCACAGACGTAGAAACACAGTTTCTTTTGAAACTAACCCTTTTGGTTATTCTGTTCTAAAGGACTGCTATACGCAAGTAGGACTGTGCTCGCGCGCGTGTTTGCACAAGCGCGCGAGTGATTGTTTTCCACTCCTTGAAATTAACAGATTTTCGCTCGCGCTCGCACGCTTCGCTTTACTGTCACTGAAAGAGGCTGCCCGTGGTCCATCATCTCTGTGACCCCTTATTATTTACTCACACTTGTAATCAAAACCTTAATTACACTACGCTTTTATCGAATTATCCTGATTACAAGAACGAGCAAAAACAGAAAATTATAGCGACAGATTGATAGTCCATTTAAAGCCGTTTAATCCAAGAGGTTCTGACTGCAATCAGACTTTTTTTGGCCTTTTCACGTACAGCAGTTTATTACGCTGTGCAAAGTCACTGAAACTATTAAATCAGTCTGTTTGTGTGTAAACGTCCGAGCAAAAAAAGCTCCGTTAGTGCTTTTCAATGTAACTTCAGATTTTCGCTAAATTATTATCTAGAGTGTATTGGAAGTGCGCGAAAGGCTCAGCGCCTTGTTTTTCCTCTTTGCTGTTATAGCCTAAAAATACGCTAAAAAGTCTCTCTTTGTTGTTTAAAAAAGTCTTAACTCTGCAATTACAATAAAAAAAGCCTGCTCTCTTAATAGGCAAAATCACAATTTTGTAACACTCAATTGATATTCATTTTACTGTAGAAAAGTTTTTGCTTCACAACTCTTTGTTTGAAAAAAGTCTCACCTCTGCAATTACGCTAAAATATCTCACATCTAATTTATGCTGATAGGTTACACCTAGTCTCGCGTGGGATGGTTTTTAATCAACAAAGCGTTTATCTTTTGTTCGCATGTTTAATTAATGAAAATCAATTGTGGACGCAAGCGTTTACCTTATCTAAAGAAACGATCGAAGGAATAACTTTCCTCGTTGTACGCTTATTTCGCTAGACTACCAGTTACATGTTACAGTGGATTCCTTCCATTACCTGAAGACGTTTCGCCGTAGTGATTTGTAGTCTGTACTGCATTGTTTGTAGGTAATTTTCGCCGATATCACGCTTTGCTTGCTTTACATTTGTAACGCGGAATGGCAAAAGCAACACCAAATAAGAAACAGCTCTTCTTTGATAACTCTCCGATCAGAAAGATCAGAAAGCCCGCCACGTCTGGCCGGTACTTGGCCACTTCGTTCATAAAACTTGCCAGTGAACGGACTACACTGAAACGCCGCATTTCACACATCTTCTAATTTAGTTAAAAACACTCCCTGAAGCGCTTGTAGAGAGCTCGAACCCGCCGATTATCGAGAGCATCCATTCGCAGAAGGAAAGGAGTGAAAGATTGAATAATCGAATTTTACCGCTCTTGTCAAAATATTTATGAAATCCAACCTCTTTAGAACTTTAAGTCAAAAGAGCCCGATAGAAACGCTGCGGGTGTGAAACCGCAAGTTAAATACGGTGACGGCTAACTTGCAAGCCCATGACGTCACTCCCTAGCAACCAGACCTTGTGAATTTTTAAACTTCCGGTTCTCTCTGGCTCGTGATGTTGATGGACGTATGCCTTAGGCTACTTCAAATCCCACAATCTGATTCGCTGCCTCAACGATGACTATTGGTCATAGTTGACCATCGCACTTACAATCTTTACTAGTACTTTGTCTTAAGTTTTATGATCGAAAGAAAACTCAGGCTCGTAAACTAATCGCTAAGTATTTTTTACTATTGTCCAACTAAATATACTGTATCCGTTGTATGATTTCAGCCACTCGAGAGACAGCATTCCTTCACGCCATCAGCTCAGCCGCAATCACACACCAAATCACTTTTCAGTGCGCACAGAACAGAATATCCGGATGCAAGTGTGGTAAAACAAGAAAGCAGCCGCAAGGAAACCGCGACTGGCAGTGGGGCGGATGCAGTGATAACATCAAGTTTGGAGAGAAGGAGACGAGACGCTTTATTGACAAACTGGAAAAGGGAAACGACGCCCGCACAGCATTTAACCTGCATAATAATGCAGTAGGAAGAAAGGTGAGCTAGAGAATTTTCGACTTTCGGACATTTGTCGACAAATTGCTGTACATTTCTTCCTGTAAATTTCGTAGCGATTTTACCTGCATAATAATGCAGTAGAGAGAAATGTAAAGTGGGTCATTTCAGAAGCGGCTGAACGTTTCCTCAAATTTTAAAAAAATCAAAACGCCTGTGAATTCCGTAGCGACTTTTACTGCGACTTAATCTTAATTTTGAAGTTTAGAACAGAAATTGGCCAAGACCAGATGCGATGTATGCAGCGTCTAAGTTGTCTATGAATCTTCGTTTGATAAATTTGCTCGATTTTTATTCAAATTCCCCCGACTGTAGAGCTGACAAAGCATGTGTCGACAAGAAAGTAATTAAAGAGGCCCTGTAGGTCAAAGACTTTAGGCAATTCACTAGTATTAAAGGTTGTTTGAACAAGAGTAATACCGTCTTTGCCTAAAAAGAAAACAGCAACTTTGAATTAAGAGGTTGTTTGACTTTGAATGAGTGATGTTACCTCGGTTTCAAAAGTTAAAATTCATATTACCAACATGAAAAAGTATCAAGATTGGGCTTTTTTTTCCTTTGCGTTGCTCTAGCAAAATTAAAGTCCCTGTGATAGCCCCTTTAAAAGAAGCTGCCATGAAGGTCTCATCGCCTGCTCTACAAGTAAGAAATCTTATCATTTTGATTTCTTTGAAAGGTTGTGCGAGCAAGCCTCAAGAAAGAGTGCAAGTGTCATGGCGTCACCGGAAGTTGCAATTTGAAAACCTGCTGGAAGCAGCTGGCGCCTTTTGACGTGATTGGATCAGCACTAAAGCAGAAATACCGCACAGCAGTCCCAGTATCATTCTACAACAGCAAACTGCAGGAACGAGACAACAACAACCGATACAGACTGGTAACTAGGAAAGACAACAAGCTGGTTTATCTTGACTCGTCCCCAGATTACTGTGTGCGAGACGCGACTGCCGGCTCCCTTGGAATGCTGGGAAGAAAATGCGCAAGTGACGTTGGATCCAACAAGGAACGCAAATCTCTTTGCAAATCTTGTAATTTGCGGTCTCAAACGGTGGAACAATACAAACAGGTCAAGTGCAGATGTAAGTTCGTGTGGTGCTGTACTGTGAAATGCGAGCTATGCAAAGTAAAGTACTCGCTTACAACTTGTACAAAATAGGAAATAACTCCGTTTTAAGCGATGTGACTGTATAAGCAACAAGCTTGAATTTTAAGTATTTTAAGTATTGTCACAGTAAACGCTGGTGTCTATAATTTTTAATGCTAAGGTTAGAATTTCTGGAAACGAAATAGGTCGTCAGATTTTCGATTTTGCTTGAAAGATCATAAACATAAAAGGAAAGCTAGAAGGATTGCTTTGCTTTGACTGTAAAACTTTTTAAGTCGCAATGTCATTAGTTTTGCATGCATTGTTTAGCATTAGTTTGAATTGAAGACGTGGCACTAAGTCGCATATGTGAGTGGATAATAAATGTTGTATTGAAACATATCTCATGTGGTTTCTTTTTGTGGGTGTCGTAGTTACTGTTTTTTTTTTTTGTGGGGAAGGGGTACGGGGGGAGAACTTTTTAAAACCCTGTGTTATACCCACTGAGTGCCTTGAATAAAACAATCCATTCCTTGTCCCTCATCCCCTGAACAGGAAGGAGTGCGCAAAATGTTAAATATGAAACTAAAACTTGTGAATTCCTAAGTTAGTTATGCAGGATCCATTTTTGTTTATCACTCGTTGGACATTTGCCATTTTCATATTAGAGACAGAAAACCTGTCTCAATTGTGAAATCGGGACAATCTTTGACATGACACAGATTTTCTTTTGGAATTTCTTTAGCAGCAATTTTTTGGGGGGAGGGGAGGAGGCACGAAAGCACCGTTTCAATTTCTCGAAAAGGGGAATGTGCACCAACATCTGATCAATGAGTAACAAGTACATAATTAGCCTTACAAGCGCAGTAAACAGTGCGTGGGAGAGCGCGCATACTCGAAATTGAATAAAATCCCTAAATTTCGTTTCGAAAGTTTTAGTACAGCAAGAAAGTAATACAGAAGAGCGTTTCCTTGAATGGTCACACTAGGATTTCATCCACAGACTCAAGAATCATCTTGCGTTGCATAATAAACGTTAGTAATACGGAGTCCAATTTTAATTTAAACAGTTTCGTTCACAGATTCAAAAGTTGGAATGAATCTGTCAAAATTTCACTCTCCAGAATGAAAAGGTGTAATAGATAGATTTTCCGTTGACCACAACAATAAGCTCTAGGGCATCTTGTGCGAAGACGAAAGCTGTAGCAAACAACCCATTATCAACAAAATGTTCCATTAGTGTAAAACCAATTATTGTTTCCGTCCTTTTTTCTCCTCCCCTTTCTGCCGGTACGCACGCTTTTGTTTACAAGGTTGCATACCGAAAACTCGCACCTCGTTTCGCGTGAAATACTTCTCGCACCTCGCCTCGCGTGGGTTATTTTTAATATGAAAGCAACTAAGATGTGTTGTTTTACAGTAATTTGCTTTAGTAATGAATTTATAGTTTTGTTTGTTTGCTAAAAGTTAAGATCAACAATAAGGGCAAAATTATGGGTTCCAATCTCTTGAAAGTCTTTTTTTTTTCACGTTTTATCCACAGTTTTCTTCATTCCCTTCAACAATCATTCTGTTATGAAAACACTTCTCCTCACGAGCATGTTTATGCCACTAGTGTGCGTGTTTTTTGTCGCCTTAGTAACCAAATGGGCCAAAACGTTCCTAAACTATAAGAGTTCCTCTTTTTTCTCCTGGTAGCTTGTTTCAACGATGAGGTTACAATTTAGCCCTCTAAAAGTCAACATCGACTACAAGAATAAAATGTGAAGGGCTTGCATGCTTGATCACAACTGTATAAATTGCATTTACCACTACAATAATCATTTTATTCATGTCAGCAAAATTTTGTTTTTAAAGTTGTTTTCCGCGCAACAACGTTCCTACTCACTCGCACGCCTGTTTTGTGTTTGGATCTGCTTGATAAACGTTTCTTGAATCAGGCTACAATTATTCTCTCTTTGATCTCTGGTAGCTCATTTAACTAATGAGATTCTACTTTCGTTACCCTGCAAAAAAGTCAACAAGAGCAACAAGAAAGTTCAATCCAGAAGAACTGTTATTTTTTTCTTGGGCTTTATTCGCAAGGAAAACTCCATTCATTTCAGAGGGAATCTGACGAAGAGCTGAGGCTCGAAACCTCAGCTTTCAATTTCTCTACGGTGGCCAATTTACCTTATCAACTCAGTTAACAAATCCTAATTTTGTGTTTCACTTCCTCACAGACGTAGAAACACAGTTTCTTTTGAAACTAACCCTTTTGGTTATTCTGTTCTAAAGGACTGCTATACGCAAGTAGGACTGTGCTCGCGCGCGTGTTTGCACAAGCGCGCGAGTGATTGTTTTCCACTCCTTGAAATTAACAGATTTTCGCTCGCGCTCGCACGCTTCGCTTTACTGTCACTGAAAGAGGCTGCCCGTGGTCCATCATCTCTGTGACCCCTTATTATTTACTCACACTTGTAATCAAAACCTTAATTACACTACGCTTTTATCGAATTATCCTGATTACAAGAACGAGCAAAAACAGAAAATTATAGCGACAGATTGATAGTCCATTTAAAGCCGTTTAATCCAAGAGGTTCTGACTGCAATCAGACTTTTTTTGGCCTTTTCACGTACAGCAGTTTATTACGCTGTGCAAAGTCACTGAAACTATTAAATCAGTCTGTTTGTGTGTAAACGTCCGAGCAAAAAAAGCTCCGTTAGTGCTTTTCAATGTAACTTCAGATTTTCGCTAAATTATTATCTAGAGTGTATTGGAAGTGCGCGAAAGGCTCAGCGCCTTGTTTTTCCTCTTTGCTGTTATAGCCTAAAAATACGCTAAAAAGTCTCTCTTTGTTGTTTAAAAAAGTCTTAACTCTGCAATTACAATAAAAAAAGCCTGCTCTCTTAATAGGCAAAATCACAATTTTGTAACACTCAATTGATATTCATTTTACTGTAGAAAAGTTTTTGCTTCACAACTCTTTGTTTGAAAAAAGTCTCACCTCTGCAATTACGCTAAAATATCTCACATCTAATTTATGCTGATAGGTTACACCTAGTCTCGCGTGGGATGGTTTTTAATCAACAAAGCGTTTATCTTTTGTTCGCATGTTTAATTAATGAAAATCAATTGTGTTTAATTTTATCATCCAGCAAGTATATAAGAGAAGTAAAACAGTCGCATTTCATTTCACCTCAACTCGTAAACAACGAAGATCGAATAAGCGTACAAAATGAAGCTATCTACAGCCTACTTGGTGATTCTTTTCGCTTTTGTTTGGACGCAGCACGGATTCAGCAAAACTAAGTAAGTTTGATTGCTTTAATCGATTTTCTCCATTTTGGAAGCATGCGAGTGTGGAACGCGACTCGCATCTCACGCTATAGCGTGTTCCACGTTCATAACTAAACCAGCGTTTCGAGTTCATTAAAATTTCAATCTGATAAGCGACAATTGACCACTTGAGCGCGTGAATTAAGCAAAATTAAGTAATTTGATTTTTGTTAATTTGCGAGCGTGAAACGTGAATCCCTCGCCTCCCACGCAATCGCCTCTTCCGAGTTCGTAAGCAAGCAAGAGTTTTCAGTTCACTAAAAGTTTGGCTGCGAATCAACAATAGACGACTGAATGGAGTTAGCTTCGCCGATTCCACAATCTCCTTGCAAGTCGTAGAAACGCTGGAAAGCTACAATTTCGTCTTCAAAAAGAAGAGCAGTTTTACACGAGCTTGAAGTAGTTGTAAATATCTCCCTAATCTTAACGTAGAATTACGATTTTTTTCTTAACTAGCCTATATACTTGTCCATACCAATCTCACTGTTATTTTACGTTTTGTTGTAGATCCAGTCGTTCGTTGAGCACCGTTCTTCGACAGAAGGTATGTTTTATTTATGTTACTTAAACTTTAACGTTAGCCAAATCTAGATGGTTGCTTTTTCCGAAAATCCAATTCTATTGGTGACTCACTAATGAAGTCTGCAAACAACGTCAATTTAACTTAACGTTCTTACTACCGAGAAACTAATCACATGTTTCTTCTTCTTCTGTGAACAATTTTGACAAAAAGTTTTCAACGTGTTTAGTAAGACTCGCGAGTTAACGAACAGTAACTTTATTCACGAGACTCACAGTTACCGCATTAGGATCGCGTTTGGATCTGCTACTTGTATACTTGCGCATCATTAAGCAATGAAAAACATAGGAAGTATGAGATTGACTTCAAGTCTAGGGTGTGTATACAACTAGTTTGGGCTTTTCATAGAAGCTACTCGTACCAATTACGTTATACGTTAGATAAGCTACTCGTACCGAATACGTTCTTACTACCGAGAAACTGATAACTTTTTTCTTCTTACCGTACTTACGTGTAGAGTATTCAACCTGTTAAAACCAGTAAAGCTCGAGTTAACAGGCCCACCAATTTATTCACAAGACTCAGAGATACCAATGCTCCAAAAGGATCCTTTTGGTTTGAATCTTCTCTTTGATCTGCGACTTGTTAACTAGCGGATAACAATTTATATTATTAAGCAATAAAAAACTTAGGCGGCATGAAAACGACTTCAGTCCTCTAAGGTATCTGTTCAACTGCATGGTTTTGGTTTTTTAAATAATGGACTTAGGGTTGTATCCAGTGGACTTATGGTTATTCGTATCAATTCGAATTTGTGACTGTGGATAGATCATGAGAATGACGTTTAACTAGGGCCAACGAGATAAGCCACGAGTTAGAACACTTTTTAATTCTTATGTAACTGTAATACGTTTGAGTCCATCTTAAACCTTTCATTTTGCCTCAAAGGTTTCTAATCGTTATTTTCTTTTCCAGAATTATCCTTTATTACTGAGCATCGTACGAGAGGGCGGCCATCGTGGATTGACGGAATGTCAGCGCCAGTTTAAAAACAAGATTTGGAACTGTTCACTGGACAGCAAAAACGTGTTCAAGCAGCTACCCATCTTTGTTAAAACGACTTTGCCTCATGGTGAGTGATTCAGGATGTCTTCTTTTCAAAACAAACATTAGCAAACAGAGTATTCAAAAGAAGCGTTACCCTTTAAGAGCCAATATTAACATCCATGTTCTCCTCACGATTCTCTTTAGATTTCCTATGTTACTAGTTGGGAGAATTTGATTAAAGATCAAGACATTTTATTAATGGTGGTCATTTCCTTAATTCTTATGACCTGTATGTTTGATCAAGTAGTAATACTGTAAGGAGAAATTAGATGCTTGTCACTCTTGGGGCTTAAAAGGTTAATGAAATTATGCATTACGTGTCCGACAAAACTTTTTAATAATTTTGCCTTAGCCGTGAGCGAAATATAAAAATATCGGGATATATACATTGGCCAAAATGGTGCGACCTTTATGCTAAATGTGAGATCTAAAAGTAGTTTGTGTGTGCACTATTCTTCGGATATGAGGATGACCATCATAGCTAAGTACTGTCGTTAATGAGTAATGGGGTAGAGTTAGGATTATTGATGGACGTATAGCGTAGGCTACTTCCAATCCCACAGTCTGATTGGCTACCTCAACGATGACTATTTGGTCATAGTTGACCATCGCACTTACAATGTATACTCGCACTTTGTCTTAAGTTTTATGATCGAAAGAAAACTCAGGCTCGTAAACTAATCGCTAAGTATTTTTTACTATTGTCCAACTAAATATACTGTATCCGTTGTATGATTTCAGCCACTCGAGAGACAGCATTCCTTCACGCCATCAGCTCAGCCGCAATCACACACCAAATCACTTTTCAGTGCGCACAGAACAGAATACCCGGATGCAAGTGTGGTAAAACAAGAAACCAGCCGCAAGGAAACCGCGACTGGCAGTGAAGCGGATGCAGTGATAACATCAAGTTTGGAGAGAAGGAGACGAGACGCTTTATTGACAAACTGGAAAAGGGAAACGACGCCCGCACAGCATTTAACCTGCATAATAATGCAGTAGGAAGAAAGGTGAGCTAAAGAATTTTCGACTTTCGGGTCTTTGTCGACAAATTGCTGTACGTTTCTTCCTGTAAATTTCGTAGCGATTTTACCTGCATAATAATGCAGTAGAGAGAAAGGTAAAGTGGATCATTTAAGAACCGGCTGAACGTTTATTCAAATTAAAAAAAAAATCAAAACGCCAGTGAATTCCGTAGCGACTTTTACTGCGACTTAATCTTAATTTTGAAATTTAGAACAGAAATTGGCCAAGAGCAAATGCGATGTATGCAGCGTCTAAGTTGTCTATGAATCTTCGTTTGATAAATTTGCTCGATTTTTTGTTCAAATTCCCCCACCTGTAGAGCTGACAAAGCATGTGTCGACAAGAATGTAATTAAAGGGGCCGTGTAGGTCAAAGCCTTTTGGCAATTCACTAGTATTAAAGGTTGTTTGAACAAGAGTAATATCGTCTTTGCCTAAAAAGAAAACAGTAAGTTTGAATTAAGAGGTTGCTTGACTTTGAATGAGTGATGTTACCTCGGTTTCAAAAGTTAGAATTCATATTTACCAACATGAAAAAGTATCAAAATTGGGCTTTTTTTTCCTTTGCGTTGCTCTGGCAAAATTAAAGTCCCTGTGACAGCCCCTTTAAAAGACACTGCCATGAAGGTCTCATCGCCTACCCTACAAGTAAGAAATCTTATCATTTTGATTTCTTTGAAAGGTTGTGCGAGCAAGCCTCAAGAAAAAAGGCAAGTGTCATGGCGTCACCGGAAGTTGCAATTTGAAAACCTGCTGGAAGCAGCTGGCGCCTTTTGACGTGATTGGATCAGCACTAAAGCAGAAATACCGCATAGCAGTCTCAGTATCATTCTACAACAGCAAACTGCAGAAACGAGACAACAACAACCGATACAGACTGGTAACTAGGAAAGACAACAAGCTGGTTTATCTTGACTCGTCCCCAGATTACTGCGTACGAAACGCGACTGCTGGCTCCCTTGGAATGCTGGGAAGAAAATGCGCAAGTGACGTTGGATCCAACAAGGAATGCAAATCTCTTTGCAAATCTTGTAATTTGCGGCCTCAAACGGTGGAACAATACAAACAGGTCAAGTGCAGATGTAAGTTCGTGTGGTGCTGTACTGTGAAATGCGAGCTATGCAAAGTAAAGTACTCGCTTACAACTTGTACAAAATAGGAAATAACTCCGTTTTAAGCGATGTGACTGTATAAGCAACAAGCTTGAATTTTAAAAATTTTAAGTATTGTCACAGTAAACGCTGGTGTATATAATTTTTAATGCTAAGGTTAGAATTTCTGGAAACGAAATAGGTCGTTAGATTTTCGATTTTGCTTGAAAGATCATAAACATAAAAGGAAAGCTAGAAGGATTGCTTTGCTTTGACTGTAAAACTTTTTAAGTCGCAATGTCATTAGTTTTGCATGCATTGTTTAGCATTAGTCTGAATTGAAGACGTGGCATAAGTCGGATATGTGAGTGGATAGTAAATGTTGTATTGAAACATATCTCATGTGGTTTCTTTTTCTAGTTGTCGTAGTTACTGTTTTTTTTTTTTTGTGGGGAAGGGGTACGCGGGGAGAACTTTTTAAAACCCTGTGTTATACCCACTGAGTGCCTTGAATAAAACAATCCATTCCTTGTCCCTCATCCCCTGAACAGGACGGAGTGCGCAAAATGTTACATATGAAACTAAAACTCGTGAATTCCTAAGTTAGTTATGCAGGATCCATTTTTGTTTATCACTCGTTGGACATTTGCCATTTTCATATTAGAGACAGAAAGCCTGTCTCAATTGTGAAATCGGGACAATCTTTGACATGAGACAGATTTTCTTTTCGAATTTCTTTAGGAGCAATTTTTTGGGGGGAGTGGAGGGGGCGCAAAAGCACCGTTTCAATTTCTGGAAAAGGGAAATGTGCACCAACATCTGATCAATGAGTAACGAGTACATAATTAGCCTTACAAATGCAGTAAACAGTGCGTGGGAAAGCGCGCATACTCCAAATTGAATAAAATCCCTAAATTTCGTTTTGAAAGTTTTAGTACAGCAAGAAGTAATTCAGAAGAGCGTTTCCTTGAATGGTCACACTAGGATTTCATCCACAGACTCAAGAATCATCTTGCGTTACATAATAAACATTAGTAATGCGGAGTCCAATTTTAATTTCAACAGTTTCGTTCACAGACTGAAAAGTTGGAATGAATCTGTCAAAATTTCACTCTCCAGAATGAAAAGGTGTAAATAGATAGATTTTCCGTTGACCACAACAATAAGCTCTAGGGCATCTTGAGCGAAGACGAAAGCTGTAGCGAACAACCCATTATCAACAAAATGTTCCATTACTGTAAAACCAGTTATTGTTTTCCGTCCTTTTTTCTCCTCCCCTTTCTGCCGGTACGCACGCTTTTGTTCACAAGGTTGCATACCGAAAACTCGCACCTCATTTCGCGTGAAATATTTCTCGCACCTCGCCTCGCGTGGGTTATTTTTAATATGAAAGCAACTAAGATTATTGTTTTACAGTAATTTGCTTAAGTAATGAATTTATAGTTTTGTTTCTTTGCTAAAAGTTAAGATCAACAATAAGGACAAACTTATGGGTTCCAATCTCTTGAAAGTCTTTTTTTTTTCACGTTTTATCCACAGTTTTCTTCATTCCCTTCAACAACCATTCTGTTATTAAAACACTTCTCCTCACGAGCATGTTTATGCCACTAGCGTGCGTGTTTTTTGTCGCCTTAGTAACCGAATGGGCCAAAACGTTCCTTAACTATAAGAAGTTCCTCTTTTTTCTCCTGGCAGCTTGTTTCAACGATGAGGTTACAATTTAGTACTTTAAAAGTCAACATCGACTACAAGAATAAAATGTGAAGGGCTTGCATGCTTGATCACAACTGTATAAATTGCATTTACCACTGCAACAATCATTTTATTCATGTCAGCAAAATTTTGTTTTTAAAGTTGTTTTCCGCGCGACAACGTTTCTACTCACTCGCACGCGTGTTTTGTGTTTGGATCTAGTTGATAAACGTTTCTTCAATGAGGCTACAATTATTCTCTCTTCGATCTCTGGTAGCTCATTTAACTAATGAGATTCTACTTTCGTTACCCTGCAAAAAAGTCAACAAGAGCAACAAGAAAGTTCAATCCAGAAGAACTGTTATTTTTTTCTTGGGCTTTATTCGCAAGGAAAACTCCATTCATTTCAGAGGGAATCTGACGAAGAGCTGAGGCTCCAAACCTGAGCTTCAATTTCTCTACGGTGGCCAATTTACCTTATCAATTCAGTTAACAAATCCTAATTTTGTTTCACTTCCCCACAGACGTAGAAACACAGTTTCTTTTGAAACTAACCCCTTTGGTTATTCTGTTCTAAAGGACTACTATACGCAAGTAGGACTGTGGTCGCGCGCGTGTTTGCACAAGCGCGCGAGTGATTGTTTTCCACTCCTTGAAATTAACAGATTTTCGCTCGCGCTCGCACGTTTCGCTTTACTGTCACTAAAAGAGGCTGCCCGTGCTCCATTATCTCTGTGACTCCTTATTATTTACTCACACTTGCAACATTTGACATTTTAAAAAGTCAAAACCTTGATTACACTACGCTTTTATCGAATTATGCTGATTACAAGAACGAGCAAAAACAGAAAATTATAGCGACAAATTGATAGTCCATTCAAACCCGTTTAATCCAAGAGGTTCAGGCTTTGTTTTTTGTTTTTTGCTTTGTTTTTTGCCTTCACGTACAGCACTTAATTATGCTGTGTAAAGTCACTAAAACTATTAAATCAGTCTGTTTATATGTAAACGTTCAAACGAAAACCCTGTTAGTCTTTGTTTTTCAACGATAACTTCGGTTTTTCGCTAAATTATTATCTAGAGTGTATTGGAAGTGCGGGAAAGGATCAGCGCCTTGCTTTTCCTTTTTGTTGTTACAGAAAAAGTCTCAGATCTAAAAATACGCTAAAAAGTCTCACCTCTCAAATCAAACAAAGTCAGAACTATCTAACTCCAAATGTATATTCCATTTTACTGCAGTGAGGGCTTTGCGTCACATTTTGTTGTTTAAAAAAAGTCTCAACCCTACAATTACGATAAAAAGCCTCCTGTCTAATTAGGCAAAAATCAAAATTTTCTAACGCTAAATTGATATTCATTTAATTGCAGTTAAGTTTTTGCTTCACAACTCTTTGTTTGGAAAAAGTCTCACCTCTGCAATTACGCTAAAATATCTCACCTCTAATTTATGCTGATAAGTCACACCTATAGTCTCGCGTGGGATAGTTTTTAAATAAACAAAGAGTTTATCTTTTGTTCGCGTGTTTAATTAATGAAAATCAATTCTGTTAAATTTAATCATCCAACAAGTATATAAGGGAGGGTAGAACAGACGCATTTCATGTCACCTCAGCCCGCAAATAACGAAGATCGAACACGCGTACACTATGAAGCTATCCTCCCTTGTGATTCTTGTCGCGTTTCTTCAGATGCAGCACGGATTTAGCAAAACTAAGTAAGTTGGATTGTTTTAAATCCACTTGCTCCATTTTGGAAGCATGCGAGAGTGGAGCGCGACTTGCATCCCATGCTATAGCGTGTTCCACGTTCGTAACCATACTAGCGTTTCGAGTTCACTAAAATTAAAACCTCATAAGCGACAATTGACAACTGGAGCACACGAATTCAGCAAAATGAAGGATCTTTGATGATTTTTTTTAACCTACAAGCGTGAAAGGTGACTCCCTCGCCTCCTACGCTATCGCATGTTTCGGTTTCGTAAGCAATCAAGAGTTCTGAGCTCACCAAAATTTTACCTGATAAGCTACGATTGACAACTGGAGGGCGCGAGTCTCTGCGATCCCGCTATATCTTGTAATAATAACTTTATTATTTCTATAGCGCAAAAATCCATGCATATATGATCTAATGCGCTTTACATAAATAGTTATCATAGTATTACAACAATAATGTACACATTTCGCCCCTGTCTATCTTATATAAAAATCTATGTTAAAAACACTACGAACACAAATTATATGCTAATTTAAAAAAATGAGTTTTTAACTGTGACTTAAAACTTTTTAAATTGTCCAAAGTTCTCAAATCATCTGGGAGGGCGTTCCACAAAGTTGGTGCAGCGGCAAGGAACGCCCTGTCTCCTGTTGTCTTCTTCATTTTGCGTGGCTGATCGAGCAGAAAGTGCTTTGTATTTGAACGAAGCATATAAGTTGACTTTGGCTTGAGTCTTATTAACTGACTAATATATGTGGGGGCACTACCATGTATAGCCTTGAATGTGAATACAACTATTTTAAACATTATACGGTACTTAACAGGTAGCCAATGCAGGTCTTTCATAACCGGAGAAATGTGACCAAAACGCGGAGTATTCGAGATTAGTCTTGCGGCAGCGTTTTGTACCCGTTGCAACATGTTAATGTAACTAGCTGGTAAACCGTACAGCAGACTGTTACAGTAATCTAGACGTCCAATTACTAATGCAAGGACTAATGTTTGTGCACTCTTGAACGTTAGGTATTTGTAGGACGTAGAAGTTTAAAAATTTCAAGCAGGAAAGCTGTAATTTCGTGATGAAAACGAAGAGCAATTATACACGAGCTTGAAGCAGTTGTACCTCGCATCTCGCACCTCTTTGACAGGACTGAGTCGTTTCGGGTTCATTTGAAAAGAACTTAATAATCCATTGGATTTCGAGCCGAAATTGCTATCTCTGTCAAATATGTAAATTGTCTTGAAAAGGGTAATCCAATTTCAGTTTTTTTTCCAATGTTGAAATTGGATACACTGGGATTGTTTTTCCACTGTTTTCCCAATGTTGGAATTTCTCGACAAGTAGCATTTAATGATAATCAAGGTTTTAATACAGAATCAAAAGATTTTTCCTTAATTGGTCTAAGATATAGTTGTCCATGGCAATCTCACTGTTATTTTACGTTTTGTTACAGATCCAGTGGCCGATTGAGCACCATTCTTCGACAGAAGGTATGTTTTACACTAGCTTTAACGCTAGCAAAATCTCGAAGGTTGCTTTTACCGAAAATCCAATTCATTGGTGACACACTATTGAAGTCTGCAAACAACGTCAATTTGACTTTACGTTCTTACTACCGAGAAATTAATTACATGTTTCTTCTTCTGTGAACAATTTTGACTAAAAGTTTTCAAAGTGTTTAGTAAAACTCGCGAGTTAACGAACAGTAACTTTATTTACGAGACTCACAGTTACCGCATTAGGATCGCGTTTGGATCTGCTACTTGTATACTTGCGCATCATTAAGCAATGAAAATCTTAGGCAGTATGAGATTGACTTCAAGTCTAGAGCCTGTATACAACTAGTTTGGGCTTTTCATATAAGCTACTCGTACCAATTACGTTATACGTTGTATAAGCTACTCGTACCGAATACGTTCTTACTACCGAGAAACTGATAACTTTTTTCTTCTTACCGTACTTACGTGAACAATATCGGGTAGAGTATTCAACCTGTTAAAACCAGTAAAGCTCGAGCTAAAAGGCCCACCAATTTATTCACAAGACGCAGAGATACCAATGCTCCAAAAGGATCCTTTTGGTTTGAATCTTCTCTTTGATCTGCGACTTGTTCACTAGCTGATAACAATTTATATTATTAAGCAATAAACAACTTAGGCGGTATGAAAACGACTTCAATTCTGTAAGGTATCTGTTCAACTGCATGGTTTGGTTTTTTAAATAATGGACTTATGGTTGTATCCAATGGGCTTCTGGCTATTCGTATCAATTCGAATTTGTGACTGTGAATAGATCATGAGAATGATGTTTAACTAGACGAGATAAGCCACGAGTTAGAACAGTTTTTAATGCGACCTACGTGGTCTACCTGGCATGGTTTAATTTTTATGTAACTGTAAAACGTTTGAGTCCATCTTTATTCTTAAGCTTTTTATTTTGCCTCAAAGGTTTCTAATCGTTATTTTCTTTTGCAGAATTATCGTTTATTACTAAGCATCGTACGAGAGGGCGGCCATCGTGGATTGACGGAATGTCAGCGCCAGTATAAAAACGAGATTTGGAACTGTTCACTGGACAACAAAAACGTGTTCAAGCAGCTACCCATCTTTGTTAAAACGACTTTGCCTCATGGTAAGTGATCCAGGATGTCTTCTTTTCAAAACAAACATTAGCAAACAGAGTAACCAAAAGGAGCGTTTTAATGAAATTATGCATTGCGTGTCCGACAAAACGACGATCCGATGTATCTTAAATTTTAAGGAAATAAGATACGAGAAAACTTTTCAATGATTTTGCCTTGGCCGTGAGCGCAATATAAAAATATCCTGACAAATACATTGGCCAAAAACGGTGCGAACTTTATGCTTAATGTGAGATCTAAAAGTAGTTTGTGTGTGCACTTTTCTTCGGATATGAGGATGATCATCATAGCTAAGTACTGTTGCTCAATAGCTTTCATTTGGATAGTAACACGTTAGGAATATTATTCACAAACTCAAAATTTTGTGCAGGATAACAAACAGTACCACAGGAAAGAATTGCTCAGTGGCTTGTTCCAGGCTCCCAGATAGTAAGGGCAAACGCGCACGAAAATTAGAAAAGGGATGCGAAAATAAGACGCGCGGGATCTGGTAACACTCTAGGATTTCATTCACAGACTCAAGAATCACCTTGCATTGCATAATAAACATAAGAAACGGGAAGTCCAATTTCAACAATTGCGTTCACAGACTGAAAAGTTGGAAAGAATCTGTTAAAATTTCACTCTCAAGAATGAAAAGGTTTAAATCGGTCGATTTTTCGTTGACCACCGTAGGCATCTTGAGCGAAGACAAAAACTGTAGCGAACAACCCATTATCAATAAAATATTCATTAGTGTAATTGTTGTTTTCCGCCCCTTTTTCTGCTCCCTTTTCTACCCGTACGCACGCTTTTGTTCAAAAGTTGCACGGCGAAAACTCGCACCTCGTCTCGCGTGAGATATTTCTCGGACCTCGCCTCACGTGGGTTATTTTTGGTTTGAAAGCAGGTAAGATGTATTGTTTTACGATAATTTAGTTTAGTAATGAATTTACAGTTTTTGTTTGTTTGCTAAAAGTTAAGATCAACAATAAGAACGAAATGACGGGTTCCAATCCCTTTAAAGTTTTAATATTTTAAGATCAACAAGTTAAGATCAACAATAAGGACAAAATTATTGGTTCCAATCTCTTCATTACGGTTTCGCGCCCCATGAACTGTGTCGCCCGAAAAATGTGGGGTATCCATGATGCTGTGCGCGCTCACAAAGGACGCCGCGATTTTCGGGTCTCTTTGACTTCAATACAGAATATTCCCAAAAGGGATTTACCGGCTGTCCTTCCCGTCCGTGAAAAGACAATAGGAGTAATTGCTATTGTGGAACTGTGCGAAAAGTGCTCTCACTTTCGATTAATGCTGGCTGTAGAGAAAATTAAAATTGTTCAACCAGAAACGTGCGAAAAACATTTCGTTACAAAAGAACTTCGAGCGACGTTAGCTTACACAAGTAGTGTGGAAAACTACACAGTCATCTGCTGTTGTCTGTTTAAACAAAGAATTTTCTTTACGTGTTCACGTGAAGTATTAAAAAAGGGAGGTTTTGATTTCGAGTTTTTGTGGAGGCTGAGTTCCGGGAAAGAAAAGCAGCGATCTCTTGCCGGCCGGCGTCAAAATCGCTTCCATGGAAACTTAGCTCGCGTGCGCGTGGTCCAGCTAGCACAGCGTGCGTTTAGAAAGGAAAGAAAGGAAAGACAGAACTGCTTAACACCACTCAATGGCACATGTCAGAAAGTACATGAGTTTTTTGTCGTCAGGATCACGAGAGAATAAGGTGGTCATAGCAGCATGTTAGTTAGATATCTGGCTCTGTGAGCGAGTCAGACTTTCTGCAGTTTTCGAAGGTCACTGTTTTAGTCCGCTCGAATCTTCGCTTGCAGTGTCTGGTTTAATTTACCGTCAAGTATTTGGATATCTGGAGGATTTTGACGAAAAGATGAAAAAAAAATCAGATATTTTAAACCAATTACGTACAATGCTTTGCCAGCTATCCTGTTACTTTTGGCGGTCGCATTTTTTAAAATAATTTATCGATCGTTTGCCTGTTTTCGCAATAGTTTATTATATCCGTTTACTCAACTGATTTTTAATAAATAAATATACGGACTTCACACGACATGATCATACTGCTTTCACGTTTATGTTAATTTCAGGTTATTAACAACAGAGGTTAAACCGCAATGGCTTTTATTAATTACGGGCATTGTTCCTCGATGAATAGGTCGAGGATTCGAACACCAAGAGCAGCAACAATGGTTATGACATTGATATACACTCGGGATTTAAATGATTGACACTTCTGCATCTTGTTACGCATGCCCTGTACGTTTTTTTGCAAGCTAATTTGCATGTTCGATCAACGTGTTTCATGGGGCGCAAAACCGTGATGGAAAGTCTTTTTTTTTCACGTTTTATCCACAGTTTTCTTCACTCCCTTCAACAACCATTCTGTTATTAAAACACTTCTCCTCACGAGCATTTTTATGCCGCTAGCGTGCGTGTTTTTTGTCGCCTTAGTAACCAAATGGGCCAAAACGTTCCTAAACTATAAGAAGTTCCTCTTTTTTCTCCTGGCAGCTTGTTTCAACGATGAGGTTACAATTTAGCCCTTTAAAAGTCAACATCGACTACAAGAATAAAATGTGAAGGGCTTGCATGATTGATCACAACTGTATAAATTGCATTTACCACTACAACAATCATTTCACTCATGTCAGCAAAATTTTGTTTTTAAAGTTTTTTTCCGCGCGACAACTTTTCTACTCACTCGCACGCGTGTTTTGTGTTTGGATCTACTTGATAAACGTTTCTTGAATCAGGCTACAATTATTCTCTCTTTGATCTCTGGTAGCTCATTTAACTAATGAGATTCTACTTTCGTTACCCTGCAAAAAAGTCAACAAGAGCAACAAGAAAGTTCAAT
Organism: Siderastrea radians; assembly: GCA_964017195.1. NCBI lineage: Eukaryota > Metazoa > Cnidaria > Anthozoa > Scleractinia > Rhizangiidae > Siderastrea > Siderastrea radians. The sequence continues at coordinate 36,070,792 of OZ024895.1, forward strand.
CCAGAAGAACTGTTATTTTTTTCTTGGGCTTTATTCGCAAGGAAAACTCCATTGCGCCAGTATCCAGTGGAAAAAACTTTTCCTGTACTAACAGGTTCAGGTTGCTTGTTTAACTGATAAGGATACAGTTTTGTTTCCTTACAAAAAGTCAACATCAACAACAACAAAATTCAAATCCCATTGAAGCCTTGAATTTTTTCCCCGAATTTATTGGCGACTGCATTACACTCTACTTGCATAAATGCGTCGACCATCACAAAGATCATTTTATTCATTTCAATAACAACCCATGAGGAAAATGTTTCTATTTGCAGAGAGTTTCTCGTGTTGAATAGTGATATTATCCACTCTGAAATTATAGACATTCGCTCGCGCGCGCATGTTTTGATTTATCATCACTGATAGAAGAAGGGACTGTTCGAATTTTTAGAAATTAAAGGGAAATTCCATCATCTCTCTGACTATTTGTTGTTTAATCAAACTTAAGAATTTTGACATTTGAAAATTCAAAACCTGGAAATAAATCGCATCAGATTACGCTACGCTTCTAATCGATTAAAAGCCGTTCACTCCAAAAGTAAATGTATGTAAAGTTAAACTCCGTTGTCGTGACCTGCTTCTAACTTTTAAATTAACCTGCGATCACGCATTTTTGTTTTCTTTTCGCGGGGAAAAGAGACACGAAAAAGACCTCAATCGGAGGTTAGTAAAGAGCTGGGAGGGCTTGAACGCAGATTACTTAAAAGTGCGGGTATGATAAAGTCGTGAAATGAAAGCTACCGAGAAGTACTTTCCTGAGGTGTTCGTTATTGTGTTGTTTTAAATAGGTAGTTTTAACTTTTAAGTCTGTGGATGAAATCCTGAAGTGTGACCGTTCAAATGAAAGCTACTGAGCAATCCTTTTCTGTGGTGCCATTTATATCCTGTAAATGGTTTGAACCCAGGAGTCACATCATAAGTCGGTGATTTGACTGTGATGACGACTTCCGCTCAGGTTGTCCAAACATCAGTCAATGTCACCATAACCAGTCCTTCTCAGGACTTCACTCATCCAGACGATCATACTTTACCGACTTATGTAATTTATTATGTTGTTAATGGTATATCTATCTTTTTCCAAAGTCTGACAATTGCACCTGTTTACTGTGCCGTGCAAAGTCATTGACACTACTACATCAGTCTGCTTTAAAAGAGTAAACATTCGAATGAAAGCTAGCCTGAGAAAACAGCCGACGTTTCGCGAGGTCGCCACTTGAGCTCTCGCAAAAAGACGTCTGAGTAACGAGCGCAGAAATTCCATACTGATGACGCCTCACTACCCAGATCTAGGTAGTACATCTGATTGGTTGAAACGAAATTCCATCGCGTCTCAACCAATCAGAAGCACTACCTACATCTGGGTAGTGGCGCGTTATCAGTATGAAATTTCTGCGCTCGTTACTCAGACGTCGTTTTGCGAGGGCTCAAGTGGCGACCTCGCGAGACCTTCGGCTGTTTTCTCAGGCTAAATGAAAGCCCGCTTAATATGTTGTTCGCATTTCAATGCTTTAAAATTGAAACTTTACATTCTTGCTAAATTCTCATGTAGAATGCACTGGCAGTGCGGGAAGGGTTCACAGCCTTGTTGCACATTTTGCTGTTGAAGAAAAAAGTCTCAACTCTGAAATTACACTAAAAAGATCTCACATCTATTAAAACAAAGTCGGGTCTTTCCAACGCTAAATTGATATTCCATTTAAAAGGCTTTGCCTCACTTTCTATTGTTCGAAAAAAGTCTCACCTCTGCAATTTCGCTAAAATATCTCACCTCTAATTTATGCTGATAAGATACACCTAGGGCGCGTTTTTTAATTCATAATTCTGGAATAAGAATGGCCAGAATGTAAAATACGCGCGTTTTTCTATTCCGCATTCCTATTCCGGAATGGACAGAACGCCATTCCATCCATTCTGCTCCCAGGGGCAGAATGAACATAATGTTGCGAATGAAATCCAAGGTGGCGGACGGCGAGATGAGCGCTGCGGATTCAAATACGTCTTTACCGGAGAAAAAATCAGGTTGCACTTTTGGACACAATGAAACATTGCTTCTAATTTCATTGTACCAAAAGTACGAGGTTTTTCAGTGATGTTTCGTACAAGAAAAAGGCAGGACCAGGACCGCGCATCTCGACGGGCGTTTTTTTATGCAGACAATCCGAATTATTCCTAGCATTCCGTACCAACCATTCTTATTCCAGAATTGTGGATAAAAAAAACGCGCCCCTAGTCTCGCGTGGTTTTACATCAACAAACAGTTTATCTTTTGTTCGCGTGTTTCATTAATGAAAATCAATTGTGTTTAATTTTATCATCCAACAAGTATATAAGAGAGGCAAAACAGTCGCATTTCATTTCACCTCAACTCGCAAACAACGAAGATCGAGCAAGCGTACACTATGAAGCTATCCACAGCGTACTTGGTGATTCTTTTCACGTTTCTTCAGATGCAGCACGGATTCAGCAAAACTAAGTAAGTCTGAGTGTTTTTAATCGACTTGCTCGAAAAATGCGAGCTCGCATCCCACGCTATAGCGTGTTCCACGTTCGTAACCATACTAGCGTTTCGAGTTCACTAAAATTGAAATCTCATAAGCGACAATTGACACCCGGAGCACGCGAATTCAGCAAAACGAAGCATCTTTGATGATTTTTTTTTTCAACCTACAAGCTGCAATTTAACGTTGAAAACGAAGAGCAATTAAACACGAGCTTGAAGGAGTTATACCCTCGCATCTCGCATCCCTTTGGTAGGACCAAGTTGTTTCGGCTTAATGATCCATTAGACTTCCAGCCGAAATTGCTTCTCCTATTAATTGTGCAAAGGGGTAATCCAATTTCAATATTTTTGTGGGTTTTTTCCAATGTTGGAATTTCTCGACAAGTAGCATTTTATAATCATCAAGGTTTTAATGTAGAATCAAGAGATTTTTCCTTTAATAATTGGTCTAAATATTAGTTGTCTATGGCAATTTCACGTTTGTTTTACATTTTATTACAGATCCAGTGGCCCTTTCAACACCGTTCTTCGACAGAAGGTATGTTGTACTTATGTTACCTAAGCTCCTACACTAACCAAAACTCGCCGGATGGTTGCTTTTCCCGAAAAATCCAATTTTATTGGCGAGACACAAGTGAAGTCTGCAAATAGCGTCACATTAGCCTGCATAGCAGGCGTAAACGGGGACGGGGAAAGATGTTTTAGCGGTTTTGCCAACGGGATACGGTCCTAGAAAGAAGAGATTTTGTTATTGTCAGAGGAGATTTCAAACAAAGTATTGCACCGTTTCATGCGTGAATTTCAAGGCAGTGTAAACATCCCGTTATCGGAATGAAGAATCGCCTTTTGAGAACTATATATCGGAAGAAGAAGCCCTAAGAAACGCTCGACAGTGGAATTCAGAGAACTAAAAGCGAAGAAATTATTATTTGAGAACAAACGGTTGTTTTAAAGAGAAATCTGCCGTTGCAAGACACCACTCAAGCTGTTAATTTTGTAGGGAATCCATGGTAAAGTAAATTACTTTTTTTAATGTAAATTGGTATTGAAATATTTATTTTAATTGTCCGATTCTTCATATTTATATGGCTTTCGCGTAACTTTTGAAAAACGTGCAGTTCGGTCAATAAATGCCGTTCAAAATGTAACGCAGTTCTTCGCTTGCGTGCGAAAATTGAACGTGTTTGGTTTTCAGGAACAAAGAGGGGTTTATCTTAATAAATCTTTTTATTTTGAAAAGCTTCGTGTCTCTTATTTCGAAAATAACCGCAGGTGAGGGTTGTTCAATATAAGTTGCTCTTTGGTTCGAAAAAATTCTCATCCTAAAGGGCCGATTACATGAGCCGGGCTGGCTCGGTGTACCGAGATGACTGCTCAGCCCGGTATTACATGAGGCGAGCCAGCCCGCCTGCGGCTAAATTTAGAAGCTGTCGTGTGAAAAGATGGCTACATCAAAGAGCATGAACCAAGTGTTTATATTTTTGCCAATTCATTATTTTGGCGTATTATTTTCAGTTTTACTTAGCTTTATGGTCTGATAAACCTTTATGTGTTATATAGAAAGAGAAATATCGATCTTCTGGTGAGCGATGCCGGGATCCCAGCTAGCCGGGTTGAGCTTTTTCCATGTAATCGCAAAGCTGATTTTTAATATGTTTCACAGACGTGCCGAGATCCCAGCAAACCAAGCCAGCCCGGCTAACCGGGCCAGCCCGCCTCATGTAATCGGCCCCTAACTTTATTTTTAGACGCGTGAAGCCAGTCATGCAGAAAAGCGCGCGCCTGTTTCTGATTGGTGGTTACATTGACAGTTAACTTAATTGGATTACCTGAAAATCGGTGGGCGGAGATGAAAAAATGGGGGTCTTCGTGGCAGACGTTCCCTCGTTCCTAGCCCCAAGTTCCCCATTTTTCTCCCGCGTTCTCGTTACCCTCCCCCTTCCCCGTTTACGCCTGCTACGCAGGCTAGCGTCACATTAGCTTTACGTTCTTACTACCGAAAAAATAATTACTTGTCTCTTCCTATGTTAACAATTTTGTGTAGAGTATTCGAAAAGTTAAGCAAAACCACTAAAACTCCAGTAAACAAGCCCGCCAATTTATTAACGAGACTCAGAGATATCAATGCCACAAAGTTTGAATCTTCTCTTTGATCTGCGACTTGTTTACTAGCGGATAATCATTTATTAAGCAATAAAGAACTTAGGTGGTATGAAAACGACTTCAATTCTGTAAGCTATCTGTTCAACTGCTTTTGGGTTTTTATATATAATGGACTTATGGTTGTATCGAATCAACATATAGCTATTCGTATCAGTTCGACTTTGTGACTGTGGAAAAATTATGAGAATGACGTTAAACTAGGGCCAACGAGATAAGCCACGAGTTAGACCACTTTTTAATGCGACCTTCGCAGTCTACCTGCTTTTGCATGGTTTAATTTTTTTGTCACTGTAATACGTTTGAGTCTATCTTAAACCTTTTATTTTACGTCAAATGTTTCTAACCGTTATTTTCTTTTGCAGAATTATCGTTTATTACTAAGCACCGTACGAGAGGGCGGCCATCGTGGATTGACGGAATGTCAGCGCCAGTTTAAAAACGAGATTTGGAACTGTTCACTGGACAACAAAAACGTGTTCAAGCAGCTACCCATCTTTGTTAAAACGACTTTGCCTCATGGTAAGTGATTCAGGATGTCTTCTTTTCAAAACAAACATTAGCAAACAGAGTATTCAAAAGAAGCGTTACCCTTTAAGAACCAATATTAACATCCATGTTCTCCTCACGATTCTCCTTAAATTTCTTATGTTACTAGTTGGGAGAATTTGATTAAAAATCAAGACATTTTATTATTGGTGGTCATTTCCTTAATTCTTATGACCTGTATGTTTGATCAAGTAGTAATACTGTAAGGAGAAATTAGATGCTTGTCACTCTTGGGGCTTAAAAGGTTAATGAAATTATGCATTATGTGTCCGACAAAACGACGAAATGACATAAGAGGAAACTTTTTAATAATTTTGCCTTAGCCGTGAGCGAAATATAAAAATATCGTGATATATACATTGGCCAAAAAATGGTGCGACCTTTATGCTTAATGTGACATCTAAAAGTAGTTTGTGTGTGCACTTTTCTTCGGATATGAGGATGATCATCATAGCTAAGTACTGTCGTTAATGAGTAATGGGGTAGAGTTAGGATTGATGGACGTATAGCGTAGGCTACTTCAAATCCCACAATCTGATTGGCTACCTCAACGATGACTATTTGGTCATAGTTGACCATCGCACTTACAATGTTTACTAGTTCTTTATGTTTATGTTTTACTAGTACTTTATGCTTTATGTTTTACTAGTACCTTAAGTTTTATGATCGAAAGAAAACTCAGGCTCGTAAACTAATCGCTAAGTATTTTTTACTATTGTCCAACTAAATATACTGTATCCGTTGTATGATTTCAGCCACTCGAGAGACAGCATTCCTTCACGCCATCAGCTCAGCCGCAATCACACACCAAATCACTTTTCAGTGCGCACAGAACAGAATACCCGGATGCAAGTGTGGTAAAACAAGAAAGCAGCCGCAAGGAAACCGCGACTGGCAGTGGGGCGGATGCAGTGATAACATCAAGTTTGGAGAGAAGGAGACGAGACGCTTTATTGACAAACTGGAAAAAGGAAACGACGCCCGCACAGCATTTAACCTGCATAACTGAATGCAGTTGGGAGAAAGGTAAGCTGGGTCATTTTCGGTGTTTTCTTAGTCAAATTTCCTGCACATTTATTCAAGTTTTCTACGCTTCAAATCGCCTGTGAATTTCGTAGCGAATTCACGTCGACGTAACGCAATTTTGACATTTAGAACAGAAACTGGGTAAGAGCAGATACGACGTAAGCAGTGTCTAAGTTCTCATCGTTTGATAAATTTGCTCGATTTTTATGTAATTAAAAGGGACCGTGTAGGTCAAAACCCTTTGGCAATTTACTAGTCCCTATGACAGCCTCTTTAAAGACGCTGCCATGAAGGTCTCTTCGCTTACAAATATCGTTTTGATTTCTTTGATAGGTTGTCCGAGCAAGCCTCAAGAAAAAATGCAAGTGCCATGGCGTCACCGGAAGTTGCAATTTGAAAACTTGCTGGAGGCAGTTGGCACCTTTTGACGTGATTGGATCAGCACTAAAGCAGAAATACCGCACAGCAGTCCCAGTATCATTCTACAACAGCAAACTGCAGAAACGAGACAACAACAACCGATACAGACTGGTGACTAGGAAAGACAACAAGCTGGTTTATCTTGACTCGTCCCCAGACTACTGTGTGCGAAACGCGACTGCCGGCTCCCTTGGAATGCTGGGAAGGACATGTGCAAGTGAGGTTGGATTCAACAAGGAATGCAAATCTCTTTGTAAATCTTGTAATTTGCGGCCTCAAACGGTGGAACATTACAAACAGGTCAAGTGCCGATGTAAGTTCATGTGGTGCTGTACTGTAAAATGCGAACTATGCAAAGTAAAGTACTCGCTTACAATTTGTACAAAATAGGAAATGACTCCGTTTTAGGCGATGTGACTGTATAAGCAACAAGCTTGAATTTTAAGTATTTTAAGTATTGTCACAGTAAACGCTGGTGTATATAATTTTTAATACTAAGGTTAGAATTTCTGGAAACGAAATAGGTCGTTAGATTTTCGATTTTGCTTGAAAGATCATAAACATAAAAGGAAAGCTAGAAGGATTGGTTTGCTTTGAATGTAAAACTTTTTAAGTCGCAATGTCATTAGTTTTGCATGCATTGTTTAGCATTAGTTTCAATTGAAGACGTGGCATTAAGTCGCATATGTGAGTGGATAATAAATCTTGTATTGAAACACATCTCATGTGGTTTCTTTTTGTAGTTGTCGTAGTTACTGTTTTTTTTTTGTGGGGAAGGGGGAGGGGGGAGAACTTTTTAAAACCCTGTGTTATACCCACTGAGTACTTTGAATAAAACAATCATTCCTTGTCCCTCATCCCCTGAACAGGAAGGAGTGCGCAAAATGTTTTAAAATGTTTTTCATATTTAAAAATATGAAACTAAAACTTGTGAATTCCTAAGTTAGTTATGCAGGATCCATTTTTGTTTCTCACTCGTTTGACATTTGCCATTTTCATATTAGAGACAGAAAACCTGTCTCAATTGTGAAATCGGGACAATCTTTGACATGAGACAGATTTTCTTTTGGAATTTCTTTAGCAGCAATTTTTTGGGGGGAGGGGAGGAGGCACGAAAGCACCGTTTCAATTTCTCGAAAAGGGAAATGTGCACCAACATCTGATCAATGAGTAACAAGTACATAATTAGCCTTACAAACGCAGCAAACAGTGTGTGGGAGGGCGCGCATACTCGAAATTGAATAAAATCCCTAAATTTCGTTTCGAAAGTTTTAGTACAGCGAGAAAGTAATACAGAAGAGCGTTTCCTTGAATGCTCACACTAGGATTTCATCCACAGACTCAAGAATCATCTTGCGTTGCATAATAAACGTTAGTAATACGGAGTCCAATTTTAATTTCAACAGTTTCGTTCACAGACTGAAAAGTTGGAATGAATCTGTCAAAATTTCACTCTCCAGAATGAAAAGGTGTAAATAGATAGATTTTCCGGTGACCGCAACAATAAGCTCTTGGGCATCTTGAGCGAAGACGAAAGCTGTAGCGAACAACCCATTATCAACAAAATGTTCCAATAGTGTAAAACCAATTATTGTTTTCTGTCCTTTTTTCTCCTCCCCTTTCTGCCGGTACGCACGCTTTTGTTCACAAGGTTGGATACCGAAAACTCGCACCTCGTTTCGCGTGAAATATTTCTCGCACCTCGCCTCGCGTGGGTTATTTTTAATATGAAAGCAACTAAGATGTATTCTTTTACAGTAATTTGCTTTAGTAATGAATTTATAGTTTTGTTTGTTTGCTAAAAGTTAAGCTCAACAATAAAGACAAAATTATGGGTTCCAATCTCTTGAAAGTCTTTTTTTTTTTCACGTTTTATCCACAGTTTTCTTCATTCCCTTCAACAATCGTTCTGTTATTAAAACACTTCTCCTCACGAGCATGTTTATGCCACTAGCGTGCGTGTTTTTTGTCGCCTTAGTAACCAAGTGGGCCAAAACGTTCCTAAACTATAAGAAGTTCCTCTTTTTTCTCCTGGCAGCTTGTTTCAACGATGAGGTTACAATTTAGCCCTTTAAAAGTCAATATTGACTACAAGTATAAAATGTGAAGGGCTTGCATGCTTGATCACAACTGTATAAATTGCATTTACCACTACAACAATCATTTTATTCATGTCAGCAAAATTTTGTTTAAAGTTGCTTTCCGCGCGACAACGTTTCTACTCACTCGCACGCGTGTTTTGTGTTTGGATCTAGTTGATAAACGTTTCTTGAATCAGGCTACAATTATTCTCTCTTTGATCTCTGGCAGCTCATTTAACTAATGAGATTCTACTTTCGTTACCCTGCAAAAAAGTCAACAAGAGCAACAAGAAAGTTCAATCCAGAAGAACTGTTATTTTTTTCTTGGGCTTTATTCGCAAGGAAAACTCCATTCATTTCAGAGGGAATCTGACGAAGAGCTGAGGCTCGAAACCTCAGCTTTCAATTTCTCTACGGTGGCCAATTTACCACTCAACTCAGTTAACAAATCCTAATTTTGTGTTTCACCTCCCCACAGACGTAGAAACACAGTTTCTTTTGAAACTAACCCCTTTGGTTATTCTGTTCTAAAGGACTGCTATACGCGAGTAGGACTCTGCTCGCACGCGTGTTTGCACAAGCGCGCGAGTGATTGTTTTCCACTTCTTGAAATTAACAGATTTTCGCTCGCGCTCGCACGCTTCGCTTTACTGTCACTGAAAGAGGCTGTCCGTGGTCCATCATCTCTGTGACTCCTTATTATTTACTCACACTTGGAACATTTGTTATTTTCAAAAGCCAAAACCTTGATTACACTACGCTGTTATCGAATTATCCTGATTACAAGAACGAGCAAAAACAGAAAAATATAGCGACAGATTCATAGTCCATTCAGACCCGTTTAATCCAAGAGGTTCTGACTGCAACCAGACTTTTTTTTGGCCTTTTCACGTACAGCAGTTTATTACGCTGTGCAAAGTCACTGAAACTATTAAATTAGTCTGTTTGTGTGTAACGTCCCAACCAAAAAAAGCTCCGTTACTGCTTTTCAATGTAACTTCAGATTTTCGCTAAATTATTATCTAGAGTGTATTGGAAGCGCGCGAAAGGCTCAGCGCCTTGTTTTTCCTCTTTGCTGTTATAGCCTAAAAATACGTCTCTCTTTGTTGTTTGAAAAAGTCTTAACTCTGCAATTACAATAAAAAAGTCTGCTCTCTTAATAGGCAAAATTACAATTTTGTAACACTAAATTGATATTCATTTTACTGTAGAAAAGTTTTTGCTTCACAACTCTTTGTTTGAAAAAAGTCTCACCTCTGCAATTACGCTAAAATATCTCACCTCTAATTTATGCTGATAAGTTACACCTAGTCTCGCGTGGGATGGTTTTTAATCAACAAAGCGTTTATCTTTTGTTCGCATGTTTAATTAATGAAAATCAATTGTGTTTAATTTTATCATCCAGCAAGTATATAAAAGAGGTAAGACAGTTGCATTTCATTTCACCTCAGCTCGTAAACAACAAAGATCGAATAAGCGTACACAATGAAGCTATCTACAGCCTACTTGGTGATTCTTTTCGCTTTTCTTTGGACGCAGCACGGATTCAGCAAAACTAAGTAAGTTTGATTGCTTTAATCGATTTGTTCCATTTTGGAAGCATGCAAGTGTGGAACGCGACTCACATCCCACGCTATAGCGTGTTCCACGTTCATAACTAAACCAGCGTTTCGAGTTCATTAAAATTTCAATCTGACAAGCGACAATTGACCACTTGAGCGCGTGAATTAACCAAATTAAGTAATTTGATTTTTGTTAATTTGCGAGCGTGAAACGTGAATCCCTCGCCTCCCACGCAATCGCCTCTTCCGAGTTCGTAAGCATGCAAGAGGTTTGAGTTCACTAAAAGTTTGGTTTGTAAGTGCGATGGTCAACTATGACCAAATAGTCATCGTTGAGGTAGCCAATCAGATTGTGGGATTTGAAGTAGCCTACGCTATACGTCCATCAATCCTAACTCTACCCCATTACTCATTAACGACAGTACTTAGCTATGATGATCATCCTCATATCCGAAGAAAAGTGCACACACAAACTACTTTTAGATGTCACATTAAGCATAAAGGTCGCAATGTATATAACCCGATTCCACAATCTCCTTGCAAGACGTAGAAACGCTGGAAAGCTACAATTTCGTCTTGAAAAAGAAGAGCAATTTTACACGAGCTTGAAGTAGTTGCAAATATCTCCCTAATATTAACGTAGAATTAAGATTTTTTTCTTAACTAGCCTATATACTTGTCCATACCAATCTCACTGTTATTTTACGTTTTATTGTAGATCCAGTCGTTCTTTGAGCACCTTTCTTCGACAGAAGGTATGTTTTATTTATGTTACTTAAACTTTAACGCTAGCCAAATCTAGATGGCTGCTTTTTCCGAAAATCCAATTCTATTGTTGACTCACTACGGAAGTCTGCAAACAGCGTCAATTTAACTTAACGTTCTTACTACCGAGAAACTAAATACATGTTCCTTCTTGTTCTGTGAACAATTTTGTCTAAAAGTTTTCAACGTGTTTAGTAAGACTCGCGAGTTAACGAACAGTAACTTTATTCACGAGACTCACAGCTACCGCATTAGGATCGCGTTTGGATCTGCTACTTGTATACTTGCGCATCATTAAGCAATGAAAAACTTAGGCAGTATGAGATTGACTTCAAGTCTAGAGTCTGTATACAACTAGTTTGGGCTTTTCATATAAGCTACTCGTACCAATTACGTTATACGTTATATAAGCTACTCGTACCGAATACGTTCTTGCTACCGAGAAACTGATAACTTTTTTCTTCTTACCGTACTTACGTGTAGAGTATTCAACCTGTTAAAACCAGTAAAGCTCGAGTTAACAGGCCCACCAATTTATTCACAAGACTCAGAGATATCAATGCTCCAAAACGATCCTTTTGGTTTGAATCTTCTCTTTGATCTGCGACTTGTTCACTAGCGGATAACAATTTATGTTATTAAGCAATAAAAAACTTAGGCGGTATGAAAACGCCTTCAGTTCTGTAAGGTATCTGTTCAACTGCATGGTTTTGGTTTTTTAAATAATGGACTTAAGGTTGTATCCGGTATCCCGTCATTTCGTTCCATGGTCATTTCGTTCCAAGTCACTTCGTTCCAAAGTATAGTCAGTTCGTTCCACAAAATAGTCAATTCGTTCCACGAGATAGTTCGATCGTTCCACAAAGTATTAAAGTAGAAATAAACTTAAACATAGTGAAATTCGATTTTGAAGTTACTTAAACATAGTGAAATTCGACTTTAAAGTTACCTCATCCGTATGAATACTGAGTAGAAGATCAGGCAAGTGACGAAAACCTGCACACTCTATACGTAAATTCATGGTAGCCCACATATAGGGCAAGAACGTCATGCTAGCCCACATGCCTTATATGTGGGCTAGCATGACGTTCTTGCCCCCCAATCTCCCTGCATGCGCTTCAGATTTTGCTTCTGTGGGTATTTATCATTCCAGAGTGATGGACTAAAAACGGTGAAAAGCCTGCATGAAAAGCCTGTATCAAAAAGGCGTGCTTTGGCATTTCGGCGTTCACAACGAAAGCGAAAATAATTTGAATTCACCATGTCAAGATTCCCTATTTGAATTCACATCGTACACTCGACTGCTGAGATACGAAAAGCATAGACTTTCATCGAGTTCGCAGGTTTTCTTGGCATTACCCGTAACTTTTAAAAGTGGAACGACCTAACTATCTTGTGGAACGAACTGACTATTCTGTGGAACGAAGTGACCTTACTTTGGAACGAAATGAGTTGGAACGAAATGACCATGGAACGAAATGACCGTAATTCTTTGTATCCAATCGACTTATGGTATTCGTATCAATTCGAATTTGTGACTGTGGATAGATCATGAGAATGACGTTTAACTAGGGTCAACGAGATAAGCCACGAGTTAGACCACTTTTTAATGCGACCTACGTAGTCTACCTGCTTTTGCATGGTTTAATTTTTATGTAACTGTAATACGTTTGAGTCCATCTCAAACCTTTTATTTGCCTCAAAGGTTTTCTAATCGTTATTTTCTTTTGCAGAATTATCCTTTATTACTGAGCATCGTACGAGAGGGCGGCCATCGTGGATTGACGGAATGTCAGCGCCAGTTTAAAAACAAGATTTGGAACTGTTCACTGGACAACAAAAACGTGTTCAAGCAGCTACCCATCTTTGTTAAAACGACTTTGCCTCACGGTAAGTGATTCAGGATGTCTTCGATGCCTTTCAAAACAAACATTAGCAAACAGAGTAACCGAAAGAAGCGTTACCCTTTAAGAGCCAATATTAACATCCATGTTCTCCTCACGATTCTCCTTAAATTTCTTATGTTACTAGTTGGGAGAATTTGATTAAAAATCAAGACATTTTTTTATTGGTGGTCATTTCCTTAATTCTCATGACCTGTATGTTTGATCAAGTAGTAATACTGTAAGGAGAAATTAGATGCTTGTCACTCTTGGGGCTTAAAAGGTTAATGAAATTATGCATTACGTATCCGACAAAACGACGAAATAACATAAGAGAAAACTTTCTAATAATTTTGCCTTAGCCGTGAGCGAAATATAAAAATATCGGGATATATACATGGGCCAAAAAATGGTGCGACCTTTATGCTTAATGTGACATCTAAAAGTAGTTTGTGTGTGCACTTTTCTTCGGATATGAGGATGATCATCATAGCTAAGTACTGTCGTTAATGAGTAATGGGGAAGAGTTAGGATTGATGGACGTATAGCGTAGGCTACTTCAAATCCCACAATCTGATTGGCTACCTCAACGATGACTATTTGGTCATAGTTGACCATCGCACTTACAATGTTTACTAGTTCTTTATGTTTTATGTTTTACTAGTACTTTATGCTTTATGTTTTACTAGTACCTTAAGTTTTATGATCGAAAGAAAACTCAGGCTCGTAAACTAATCGTTAAGTATTTTTTACTATTGTCCAACTAAATATACTGTATCCGTTGTATGATTTCAGCCACTCGAGAGACAGCATTCCTTCACGCCATCAGCTCAGCCGCAATCACACACCAAATCACTTTTCAGTGCGCACAGAACAGAATACCCGGATGCAAGTGTGGTAAAACAAGAAAGCAGCCGCAAGGAAACCGCGACTGGCAGTGGGGCGGATGCAGTGATAACATCAACTTTGGAGAGAAGGAGACGAGACGCTTTATTGACAAACTGGAAAAGGGAAACGACGCCCGCACAGCATTTAACCTGCATAATAATGCAGTAGGAAGAAAGGTGAGCTAAAGAATTTTCGACTTTCGGGTCTTTGTCGACAAATTGCTGTACGTTTCTTCCTGTAAATTTCGTAGCGATTTTACCTGCATAATAATGCAGTAAAGAGAAAGGTAAAGTGGATCATTTAAGAACCTGGTGAACGTTTATTCAAATTTTAAAAAAATGAAAAGGCCTGTGAATTCTGTAGCGACTTTTACTGCGACTTAATCTTAATTTTGAAATTTAGAACAGAAATTGGCCAAGAGCAGATGCGATGTATGTAGCGTCTAAGTTGTCTATGAATCTTCGTTTGATAAATTTGCTCGATTTTTATTCAAATTCCCCCGACTGTAGAGCTGACAAAGCATGTGTCGACAAGAATGTAATTAAAGGGGCAGTGTAGGTCAAAGCCTTTTGGCAATTCACTAGTATTAAAGGTTGTTTGAACAAGAGTAATATCGTATTTGCCTAAAAAGAAAACAGCAAGTTTGAATCAAGAGGTTGTTTGACTTTGAATGAGTGATGTTACCTCGGTTTCAAAAGTTAGAATTCATATTACCAACATGAAAAAGTATCAAAATTGGGCTTTTTTTGTCCTTTGCGTTGCTCTAGCAAAATTTAAAGTCCCTGTGACAGCCCCTTTAAAAGACGCTGCCATGAAGGTCTCATCGCCTACCCAACAAGTAAAAAATCTTATCATTTTGATTTCTTTGACAGGTTGTGCGAGCAAGCCTCAAGAAAGAGTGCAAGTGTCATGGCGTCACCGGAAGTTGCAATTTGAAAACCTGCTGGAAGCAGCTGGCGCCTTTTGACGTGATTGGATCAGCACTAAAGCAGAAATACCGCACAGCAGTCCCAGTATCATTCTACAACAGCAAACTGCAGGAACGAGACAACAACAACCGATACAGACTGGTAACTAGGAAAGACAACAAGCTGGTTTATCTTGACTCGTCCCCAGATTACTGTGTGCGAGACGCGACTGCCGGCTCCCTTGGAATGCTGGGAAGAAAATGCGCAAGTGACATTGGATCCAACAAGGAATGCAAATCTCTTTGCAAATCTTGTAATTTGCGGTCTCAAACGGTGGAACAATACAAACAGGTCAAGTGCAGATGTAAGTTCGTGTGGTGCTGTACTGTGAAATGCGAGCTATGCAAAGTAAAGTACTCGCTTACAACTTGTACAAAATAGGAAATAACTCTGTTTTAAGCGATGTGACTGAATATGCAACAAGCTTGAATTTTAAGTATTTTAAGTATTGTCACAGTAAACGCTGGTGTATATAATTTTTAATGCTAAGGTTAGAATTTCTGGAAACGAAATAGGTCGTTAGATTTTCGATTTTGCTTGAAAGATCATAAACATAAAAGGAAAGCTAGAAGGATTGGTTTGCTTTGAATGTAAAACTTTCTAAGTCGCAATGTCATTAGTTTTGCATGCATTGTTTAGCATTAGTTTCAATTGAAGACGTGGCATTAAGTCGCATATGTGAGTGGATAATAAATGTTGTATTGAAACATATCTCATGTGGTTTCTTTTTGTAGTTGTCGTAGTTACTGTTTTTTTTTGTGGGGAAGGGGGAGGGGGAAGAACTTTTTAAAACCCTGTGTTATACCCACTGAGTAACTTGAATAAAGCAATCATTCCTTGTCCCTCACCCCCTGAACAGGAAGGAGTGCGCAAAATGTTAAATATGAAACTAAAACTTGTGAATTCCTAAGTTAGTTATGCAGGATCCATTTTTGTTTATCACTCGTTGGACATTTGCCATTTTCATATTAGAGACACAGAAAACCTGTCTCAATTGTGAAATCGGGACAATCTTTGACATGAGACAGATTTTCTTTTGGAATTTCTTTAGCAGCAATATTTTGGGGGAGGGGAGGGGAGGGGGCGCGAAAGCACCGTTTCAATTTCTCGAAAAGGGAAATGTGTACCAACATCTGATCAATGAGTAACGAGTATATAATTAGCCTTACAAAAGCAGCAAACAGTGTGTGGGAGGGCGCGCATACTCGAAATTGAACAAAATCCCTAAATTTCGTTTCGAAAGTTTTAGTACAGCAAGAAAGTAATACAGAAGAGCGTTTCCTTGAATGGTCACACTAGGATTTCATACACACACTCAAGAATCATCTTGCGTTGCATAATAAACATTAGTAATGCGGAGTCCAATTTTAATTTCAACAGTTTCGTTCACAGACTGAAAAGTTGGAATGAATCTGTCAAAATTTCACTCTCCAGAATGGAAAGGTGTAAATGGATAGATTTTCCGTTGACCGCAACAATAAGTCCTAGGGCATCTTGAGCGAAGATGAAAGCTGTAGCGAACAACCCATTATCAACAAAATGTTCCATTAGTGTAAAACCAATTATTTTTTTCGTCCTTTCTTCTCCTCCCCTTTCTGTCGGTACGCACGCTTTTGTTCACAAGGTTGCATACCGAAAACTCGCACCTCGTTTCGCGTGAAATACTTCTCGCACCTCGCCTCGCGTGGGTTATTTTTAATATGAAAGCAACTAAGATGTATTCTTTTACAGTAATTTGCTTTAGTAATCAATTTATAGTTTTGTTTGTTTGCTAAAAGTTAAGATCAACAATAAAGACAAAATTATGGGTTCCAATCTCTTGAAAGTCTTTTTTTTTTTCACGTTTTATCCACAGTTTTCTTCAGTCCCTTCAACAATCATTCTGTTATTAAAACACTTGTCCTCACGAGCATGTTTATGCCACTAGCGTGCGTGTTTTTTGACGCCTTAGTAACCACATGGGCCAAAACGTTCCTAGACTATAAGAAGTTCCTCTTTTTTCTCCTGGCAGCTTGTTTCAACGATGAGGTTACAATTTAGCCCTTTAAAAGTCAACATCGACTACAAGAATAAAATGTGAAGGGCTTGCATGCTTGATCACAACTGTATCAATTGCATTTACCACTACAACAATCATTTTATTCATGTCAGCAAAATTTTGTTTTTAAAGTTGTTTTCCGCGCGACAACGTTTCTACTCACTCGCACGCGTGTTTTTTGTTTGGATCTAGTTGATAAACGTTTCTTGAATCAGGCTACAATTATTCTCTCTTTGATCTTTGGTAGCTCATTTAACTAATGAGATTCTACTTTCGTTACCCTGCAAAAAAGTCAACAAGAGCAACAAGAAAGTTCAATCCAGAAGAACTGTTATTTTTTTCTTGGGCTTTATTCGCAAGGAAAACTCCATTCATTTCAGAGGGAATCTGACGAAGAGCTGAGGCTCGAAACCTCAGCTTTCAATTTCTCTACGGTGGCCAATTTACCTGATCAACTCAGTTAACAAATCCTAATTTTGTGTTTCACTTCCCCACAGATGTAGAAACACAGTTTCTTTTGAAACTAACCCCTTTGGTTATTCTGTTCTAAAGGACTGCTATACGCGAGTAGGACTGTGCTCGCGCGCGTGTTTGCACAAACGCGCGAGTGATTGTTTTCCTCTCCTTGAAATTAACAGATTTTCGCTCGCGCTCGCACGCTTCGCTTTTCTGTCACTGAAAGAGGCTGCCCGTGGTCCATCATCTCTGTGACTCCTTATTATTTACTCACACTTGTAATCAAAACCTTCATTAGACTACGCTTTTATCGAATTATCCTGATTACAAGAACGAGCAAAAACAGAAAATTATAGCGACAGATTGATAGTCCATTCAAACCCGTTTAATCCAAGAGGTTCTGACTGCAATCAGACTTTTTTTGCCTTTTCACGTACAGCAGTTTATTACGCTGTGCAAAGTCACTGAAACTATTAAATTAGTCTGTTTGTGTGTAAACGTCCGAACAAAAAAAAGCTCCGTTACTGCTTTTCAATGTAACTTTAGATTTTCGCTAAATTATCATCTAGAGTGTATTGGAAGCGCGCGAAAGGCTCAGCGCCTTGTTTTTCCTCTTTGCTGTTATAGCCTAAAAATAAAAAGTTTTTCTATGTTGTTTAAAAAAGTCTTAACTCTGCAATTACAATAAAAAAGCCTGCTCTCTTAGTAGGCAAAATTACAATTTTGTAACACTAAATTGATATTCATTTTACTGTAGAAAAGTTTTTGCTCACAACTCTTTGTTTGAAAAAAGTCTCACTCTGCAATTACGCTAAAATATCTCACATCTAATTTATGCTGATAAGTTACACCTAGTCTCGCGCGGGATGGTTTTTAATCAACAAAGCGTTTATCTTTTGTTCGCATGTTTAATTAATGAAAATCAATTGTGTTTAATTTTATCACCCAGCAAGTATATAAGAGAGGTAAAACAGTCGCATTTCATTTCACCTCAGCTCGTAAACAACGAAGATCGAATAAGCGTACACAATGAAGCTATCTACAGCGTACTTGGTGATTCTTTTCGCTTTTCTTTGGACGCAGCACGGATTCAGCAAAACTAAGTAAGTTTGATTGCTTTAATCGATTTGTTCCATTTTGGAAGCATGCGAGTGTGGAACGCGACTCGCATCCCACGCTAGAGCGTGTTCCACGTTCATAACTAAACCAGAATTTCGAGTTCATTAAAATTTCAATCTGATAAGCGACAACTGACCACTTGAGCGCGTGAATTAACCAAAATTAAGTAATTTGATTTTTGTTAATTTGCGAGCGTGAAACGTGAATCCCTCGCCTCCCACGCAATCGCCTCTTCCGAGTTCGTAAGCATGCAAGAGTTTTGAGTTCACTAAAAGTTTGGCTGCTAAGCAACAATAGACGCCTGGATGGAGTTAGCGTCGCCGATTCCACAATCTCCTTGCAAGACGTAGAAACGCTGGAAAGCTACAATTTCGTCTTGAAAAAGAAGAGCAATTTTACGCGAGCTTGAAGTAGTTGCAAATATCTCCCTAATCTTAACGTAGAATTACGATTTTTTTCTTAACTAGCCTATATACTTGTCCATACCAATCTCACTGTTATTTTACGTTTTATTGTAGATCCAGTCGTTCTTTGAGCACCGTTCTTCGACAGAAGGTATGTTTTATTTATGTTACTTAAACTTTAACGCTAGCCAAATCTAGATGGCTGCTTTTTCCGAAAATCCAATTCTATTGGTGACTCACTACTGAAGTCTGCAAACAACGTCAATTTAACTTAACGTTCTTACTACCGAGAAACTAATTACATGTTCCTTCTTGTTCTGTGAACAATTTTGTCTAAAAGTTTTCAACGTGTTTAGTACGACTCGCGAGTTAACGAACAGTAACTTTATTCACGAGACTCACAGTTACCGCATTAGGATCGCGTTTGGATCTGCTACTTGTATACTTGCGCATCATTAAGCAATGAAAAACTTAGGCAGTATGAGATTGACTTCAAGTCTAGAGTCTGTATACAACTAGTTTGGGCTTTTCAGATAAGCTACTCGTACCAATTACGTTATACGTTATATAAGCTACTCGTACCGAATACGTTCTTACTACCGAGAAACTGATAACTTTTTTCTTCTTACCGTACTTGCGTGAACAATATCGTGTAGAGTATTCAACCTAATAAAACCAGTAAAGCTCGAGTTAACAGGCCGACCAATTTATTCACAAGACTCAGAGATACCAATGCTCCAAAAGGATCCTTTTGGTTTGAAACTTCTCTTTGATCTGCGACTTGTTCACTAGCGGATAACAATTTATATTATTAAGCAATAAAGAACTTAGGCGGTATAAAAACGACTTCAGTTCTGTAAGGTATCTGTTCAACTGCATGGTTTTGGTTTTTTAAATAATTGACTTAAGGTTGTATCCAATCGCCTTATGGCTATTCGTATCAATTCGAATTTGTGACTGTGGATAGATCATGAGAATGACGTTTAACTAGAACACTTTTTAATGCGACCTACGTAGTCTACCTGCTTTTGCATGGTTTAATTTTTATGTAACTGTAATACGTTTGAGTGCATCTTAAACCTTTCATTTTGCCTCAAAGGTTTCTAATCGTTATTTTCTTTTGCAGAATTATCCTTTATTACTGAGCATCGTACGAGAGGGCGGCCATCGTGGATTGACGGAATGTCAGCGCCAGTTTAAAAACAAGGTTTGGAACTGTTCACTGGACAACAAAAACGTGTTCAAGCAGCTACCCATCTTTGTTAAAACGACTTTGCCTCATGGTAAGTGATTCAGGATGTCTTCTTTTCAAAACAAACATTAGCAAACAGAGTATTCAAAAGAAGCGTTACCCTTTAAGAGCCAATATTAACATCCATGTTCTCCTCACGATTCTCCTTAAATTTCTTATGTTACTAGTTGGGAGAATTTGATTAAAAATCAAGACATTTTATTATTGGTGGTCATTTCCTTAATTCTTATGACCTGTATGTTTGATCAAGTAGTAATACTGTAAGGAGAAATTAGATGCTTGTCACTCTTGGGGCTTAAAAGGTTAATGAAATTATGCATTACGTATCCGACAAAACGACGAAATAACATAAGAGAAAACTTTTTAATAATTTTTACCTTAGCCGTGAGCGAAATATAAAAATATCGGGATATATACATTGGCCAAAAAATGGTGCGACCTTTATGCTTGATGTGAGATCTAAAAGTAGTTTGTGTGTGCACTTTTCTTCGGATATGAGGATGATCATCATAGCTAAGCACTGTCGTTAAAGGAGCTACGTGACGGATAACGCATCTTGAAATAACTGGCAAGTTTTTTTAGGGATTGTCATTCGTAATCCGTCTTAATCTCCCTCAATCGTACCCATCCTTGTTCAGTTTTGGTTTATTATTACTTCTTTGGTGTTTTTTTACCTTAGGAAACGATTATTTTGAAATTCTCTTCAATAAGAAAATAATTTTGTCAGATCAGAAAAATGGATGTAAATACCGTGACATAGTTCCTTTAATGAGTAATGGGGTAGAGTTAGGATTGATGGACGTATAGCGTAGGCTACTTCAAATCCCACAATCTGATTGGCTACCTCAACGATGACTATTTGGTCATAGTTGACCATCGCACTTACAATGTTTACTAATACTTTATGTTTTATGTTTTACTAGTACTTTATGCTTTATGTTTTACTGGTACCTTAAGTTTTATGATCGAAAGAAAACTCAGGCTCGTAAACTACTCGCTAAGTATTTTTTACTATTGTCCAACTAAATATACTGTATCCGTTGTATGATTTCAGCCACTCGAGAGACAGCATTCCTTCACGCCATCAGCTCAGCCGCAATCACACACCAAATCACTTTTCAGTGCGCAGGGAACAGAATACCCGGATGCAAGTGTGGTAAAACAAGAAAGCAGCCGCAAGGAAACCGCGACTGGCAGTGGGGCGGATGCAGTGATAACATCAACTTTGGAGAGAAGGAGACGAGACGCTTTATTGACAAACTGGAAAAGGGAAACGACGCCCGCACAGCATTTAACCTGCATAATAATGCTGTAGGAAGAAAGGTGAGCTAAAGAATTTTCGACTTTCGGGTCTTTGTCGACAAATTGCTGTACGTTTCTTCCTGTAAATTTCGTAGCGATTTTACCTGCATAATAATGCAGTAAAGAGAAAGGTAAAGTGGATCATTTAAGAACCTGGTGAACGTTTATTCAAATTTTAAAAAATGAAAAGGCCTGTGAATTCTGTAGCGACTTTTACTGCGACTTAATCTTAATTTTGAAATTTAGAACAGAAATTGACCAAGAGCAGATGCGATGTATGTAGCGTCTAAGTTGTCTATGAATCTTCGTTTGATAAATTTGCTCGATTTTTATTCAAATTCCCCCGACTGTAGAGCTGACAAAGCATGTGTCGACAAGAATGTAATTAAAGGGGCAGTGTAGGTCAAAGCCTTTTGGCAATTCACTAGTATTAAAGGTTGTTTGAACAAGAGTAATATCGTCTTTGCCTAAAAAGAAAACAGCAAGTTTGAATTAAGAGGTTGTTTGACTTTGAATGAGTGATGTTACCTCGGTTTCAAAAGTTAGAATTCATATTACCAACATGAAAAAGAATCAAAATTGGCCTTTTTTCCCCTTTGCGTTGCTCTAGCAAAACTAAAGTCCCTGCGACAGCCCCTTTAAAAGACGCTGCCATGAAGGTCTCATCGCCTACCCTACAAGTAAGAAATCTTATCATTTTGATTTCTTTGACAGGTTGTGCGAGCAAGCCTCAAGAAAGAATGCAAGTGTCATGGCGTCACCGGAAGTTGCAATTTGAAAACCTGCTGGAAGCAGCTGGCGCCTTTTGACGTGATTGGATCAGCACTAAAGCAGAAATACCGCACAGCAGTCCCAGTATCATTCTACAACAGCAAACTGCAGGAACGAGACAACAACAACCGATACAGACTGGTGACTAGGAAAGACAACAAGCTGGTTTATCTTGACTCGTCCCCAGACTACTGTGTACGAAACGCGACTGCTGGCTCCCTTGGAATGCTGGGAAGGACATGTGCAAGTGACGTTGGATTCAACAAGGAATGCAAATCTCTTTGCAAATCTTGTAATTTGCGGTCTCAAACGGTGGAACAATACAAACAGGTCAAGTGCAGATGTAAGTTCGTGTGGTGCTGTACTGTGAAATGCGAGCTATGCAAAGTAAAGTACTCGCTTACAACTTGTACAAAATAGGAAATAACTCCGTTTTAAGCGATGTGACTGTATAAGCAACAAGCTTGAATTTTAAGAATTTTAAGTATTGTCACAGTAAACGCTGGTGTATATAATTTTTAATGCTAAGGTTAGAATTTCTGCAAACGAAAAAGGTCGTTAGATTTTCGATTTTGCTTGAAAGATCATAAACATAAAAGGAAAGCTAGAAGGATTGCTTTGCTTTGACTGTAAAACTTTTTAAGTCGCAATGTCATTAGTTTTGCATGCATTGTTTAGCATTAGTTTAAATTGAAGACGTGGCATTAAGTCGCATATGTGAGTGGATAATAAATGTTGTATTGAAACATTTCATGTGGTTTCTTTTTGTAGTTGTCGTAGTTACGGTTTTTTTTGTGGGGAAGGGGGAGGGGGGGGAGAACTTTTTAATGCCCTGTGTTATACCCACTGAGTGCCTTGAATAAAACAATCCATTCCTTGTCTCTCATCCCCTGAACAGGAAGGAGTGCGCAAAATGTTAAATATGAAACTAAAACTCGTGAATTTTTAAGTTAGTTATGCAGGATCCATTTTAGTTTATCACTCGTTGGACATTTCCTATTTTCATATTAGAGACAGAAAACCTGTCTCAATTGTGAAATCGGGACAATCTTTGACATGAGACAGTTTTTCTTTTGGAATTTCTTTAGCAGCAATTTTTTGGGGAAGGGGAGGGGGCGCGAAAGCACCGTTTCAATTTCTCGAAAAGGGAAATGTGCACCAACATCTGATCCATGAGTAACGAGTACATAATTAGGCTTACAAACGCAGTAAACAGTGCGTGGGAGAGCGCGCATACTCCAAATTGAATAAAATCCCTAAATTTCGTTTCGAAAGTTTTAGTACAGCAAGAATTCAGAAGAGCGTTTCCTTGAATGGTCACACTAGGATTTCATCCACAGACTCAAGAATCATCTTGCGTTGCATAATAAACATTAGTAATGCGCAGTCCAATTTTAATTTCAACAGTTTCGTTCACAGACTGAAAAGTTGGAATGAATCTGTCAAAATTTCACTCTCCAGAATGAAAAGGTGTAAATAGATAGATTTTCCGCTGACCACAACAATAAGCTCTAGGGCATCTTGAGCGAAGACGAAAGCTGTAGCGAACAGCCCATTATCAACAAAATGTTCCATTACTGTAAAACCAATTATTGTTTTCCGTCCTTTTTTCTCCTCCCCTTTCTGCCGGTACGCACGCTTTTGTTCACAAGGCTGCATACCGAAAACTCGCACCTCGTTTCGTGTGAAATACTTCTCGCACTTCGCCTCGCGTGGGTTATTTTTAATATGAAAGAAACTAAGATGTACTGTTTTACAGTCATTTGCGTTAGTAATGAATTTATAGTTTTGTTTCTTTGCTAAAAGTTAAGATCAACAATAAGGATCTGTTGTTAAAACACTTCTCCTCACGAGCATGTTTATGCCACTAGCGTGCGTGTTTTTTGTCGCCTTAGTAGCCAAATGGGCCAAAACGTTCCTAAACTATAAGAAGTTCCTCTTTTTTCTCCTGACAGCTTGTTTCAACGATGAAGTTACAATTTAGCCCTTTAAAAGTCAACATCGACTACATGAATAAAATGTGAAGGGCTTGCATGCTTGATCACAACTGTATAAATTGCATTTCCCACTACAATAATCATTTTATTCATGTCAGCAAAATTTTGTTTTTAAAGTTGTTTTCCGTGCGAAAACGTTTCTACTCGCACGCGTGTTTTGTGTTTGGATCTAGTTGATAAACGTTTCTTGAATCAGGCTACAATTATTCTCTCTTTGATCTCTGGTAGCTCATTTAACTAATGAGATTCTACTTTCGTTTCCCTGCAAAAAAGTCAACAAGAGCAACAAGAAAGTTCAATGGAACTGTTCACTGGACAACAAAAACGTGTTCAAGCAGCTACCCATCTTTGTTAAAACGACTTTGCCTCATGGTAAGTGATCCAGGATGTCTTCTTTTCAAAACAAACATTAGCAAACAGAGTAACCAAAAGAAGCGTTTTAATGAAATTATGCATTGCGTGTCCGACAAAACGACGATCCGATGTATCTTAAATTTTAAGGAAATAAGATACGAGAAAACTTTTCAATGATTTTGCCTTAGCCGTGAGCGAAATATAAAAATATCGTGACATATACATTGGCCAAAAATGGTGCGAACTTTATGCTAAATGTGAGATCTAAAAGTAGTTTGTGTGTGCACTTTTCTTCGGATATGAGGGTGATCACCACAGCTAAGTACTGTTGCTCAATAGCTTTCATTTGAATAGTAACACGTTAGGAATATTATTCACAAACTCAAAATTTTGTCCAGCATAACAAACAGCACCACAGGAACGAATTGCTCAGTGGCTTGTTCCAGGCTCCCAGATAGTAAGGGCAAACGCGCACGAAAATTAGAAAAGGAATGCGAAAATAAGACGCGCAGGATCTGGTCACACTCTAGGATTTCATTCACAGACTCAAGAATCACCTTGCATTGCATAATAAACATAAGAAACGGGAAGTCCAATTTCAACAATTTCGTTCACAGACTGTAAAGTTGGAATGAATCTGTTAAAATTTCACTCGCAAGAATGAAAAGGTTTAAATAGGTAGATTTTTCGTTGACCACCGTAGGCATCTTGAGCGAAGACAAAAACTGTAGCGAACAACCCATTATCAATAAAATATCCATTAGTGTAATTGTTGTTTTCCGTCCTTTTTTCTGCTCCCTTTTCTACCGGTACGCACGCTTTTGTTCAAAAGTTGCACGGCGAAAACTCGCACCTCGTCTCGCGTGAGATATTTCTTGCACGTCGCCTCGCGTGGGTTATTTTTGGTTTGAAAGCAGGTAAGATGTATTGCTTTAGGATAATTTAGTTTAGTAATGAATTTATAGTTTCTGTTTGTTTGCTAAAAGTTAAGATCAACAATAAGAACGAAATGATCGGTTCCAATCCCTTTAAAGTTTTAATATTTTAACGCGCTTTATCCGCAGTTTTTATCCGCAGTTTTCTTCATTCCCTTCAACAATCATTCTGCTTTTGAGAATACTTCACCTTATGAGAATGTTTATACCACAAGCGTGCATGTTTTTTGTCACCTTAGTAACCAATTGGACCAAAATGTTCTTAAACTACAAGAAGTTCCCCTTTTTTCTCCAGGTAGCTACTTTGACTGATAAGGTTACAATTTTGCGCCTTGGCAAAAAGTCAACATCGATAACAAGAACAAAGTGTGAAGGGTTTGCATGCTTGATCACAACTGCATAAATTGCATTCATCACTACAACGAGATTTTGTTTTTGGAGTTGTTATCCGCACGACAACGATTCTACTCACGCGCGTGAGTTGATAAATGTTTCTTACACTACAATTATTCTCTCTTTTATCTCTGGTGGCTCAATGATTTTGCCTTGGCCGTGAGCGAAATATAAAAATGTCGTGACATATACATTGGCCAAAAATGGTGCGAACTTTATGCTTAATGTGAGATCTAAAAGTAGTTTGTGTGTGCACTTTTCTTACTGTTGTTAATGAATAACAGGTAGACTTCAAATCCAACAATCTGATTGGCTACCTCAACGTTGACTAGTTAAACAATAGAGTTCTTATCGTGTAATAAGTAGCGCGAGGAAATTTGATGTTCACAACAAATATTAGCCCGAGAACGTAGTTCAAGGGCTAATACGAAGTTTGAACATCAAATTTCCGAGGGAACCTATCTCACATAGGGCCTGCGACAGAAGAACTCTGTTGTTTCTATTGCACAACGCTAAATTTTGAGCGAACATTGCCAAAAACGGGCACTTTGCACTCACATCACGTGATCGATTTCGACCAATGGGAGCACGCCAAAATTTAGCATTGTACAATAATTGGTAATATTTAGCCATCGCACTTACAATGTTTTTAATAGCACTTTGACTGCTCTTCTTAGGTTTTTATGATCGAAACAAAACTCAAGCTCGTAAACTAATCGCTAAGTATTTTTTACCATTGCCTAACTAAATATACTGTATCCGTTGTATGATTTCAGCCACTCGAGAGACAGCATTCCTTCACGCCATCAGCTCAGCCGCAATCACACACCAAATCACGCTTCAGTGCGCACAGAACAGAATACCCGGATGCAAGTGCGGTAAAACACGAAAACAGCCGCTAGGAAACCGCGACTGGCAGTGGGGCGGATGCAGTGATAACATCAAGTTTGGAGAAAAGGAAACGAGACGCTTTATTGACAAACTGGAAAAAGGAAACGACGCCCGCACAGCATTTAACCTGCATAATAATGCAGTTGGGAGAAAGGTAAGCGGGGTAATTTTCGGTGTTTTCTTCGTCAAATTTCCTGCACGTTTATTCAAGTTTTCTACGGCTCAAATCGCCTGTGAATTTCGTAGCGAATTCACGTCGACGTAACGCAATTTTGAAATTTAGAACAGAAACTGGGAAAGAGCAGATACGACGTAAGAAGTATCTAAGTTCTCATCGTTTGATAAATTTGCTCGATTTTTATGTAATTAAAAGGGACCGTGTAGGTCAAAACCCTTAGCAATTTTACTAGTCCCTGTGACAGCCCCTTTAAAGACGCTGCCATGAAGGTCTCTTCGCTTACAAATATCATTTCGATTTCTTTGACAGGTTGTCCGAGCAAGCCTCAAGAAAGAATGCAAGTGCCATGGCGTCACCGGAAGTTGCAATTTGAAAACTTGCTGGAAGCAGCTGGCACCTTTTGACGTGATTGGATCAGCACTAAAGCAGAAATACCGCACAGCAGTCCCAGTATCATTCCACAACAGCAAACTGCAGAAACGAGACAACAACAACCGATACAGACTGGTGACTAGGAAAGACAACAAGCTGGTTTATCTTGACTCGTCCCCAGACTACTGTGTACGAAACGCGACTGCTGGCTCCCTTGGAATGCTGGGAAGGACATGTGCAAGTGACGTTGGATTCAACAAGGAATGCAAATCTCTTTGTAAATCTTGTAATTTGCGGCCTCAAACGGTGGAACATTACAAACAGGTCAAGTGCCGATGTAAGTTCATGTGGTGCTGTACTGTGAAATGCGAGCTATGCAAAGTAAAGTACTCGCTTACAACTTGTATTGTCACAGTAAACGCTGGTGTATATAATTTTTAATGCTAAGGTTAGAATTTCTGGAAACGAAATAGGTCGTTAGATTTTCGATTTTGCTTGAAAGATCATAAACATAAAAGGAAAGCTAGGATTGCTTTGCTTTGACTGTAAAACTTTTTAAGTCGCATAGTTTAAGTCGCATAGTTTTGCATGCATTGTTTAGCATTAGTTTGAATTGAAGACGTGGCATTAAGTCGCATATGTGAGTGGATAATAAATGTTGTATTGAAACATATCTCATGTGGTTTCTTTTTGTAGTTGTCGTAGTTAGGGTTTTTTTTGTGAGGAAGGGGGACGGGGGCAGAACTTTTTAAAACCCTGTGTTATACCCACTGAGTGCCTTGAATAAAACAATCCATTCCTGGTCCCTCATCCCCTGAACAGGAAGGAGCGCGCAAAATGTTAAATATGAAACTAAAACTTGTGAATTCCTAAGTTAGTTATGCAGGATCCATTTTTGTTTATCACTCTTGGACATTTGCCATTTTCATATTAGAGACAGAAAACCTGTCTCAATTGTGAAATCGGGACAATCTTTGACATGAGACAGTTTTTCTTTTGGAATTTCTTTAGCAGCAATTTTTTGGGGGGAGGGGAGGGGGCACGAAAGCACCGTTTCAATTTCTCGAAAAGGGAAATGTGCACCAACATCTGATCAATGAGTAACGAGTATATAATTAGCCTTACAAACGCAGTAAACAGTGCGTGGGAGAGCGCGCATACTCAAAATTGAATAAAATCCCTAAATTTCGTTTCGAAAGTTTTAGTACAGCAAGAAAGTAATACAGAAGAGCGTTTCCTTGAATAGTCACACTAGGATTTCATCCACAGACTCAAGAATCATCTTGCGTTGCATAATAAACGTTAGTAATACGGAGTCCAATTTTAATTTCAACAGTTTCGTTCACAGACTGAAAAGTTGGAATGAATCTGTCAAAATTTCACTCTCCAGAATGAAAAGGTGTAATAGATAGATTTTCCGTTGACCACAACAATAAGCTCTAGGGCATCTTGAGCGAAGACGAAAGCTGTAGCAAACAACCCATTACCAACAAAATGTTCCGTTAGTGTAAAACCAATTATTGTTTTCCGTCCTTTTTTCTCCTCCCCTTTCTGCCGGTACGCACGCTTTTGTTCACAAGGTTGCATACCGAAAACTCGCACCTCGTTTCGCGTGAAATATTTCTCGCACCTCGCCTCGCGTGGGTTATTTTTAATATGAAAGCAACTAAGATGTATTGTTTTACAGTAATTTGCTTTAGTAATGAATTTATAGTTTTGTTTGCTTGCTAAAAGTTAAGATCAACAATAAGAACGAAATGACGGGTTCCAATCCCTTTAAAGTTTTAATATTTTCACGCGCTTTATCCGCAGTTTTCTTCATTCCCTTCAACAATCATTCTGCTTTTGAGAATACTTGAACTTATGAGAATGTTTATACCAAAAGCGTGCGTGTTTTTTGTCACCATAGTAACCAACTGGACCAAAATGTTCTTAAACTACAAGAAGTTCCCCTTTTTTCTCCGGGTAGCTAGTTTGACTGATAAGGTTACAATTTTGCGCCTTGGCAAAAAGTCAACATCGACAACAAGAACAAAGTGTGAAGGGTTTGCATGCTTGATCACAACTGCATAAATTGCATTCATCACTACAACGAGATTTTGTTTTTAGAGTTGTTATCCGCACGACAACGATTCTACTCACGCGCGTGAGGTGATAAATGTTTCTTACACTACAATTATTCTCTCTTTTATCTCTGGTAGCTCAATGATTTTGCCTTGGCCGTGAGCGAAATATAAAAATGTCGTGACATATACATTGGCCAAAAATGGTGCAAACTTTATGCTTAATGTGAGATCTAAAAGTAGTTTGTGTGTGCACTTTTCTTCGGATATGAGGGTGAACATCACAGCTAAGTACTGTTGTTAATGAATAACAGGTAAGACTTCAAATCCAACAATCTGATTGGCTACCTCAACGTTGACTAGTTAAACAGTAGAGTTCTTATCGTGTAATAAGTAGCGCGAGGAAATTTGATGTTCACAACAAATATTAGCCCGAGAACGTAGTTCAAGGGCTAATACGAAGTTTGAACATCAAATTTCCGAGGGAACCTATCTCACATAGGGCCTGCGACAGAAGAACTCTGTTGTTTTTATTGCACAACGCTAAATTTTGAGCGAACATTGTCAAAAACGGGCACTTTGCGCTCACATCACGTCATCGATTTCGACCAATGGGAGCACGCCAAAATTTAGCGTTGTACAATAATTGGTAATATTTAGCTATCGCACTTACAATGTTTTTAATAGTACTTTGACTGCTCTTCTTAGGTTTTTATGATCGAAACAAAACTCAAGCTCGTAAACTAATCGCTAAGTATTTTTTACCATTGCCTAACTAAATATACTGTATCCGTTGTATGATTTCAGCCACACGAGAGACAGCATTCCTTCACGCCATCAGCTCAGCCGCAATCACACACCAAATCACGTTTCAGTGCGCACAGAACAGAATACCCGGATGCAAGTGCGGTCAAACACCAAAACAGCCGCTAGGAAACCGCGACTGGCAGTGGGGCGGATGCAGTGATAACATCAAGTTTGGAGAAAAGGAGACGAGACGCTTTATTGACAAACTGGAAAAAGGAAACGACGCCCGCACAGCATTTAACCTGCATAATAATGCAGTTGGGAGAAAGGTAAGCTGGGTAATTTTCGGTGTTTTCTTCGTCAAATTTCCTGCACGCTTATTCAAGTTTTCTACGCTTCAAATCGCCTGTGAATTTCGTAGCGAATTCACGTCGACGTAACGCAATTTTGAAATTTAGAACAGAAACTGGGAAAGAGCAGATACGACGTAAGCAGTATCTAAGTTCTCATCGTTTGATAAATTTGCTCGATTTTTATGTAATTAAAAGGGACCGTGTAGGTCAAAACCCTTTGGCAATTTACTAGTCCCTATGACAGCCTCTTTAAAGAGGCTGCCATGAAGGTCTCTTCGCTTACAAATATCATTTCGATTTCTTTGACAGGTTGTCCGAGCAAGCCTCAAGAAAGAATGCAAGTGCCATGGCGTCACCGGAAGTTGCAATTTGAAAACTTGCTGGAAGCAGCTGGCACCTTTTGACGTGATTGGATCAGCACTAAAGCAGAAATACCGCACAGCAGTCCCAGTATCATTCTACAACAGCAAACTGCAGAAACCAGACAACAACAACCGATACAGACTGGTGACTAGGAAAGACAACAAGCTGGTTTATCTTGACTCGTCCCCAGACTACTGTGTACGAAACGCGACTGCTGGCTCCCTTGGAATGCTGGGAAGGACATGTGCAAGTGACGTTGGATTCAACAAGGAATGCAAATCTCTTTGTAAATCTTGTAATTTACGGCCTCAAACGGTGGAACATTACAAACAGGTCAAGTGCCGATGTAAGTTCATGTGGTGCTGTACTGTGAAATGCGAGCTATGCAAAGTAAAGTACTCGCTTACAACTTGTACAAAATAGGAAATGACTCCGTTTTAGGCGATGTGACTGTATAAGCAACAAGCTTAAATTTCAAGTATTTTTAGTATTGTCACAGTAAACGCTGGTTTATATAATTTTTAATGCTAAGGTTAGAATTTCTGGAAACGAAATAGGTCGTTAGAATCATAAATATATAAGGAAAACTGGAAGGATTGCTTTGCTTCAACTGTAAAACTTATGTCGCAATGTCAATTTTTTTGCATGCATTGTTTAGCATTAGTTTGAATTGAAGACGTGACATTAAGTCGCATATGTGAGTGGATAACAAATGTTGTATTGAAACACATCTCATGTGGTTTCTTTTTGTAGTTGTCGTAGTTAGTGGTTTTTTTTTTTTGTGGGGAAGGGGGAGGGGGGAAGAACTTTTTAAAACCCTGTGTTATACCCACTGAATGCCTTGAATAAAACAATCCATTCCTTGTCCCTCATCCCCTGAACTGGTAGGAGTACGCGAAAATGTTAAACATGAAACTAAAACTTGTGAATCCGTAAGTTAGTTACGCTGGATCCGTTTTTGTTAATCACTCTTTGGACATTTCCCATTTTCACATTAGAGACAGAAAACCTGTCTTAATTGTGAAATCGGGACAATCTTTGACATGAGACAGATTTTCTCTTGGAATTTCTTTAGCAACAATTTTTTTGGGAGAGGGCTGGGGGGGGGGGGACGAAGCACCGTTTCAACTTCTCAAGCAGGAAAATGTACACCAACATCTGATCAATGAGTAACGAGTAAATAATTAGCCTTGCAAACGCAGCGAAACGCAGCGTGGGAGAGCGCGCAAACTCCAAATTGGATAAAACACCCAAATTTGGTTTAGAAAGTTTCAGTACAAAAAGAAAGTAATACAGAAGAGCGTTTCCTTGAATGGTCACACTAGGATTTCATAGACAGACACAACACAACAGCAATAGCAAAATAAACAGTAATGGAGAGTATTGCTCAGAGTATTTCTCAGAATTTCGTCCACAAACTGAAAAGTTGGAAACTATGTACCAAGATTAACTCTATGAATGAAAGTTGATAAATCCAAAGTTTTGTGTTTTCTTCCCCACCGACGCAGCACCACAGTTTCTTTAGAAACGAACCCTGTTGTATTCCAGTTTTTTTTTCTCCTCCCCTTTCTACCGTTACGTACGCTATTGTTACTTTAAAATTATAAAGTCACAAATTGCAGGTCGCCGAAAACTCGCACCTCGTCTCACGTCAAAGATTTCTCGCATCTCGTCTCGCGTGGGCTATTTTTCGTATAAAAGCAGCTGAGATGTATCGTCCTATAGTAGCTTAATTTAGTAATGAAGATATAATTTTGTTTGTTTGCAATAAGTCAACATCAACAACAAGCCTTCATTTTTTTCAGACTTCATACACAATTGATAAATTGTTTAGCACTGCCACGATCACGCATTTCAACAATCATTCTGTTTTTAAAATGATTCTTCGTACAAGAGCGCGTGTTTTGAGTTAGTATCTAGTGGATAAAACGTTTCCTGCACAAAAAGGAGTCCCATGTTTCTCTCAGGTAATTTTGACCGACGAGGTAACAGTTTTGCGCCCTTGAAAAGAGTCAAGACTAACAAAAACAAAATTCAAATCTCGTTGAAGCCAGACTTTTTTCTCCAGCCTTATTCTCAACTGCATTACACTCTACTTGCATAAATGCGTTGATCACTGCCATGTTCATTTTATTCTCTTCAACAACCTATCTGTTCGCGTGGTATTTTTTTTAACTCGCGCGCGATTCAAATTGTCTCAACCAGCGAGTAAAATGTCTCAATTTGCAAAGAATTTCTTTGCGGAATCAGGATATTAACCACTCTGAAGTTAGAGATATTCCCTAGCGTTCGCGCTTTTCGATTTACTATCACTGAAAGAAAAGAGGGACTGTTTGAAGTCTGCGAAATTTACATGTAATGACCTTGCAATATCATATGACATCAGTGCAAGCTGATGCACCTGAGAGAAACATGCATGGACTCCTTTTTGTGCAGAAAACGTTTGGACCACTAGATACTAATTCAAAATTAAACACGCGCAATAAAGGGAAACTTCTATGATCTCTGCCTTCTTGTATTTTGGGCAAACTTAAGACTTTTAACATTTTAAAAGTCAAAACCTGGATGTAAATCGCATCAGATTACACTAAGGTTCAAATGGATTTAAACCCGTTCACTCCAAAACTTAACCTAGGTTCTCGGGATCCGTTTCTAACTTTTAAATTGCGATCGCGCATTCTTGTTTTCTTTTCACGGCGAACAAAGACAAGAAAAACACCTCCTCTCGCAAGGGTTAGTTGGGAAGTGGGAGGGCTTGGACTCAGATCACTTTTAACTGTTGGTATAGAATCCTAAAATGAATTCCACTAAGCAGTACTTTCCTGTGGTGCTCATTATTATGCTGTTTTAAAAAGGTGGATCTAAATTTTAGATCCTAACATGTGACCATTCAAATAAGCGCTACTTTCCTATATTCCTTTATTATGTTGTTAATAATGGATCTAACTTTTTCCAGACTTTGACAACTGCACCTGTTTACCGTACTGTGCAACGACACTGAGAGTACTGAATCAGTCTGTTTTAGTGAAAACATTCAAATGAGAGCTTCTTCGTGTTGTTTGCTTTTCAATTAACAAAAATGGATTCTCGCTAAATTGTTATCTGGAGTGCATTAGAGGTGCAGAAAAGAGTTCACAACGTTGACTTGTATTTTGCATTTTGTTACATCAAAAAAGTCTCAACTCAGAATTTACGCTAAAAAAGTCTCAACTCTCAACTCTGAAATCACGCTTAAAATTTGGAAGTTCCTAACACTAAATTGATATTCGATTTTAAAACCTTTGTTTCAAATTCTATTGTTTGAAAAAATCTCACCTCTCCAATTACGCTAAAACATCTCACCTCTAATTTATGCAGACAAGTCACACCTAGTCTCACGTGGGATGTTCTTTTGTTCGTGTGTTTAATTTTAGAGAAACCAATCTTGTTTAATCTTGTCATTCAACAAGTATATAAGAGAGGTAACGCACATGCAATTCATTTTACCTCAACTCGCGAACAACGAAGATCGAAAAAGCGTACACTATGAAGCTAACTACGGCAATCTTGGTGATTCTATTCGTTTTGATTCGGACACAACAGGGATTCTGCAAAACTAGGTAAGTTTAATTTTATTTATTGACCTAGTCCATTTTGTGAAGGACAGAATCATATTTTGCGAGCGTGGAACGCGACTCTCTCGCCTCGCACACTCTCGCGTGTTCCACGTTTGTAAGCAAACTCGAGTTTTCCGTTCACTGAACTGTTTTTACTCAAAAGTGTCGAATGACAACTGGAACGCACGAGCTTAAGTCGATCCCTCGAGCTGGTCTGGTAAGCTGTAGCGGTTTTGCGCTAGAAATTTTATAATTGATATATGAAAAGCGACGTAAAATTTAACGCACGCGCGCGGCGGGTGATGTTCCCATCTCGAGCACTACGCTATACTGTTGTGGCTCTCCATAACAAACTTGCCGTATTGACATGTATAGATTGCTTAAGTTTATCATTTTGTTCCCAATTCTTACGCAGGAACCTAGGTTTACTTTCTTCTTAATGTATAGCGCTTTAACTAATATGTCATTTTATTGTTTTTGTATCATGTAGATCCGGCGGCCCCTCGCACAGCGTTCTTCGGCAGAAGGTATGTTGCACGCACATGTAGTTATTTTACTGTAGCAATTAAGGCTAGTTTTCACTAGGACATAAGCATAAACAAGTCTTGCGTCAGCTCGTGCTTATGCTTATGTTGCAGTTTTGCCAATGAAGAATGGAATAAGCACGTTCATAAGCACGAGCATAGGAACAAGCCGATTCCTTTACCGTCGGCTAATGCTTATGCTAGCTTGTGCTTATCTCCCGGTTCTCAATTTCCTACTTTTGTCATTGAAAATCAACGTTCGTTTCTTTAAAGACACCAGTTTGATGTTACCAAACTCCTTATCTTTTGTGTTCTTTAACTCCAACAACTGGGCATTTTTCTTCCGAACATACACGACTTTTTTCTAGCGCCTTTTTTGGACGATGTGCCGCGTGACTTAAGTATTTGTACGGGTAAGTAGTTAGTTGATATCATGCTTACTCTCATCCTGCTGAAAAAAAAACTATACTGCAATAGCCTAGCGTTGATGAAGGTTGACGAAGTCTTCGTAGTCTCTTTGCTTAAGTATGGCCTATAAAGTCCCATTATTTAACTTGATTTCGCTAAGGTCCGGACTAAACAAGACTTAGTTTAACATTGGCTCCATAATGGATACTAGTCTCTCTTAACTACTTCTTCGCGTCAAAATTTTACTGATTGTTTCCTTGCCTTTCTTTTCAGAATTATCCGTTATTACTGCGCATTGTTAAAGAGGGCGGACATCGTGGATTGACGGACTGCCAGCGCCAGTTTAAAAACGAGATTTGGAACTGTTCACTGGACAATAAAAACGTGTTCAAGCAGCTACCCATCTTTGTTAAAACGACTTTGCCTCACGGTAAGTGACTCAGAACGACTTCTTTTTAAAATAAACGTTAGCAAATAGAGTAACGCAGACAGGCGTTTTAATGCAAGTACGTAATTCGTATCCGACAAAACGACGAGCATCATACGTATCTTTAAATTTTAAGGCAATGAGCGAAGAGAAAATTTAAAATCATTTTGCGAAAAACTGGGTGTGAATTTCATCCATAACGTTAGTTTTAAAAGAGATCTCTGTGTGCATTGTTTTTTTTTTTCTTGGGATATTAGGCGGGTGGTGTTAATGAGTGATGAGGTAAACTTAGCATTGTCGCTAATTTTGGCGATCGCGATTGTGGGGCGGGCGAAAAACACGCGCGCGCGAAATTTCGGGGAGACACGACAAGGGGAGCGTCAAAAGGACGGACGCCGTCAGACTATTGCAAATGCGAGAATCTGTTTGGCTGCCTCAACGTGACCAATTGCAATGTCACTTGATAGAAAACTCAGGCTCGTAAGCTAACTGCTTAGAATCATCACCACCGGACTCCCTAACAATAACTGTATCCATTGTATGATTTCAGCCACTCGTGAGACAGCATTCCTTCACGCCATCAGCTCAGCCGCCATCACACACCAAATCACGCTTCAGTGCACACAGAACAGAATACCCGGATGCAAGTGCGGTAAAACAAGAAAACAGCCGCAAGGAAACCGCGACTGGCAGTGGGGCGGATGCAGTGATAACATCAAGTTTGGAGAGAAGGGGACGAGACGCTTTATTGACAAACTGGAAAAGGGAAACGACGCCCGCACAGCATTTAACCTGTATAATAATGCAGTAGGAAGAAAGGTAAGCTGGGGAATTTTGAATTGGACGTTGGTTCTTTTTTGTTTGACTAATCTGCTGAACGTTTCTAAATTTCTCTAGTTGCTAGGGCAAGCTTATAGGGCCAGTTTGTGAATAGGTTTTAACTGCAGCTGGCTTTCGCGACGATTTTAAAGGACCTTCAATTCGCCTGTGAATTTTGCAGAGATTTCACGGCGACTTAATCGCAATTTTGAAATTCAGTGCAGCAACTGGATAAGATCAGATGACAATGTAAGCAGATCCCTTTCGACTTGTTTATTTTCCATAGATTTTTGCCCGATTTTCTTTCCAATTACCCCGATTGTTTACGCGGCAAGCGGCCGGAGCGCGGAGAGGCGGCTGTATTCGCAGCCTACGATGGTTAAAGCTTTTGAAGAATGTGTCGACAAAAAGTTATTAGAGACGATCGATAAGTGAGCGTCTTGGTAATTCACTAATTCTTAAGTGGTTCGAAGAAGATTAATCAATTCATTGCCTCAGAATACAACAGTTTGAATTAAGAGAGTGTTTAAATTAGCTGAGTGATTCATTTCACATACATTGTCGACTGTTGAGGCCCCGTCGCATTTTTTGGCACTTTCGTAAGTTTGCAACCAAGAAATCTTATGTTGCCATTTCGATATCTTTGACAGGTTGTGCGAGCAAGCCTCAAGAAAGAATGCAAGTGTCATGGCGTCACTAGAAGTTGCAATCTGAAAACTTGCTGGAAGCAGCTGGCACCTTTTGACGTGATTGGAATGTGATTGGAATGCAAGTGTCATGGCGTCACTAGAAGTTGCAATCTGAAAACTTGCTGGAAGCAGCTGGCACCTTTTGACGTGATTGGATCAGCACTAAAGCAGAAATACTGCACAGCAGTCCCAGTATCATTCTACAACAGCAAACCGCAGAAACGAGACAACAACAACCGATACAGACTGGTGACTAAGAAAGATAACAAGCTGGTTTATCTTGACTCGTCCCCAGACTACTGTGTGCGAAACGCGACTGCCGGCTCTCCTAGAATGCTGGGAAGTTCTTTGTTGGATCCAACAAAGAATGCAGATCTGTTTGCAAATCTTGTAATTTGCGGCCTCAAACAGTGGAACATTATAAGCGGGTCAAGTGCAGATGTAAGTTCGTGTGGTGCTGTACTGTGAAATGCGAGCTATGCAAAGTGAAGAATTCGCTCACAACTTGTACAAAATAGGCAATAATTGTATTAGGTTTTTTACTTATGACACAACAAGTTTTAATTCTGGAAAGAACTGTGACAAAATCGTGGTGAACATTGGTGTATATAGTGTTTAAAGTTAAGGTTAGAAAAGAACAAGGTCGATAATTTTTTGAATTTCGCTTTTAAGGTGGTTATAAAAGTAAGCCCCATAAGGACGGCAATGTAGTTTTTTGCAAATACCATGTATGTTAAATTTTTGAAAGCAGTTTCAAGAAGTTGTATCAATTCGCTCATGTCACTGGAAAATAAATTTTGTAATTAAATATATTCAGTCATGTATACGTAGTTTAGATACCACAGTTTCAATCAATGGCAACGGCCTATCTACCAGTGTGCGCTGCAAACCTACAGATTCCCACTGTTGTTCCCATCTTTCCAACGTCTAAAACTCCATCCCATATTCTCAGTTTCTTAGACTTCCACGTTTGTCTAGCGATGAATCCGATTTTCCAACAAATTAGAGAAAACCAGCCAATTCTTTAAGAAGTGTGGCTATCCCGACTCTGTTCTTATCGCGGCTCAACACCGCGCTAAACAGATTGATCGACAGTAGGCATTGCAAGCGTCACAGAAGGAAAAGAATTCCATTTCCGTTCACTTTTCACCCACACAACCTCGCAGCCAAAACATCCTATTTCAAAGAACTTTTAATAACTCCAAAATGACAACGAAACTGATGGAATCTTGTCATATCCCCCACTTTCATTCAAACGCGACAAAAACAAAGGGAACTTTCTAGCTAGAAGTATGCTTACAATCAAACTGGTACCCTTAAGTGCGCGCGCAAACGGGGAAACACTTGTCCTCGGGCGTGTCCGGGTTTTCTTTTCTTTTTTTTTTTTGGCATTCGTCATTTTTACACCATAGAATGGAATCCTGTCTTAACTGTGAAATCGGGACGGATACAGTTCCAGACACGAGAAAACCGACATGAGTTTTTGGCGTGTTCATCTGGCTATTCAACCGGATTTTGAAGACGACTTATCTTTAATCAAGTCCCGTTCTTACGTTTAGACATATCATTTGTCAGAAAGGGTCAGCCATCGCCGGTGTAAAAGCGAGTATCAATGCCGCGTCCTTTTCAGCCAATGTAGATCAGGATTTTGCGATCGAAAATTCGACTTTCCTCTCCATTCAGGGACAAACCAATCTTAGATTACAATCTGACTGATCCATGTACGGAGGTGGATCGTCCAGAATGGTGTTTGAATCCGTTTTCAGATTGTACGTTCCGTTTACCGATCTGGATCTAGTCCAACGCGCTGATTAAAGCACATGTACATTCTGAATAGAATCGTTTTTTAGATTTTCGTTCCATTGTTCACGAATATCCAAACAATCTGGATTAACTAAATCTGAAAATGAACTGACTAAAGGGAATGCAAACTAGATTCCCACTCACCGTATTTAGTAAACAACGTGACTAGTGCTTGAGACCGGTACTGTGGGTAAGAAAGAAAGAAAAAGTTAAAAAGTTACCAGGAGGGGGATTCAAAACTTGTGGTCGTTAATGAACAATGTGCTCAGGCGATTGCATTTTGTTCTACAAATGTAAGGGGTCTTGAATGACATTACGGACAATTTTGGTGAAAAAGTCACGATGTTACAACTAGGGCTGTAACGATACACCGATGCATCAATGAACAACGACATTTTTTCCAACGATACGAATATCGAATAGAATTGTGTAGATCATCACAGTGAAGGTGTTTCAACCTAAGCGATTGGAAAGAAGAAAGCTGAAAAAATTCAGGCTTGAACGGGAATCGAACCCATGACCTCTGCGACACCGGTGCAGCACTCTAACCAACTGAGCTATCAGGCCAACTGGGAGCTGGTCAATTGAGAGTTCGTATTTATCCCGTAGATGGAGAATGAATGGATATGAATATCGCTAAATATAAATGGACTCGCGATATTACGATACAATAAAATATGCCACATCAACAAATTTGGGAAATCACTGTCTCTAATATTCTTACCCAAGCTCTACATTTTAGCCCTTGCAAGGCGATCTGATGTTGTGTTATTACTGTGTTAAATTTATTATTATGGAAATAAATTATTTAAAAGTAGTGTAAGTTGTTGGTAACTAGTTTTGTCGTGCACAGTAATGTATCGTCTCGTGTATCGTATCGTGGCCCTTGTATCAAGATATGTATCGTATCGTGGGAAAGTGTATCGTTGTAGCGCTACTTACGACGAACCTGTTCTCTCCATGCCGTTTCCATGTCTCCCTGATTAAAAGCCTTAATAATTCTGTGGTGCAACTTCCCGGTGAAGCTATAAGTTCTGAAAATGAAGAGACACTCAAGTGAAACGATTGAACACGATTGTTTTAGAAACTATTTTCAAAAAGCACATTGAAAGAGAAACAGACCCACTAAAACTAAAACGCAGAACCTAAAGACCTGCAATAAGGAAGAATTGTAAGATCGGGATTATTTCTTCATTTGAATTGTTGCACTTTAGGATTTCATTCACAAACTCCGAAAAGATAGAGCCACCTTATATGACTGAATGAGGAAACTGACTTACGTTCCTATAGAAGCAGTAGCGCCCATTGCCAATGCACTGAGGAGGATCTGGAGAAATTTGGAAAAAACTTTATCGAGAGGAAAAATTAACAGAAACAACAATATACCCCTTATTTTTTCAAACAAATCGTCAATAAAATAATGGTAAATTCACAATATAAGGAGGTAGCATAGAGCCAGGTTAGGGCACTGAACTCGAAATCCTACAGTCCCAGGTTCAAGTCCCACGCTGAGCACTAGCTCCAGTTGTTTCGCGGTATTTCCGAGTTCATTGAACTCCTCGTCAGCATCACCGTCATCTACATTCCCCAAAAGTAATGATAGCTACATTTGAGGTTAAAACACCGACGTTTTGCAATTGCTTTTTTGTTCTTAGTATCGCTGGGCCATTTTTTACGTGAGGAAACTTTCAAATTTTAATTTTAATTGACGCGGCACGAGCAAACATCTCTTTTTCAAAAACTTAGTGTTCCGTGCGTTTTTGTTTTTTGTTCCTTTAATTGCATTAGGAACAAACTAGGAACACACAATAAAGGAACTTTATTTGCTCAATAGCAACAAAAGTGAGCAAATTCGGAACAAACTGGTCCGTTAGCAGCAAACTGGAACACAAAGTTCCTTTTTATTTTAGTCAAAAGGAACAACTGGTTCCTCTTTTATCCTTTTAGGAACAAAAGGTCCTCTTTAAAATAGTCCGGATTTCCCTTCCTGTTCCTTTTGAAGTGATTGGGGAACAAATGTTCCCAATCTTATTTCTCGCTTAACACAGTTAGGAACAAATTGTTCCTATTTACTGGTATATCCACTGCTGTTGGGAACGCCTTGTTCCTTTTCGGTTTAAATTGTTCCTATTCATGCCCCACAGGAACAGAATTGTTCCTAATCAAGGTGTTCTTATTTTCTCAAGACGAGTGTTATGTTCCGCATATAAATGGGAACAGGTTCCGAATTTGTTGATAAAGGAACAAGCGTTCCATTTTGCGCAAAGTGTAAACAGGAAAAGGGAACAAAAGTTCCTATTTAACGGTGGCTATCTGAAACTACTGTCTATCTCTTCCTCGAGACAAATTTCTCAAAACATATCCTTCAAAGAACAGGTTAAGTACGAGACTTGCCCGCTACAAGCTTAATCTCGTTAGGGCTGGCCCGCGCAAGTTCAGGCTTGTGTCTTTGTTCCTTTTGATTGATTGTGTACCAAATACGGACAAGGGAACAATGGGGCAAGGGGCAAGAATGATCAAGTGTGGGCAGAGAATAGTTAACAAATATCTCATTGGCGAATAGGATGATCTCTTGAGGACCCTTTTGCTAGTATAAGTGCGTGCATTCTTTAGAAAAATATCTATTTCAAGCTAACGCTTAAGATGAACAAACGAGGCAAGGATGTCAACTGGTCAAAGTTAGCAAATGCATCGCCTAAACCAAAGAGACTTCACTTAGAAGAGGATGACTGTGATGGTCTTTTTCACTGTCCAGTACAAATTTGTGACCACGATGGATTCACTACGCAAAGAGGCTGTAGAAAACACGTAAAGAACAAACACAGTTGGTACTATTACTTCGACGAGAAGCCAGACAGTGCTCAAATCGATTCGCTTCATGTCGATCAAAACAACAAATGCGAAGCCATTGAGCAGAAGATTCCACCGCGTAAAAGCAGGGCAATTGCCTCTTTTGATCCTACAAACAACATTGCCAAAAACTTTTTTTCGTGGTTAACTGGCAGTGGTGGGGGCTGTAAAAGTGATCGACAAGTACAACAGATCGTAAGCAAGTGCTTAAAGTTTCTCAAATTTTGTTGCGAAGAAGAAGAGGAGCTGACGTTTGACGTAGTGGACTTTAGTTTATGTTCACCGAATCTCCTTTTCAAGTTTGTTGATACGATGCAGGATGATTGGAACCTGGGACACGCGGGACGCATAGGCTACTTGGATGCCACTGCAGAATTAGTGGATTATCGAAAAGTGAACGGAGCATCGGAATCAGTATTGAGAGGACTGGCTTCAACAGAAATTTACTTGAAAAAGGTGCGCAAAACCGTTTCCAAAATGATGCGGTTGCAGTGGACCAGTGAACTCGACATCGATGCCTTAGAAGCCAAGGGACACTGGGCCACTCTGGAAGAACTGTTGGAAGTCGTGGGGCGCTACTTGCCGCGCTACGAGAGCGTGCTGAAATCGTGCAAGGAGAAACCGGGTGCCGTTTTGCCCATAGATTTATCTTTTGCTACCAAATTTTTGGCCGTCTATTTATTTATCAAGGTCAAGGGCTCGCGTCCCATGACATATCAGTACTTAACCGTGGAAATGGTGAACAAAGCCAAGACTAACGGTGGATTCATAGACCAGAAAATGTTCAAAACGGCTGACAAATATGGCTTCGACTCTCTTTACCTGACTGAGACGAGCATGCAAGTGCTGGATGGCTACATCAGCCACATTCGCCCCCTACTCAGACCGACCTGCGACTTTGTATTTGTATTTTTTTTTTCTATGTTTTACAAGGGGAGCGCTGTAATTGGCATAGCTGTAGCGTCTCCCCGGCCAGTGTTTTTGCACTTGTTTATATTATGTCCTTTTCTTGCCTTGTGTAATATGTTTTTGGCCGAAGATAAATAAATAAAATAAATAAGCTTGGAGAGCTAATGAGTAAACTGGTCTTCGATGCAACGGGCAAATACGTTCACCCGACTCGCTATCGACAGATTGTGGAGACCGCGAGTTCTAGGCAGCTGAGCAGCGGGGCGCAGAGCACAATCTCCGAGGACCAGAAACATAGCTCTGTTGTTGCAAGGGTTCACTATCAGAAGCAGCGATCGCGCGAGGTGGCGAGCAAAGCACACGAATATTTGGAACGACTGCACGGGGAAAAGGGATCAGAGATAGAAATAGACGTGCGCTCGAGGCTTTCAGGAAATTCTGCATCTTCTCAACATCAAAATGCTAGCAAAACGGATACTTCCTCTAACGACGAGGGAGAAACGATCGCAGAAACACCACCCGAGCGTCTTTCAGCTGTCCCGAGACTAAAGCGGGAAAATGCATTTATAGTGACAGATTGCCCGGCGAGAAAAAAGAGTCTGATGTTCACCCCTGCAGAAGACGGTTACCTAAAAGCAGGCATCGAGCGACACGGCTATGGTCAATGGAAAGCGATTCTCAGGGATCCCGAATTTCGTTTTCAAGAGGGAAGGACGGCCAACTCACTGCTGAGCCGTGCAGCGCGAAGATTCGCATCACTTTCTAAGTTATCCTAGAACTTTACATTTACCCCAGAATGAAAAGACACCCTTGAAATAGAAATAACGACATAGGCAAGCAGCAATATGATTCAGTACATGACAAGCAACATTTTATTGTTGTTTTAAGAAGAAATAAATTACTGAAATTATGAATATATGAAATTCATATATTTGGAATGAAAAAAGAAATGTAAAGAAGATCCTCGCGGTTATTAACGCAACTTATGCAGTTGCGAAAAGAAAGCCTGAGAAAATCAGGCTTGCCGGGATTCGAACCCTGACCTCTGCGATACCGGTGCAGCGCTCGAACCAATTGAGCTAAAGAGCCAACTGGGAGCTGGTCATCAAATTGGTTTGGTGCGAACCAATTTAATGACCAGCTCCCAGTTGGCTCTTTAGCTCAATTGGTTCGAGCGCTGCACCGGTATCGCAGAGGTCAGGGTTCGAATCCCGGCAAGCCTGATTTTCTCAGGCTTTCTTTCCGCAACTGCATAAGTTGCGTTAATAACTGCGAGGATCTTCTTTATGTTTCTTAAATAAATTACTGTTGACTCGAGAAATACTTGTTGATTTTGTTGCTTTGACAATGTTTTCTCGTACCTCGCTGGCTCGAGGAGGTACGCTTGCGCTTACTGGCTTCGGTGGTTGTGGTGCGGCCTGAACGTGCACTCGGATGCGACTGTCTAGCGCTTGAGCTTGGAACAGGCGTTACAAAAGTACTCTGCTCTTCTTCTTCTCCTTCTTCTTCTTCGACATCATCACCGTCACCGTTCCGATTGGCAAGTGGCAGTCTCTCCGCAACGCTCGTGACTAGGTGCTGTTGGTGCTGGTCCAGAAGGCCGAGAAGCGTGCACACCCTCTTCCGTTCCGCCACGGCCTCGGCAGTTCCAAAAGTCCCCAGAGACATGTGATGGTCTCCGAGTTTGCCTGTCAAGTGCTTAATGTAGGCCTTCAACGTGGAACGCTCCGACGAGTCGTCACTAGCCTGGTAC
The DNA here is from genome assembly GCA_964017195.1 of Siderastrea radians. Taxonomy (NCBI): domain Eukaryota; kingdom Metazoa; phylum Cnidaria; class Anthozoa; order Scleractinia; family Rhizangiidae; genus Siderastrea; species Siderastrea radians. The sequence continues at coordinate 36,115,399 of OZ024895.1, forward strand.
CGTTCACAGCATCGCTGTAAATCCTTCTCGGTGGATCTCAACCAAGTACCCTGAAACGCTTCTCTGGCAGCCTCTCGACGAGCCTGTTCTTGGGCTGCTACTCGTGTTTGGTCATACCGCTCGAGATCCCTCGCAATTGGACTGGGGGTGGGATCGTCGAGGTCGTCCGGTAACAGGCTCAAGTTCGCGTTCGACACGCCCCTGGAGCGAAGGAAGTCCTCCCTCTGTCTGCGTCGTTTCGCTCGTGACCTTTCTTCTTCCCTCTTTTTGTGCTCTTCCGTCCTCAGCATCTGTGCGAGGTGTCTGTGGCGCAGGCAACCCGGCTGTGTCTTCTCAAGGAGATCTCGTAAATGCGCCACACGACCTGCCTGTGGGGATGTGGACGGACCTGAATCGCCGTCGTTCTCGTCCTCTGGACTCCCCTCGTCTGACGTGTCGACCGCTGGCATCTCTTTGGCTAAAAGCACCGGTAGTGACGCTGATCGAATCTCTGCCTTCTCTTCTTCCCGCAGCACACCTTCGGCAAAGGTCGATTCCTCCTCCTGCGTATCCTCTTCGCTATCGCCTTCCGATTCGTCCTCGTTCTCAGCCTCTTTCGCCTTTTGCGCTGCCCACAGGACGCAATCCATGGGATGCGTTCTCATCCAGTTGGACGCCTTCTTTTTTGGCCGGGGCAGGCTTCTGAAGGTGTAGGTTCTTAGCCTCCGCTCCATCGCAGGCTGATCGGCGGGACCGAACTCAAGCTTTCTTTGTGAGGTGATCAGCATGGGGCAGCGGTTGATGAATGCTCGGGCACTTTGATATTTCACGTCATGGGCGGCGTACCCACCCTGAGTAAGGATCTTCCAATCGTCGATGTCAAGAGTGTGCTCGGTGGCTTCGTCAATGAATATTACTTCGGTGAAGGGCGTTATCATTGATTTATTGAACGCTTTCTGCTTTGTCACCGTGGCCACGTTGCCGTGGTGGATGAGGCCTAGAATGGGCATGAACAAACTCGTCTTTCCACTGTTGGCATCGCCTACCAAACACGGCACCTTGTCTTTGTGCTGTTTCTTGTTGTAGAGAAGCAGTTTTAAGAAATCGTCGCAGAACTTCGCCACCTCCTGCGGGCTTAGGCTGTTCTCTAAGACTTCTCGAAAGTACTTTGGGCAAGGATCTCTTGCGGAGTCGAAGGAACAAAATGCTCGCGGCGAGACCTTTCCCACCTGTTGCTCCTCAATGGCACCGTCAACAAAGTCCCGCCGGCTGATGGACCAACAGCGGCAGTCTTTTACCTCAATGAGGTCGTAGTTGATTATTAAAGGCGAAAAAAGTTCACAGAATGGATCAGATAACAGATCGATCACTCTCTTCATCTCGCGAAGAAGTCTTGCCTTGAAGAACTCGTTGGTGGCAAGGGTGTTGACGAAAGCTCTTGCCTCGCATTTATACGAATACGTGTACCTGGCTTGGTCGTTCTTCTTGTAGACTTTGCCGCGATAGCTTGCATAGCCCAGTTTTCCCATGGCGATCGCTATGTCGTTAACGAGGATCGCAAGTTTATCTGCCGACAGCATCTTATCCTCGTCGCACGCCATGGCTAGCTGACTGGTGGAAGCTTGAGACGTCGTCGTGCTGGACTCAAAGCCAAATTTGTCTAATTGTAGCTTAGCTGCGGTCAGAAGTTCGACTGCACTCAGTAAGGACGTGTGAAATTTCGGGTTAACCAGGGTCACTCTCACCACATTTTCAGTTCCACAATTGTCCAACTCTTGGGTGCATGAGCCATCATGGCCCACCACCTTCCTCGCTTCGTCTTGGTAACAGTGTTTGAAGGACGAGCTAACGAGGTCTTGCATGAAAGGATTTTTGTGATCTTTCAACACTTTGTAGAGTTCTGCTGTGGCTGGGGATTCTTTTCCCTCTTGAAACTGTACCTGAAGGATATCAAATTGAAGCATTTTACCAAACACGGTTCTACGTTTCCTTTTTCTTTACTGACTGACCGCTTGTATCGTTTATTATTATCATCATTACTATTATTAACAGCAATCAGGGTGCACCAAAACCCATGTCCGATTGTCCACGACAGGTAGAAATTCCGTTTGGACATGCAAACCTTTGACATGACTTTTCCGTGGGACAAGCACATTTTCAATCAGGAAATAACAGAAACAATTGAAAACTGAGTTCATCATTCCCAGTCACAAAATTCAAGTTGATAATAGCAGTGTCACAAGAAAAAAGTACAGTCTTCGTTGTTAGAAGAGAAAACGTCTTAAATGCTAGCAAAAAATTAGATGAATCAAGAGAGGGTCGTTAATTGCCTGTTTGTTTTTGATTCTCGAGTTTCGAGCAAACCGTTTTGGACAAAACCTCTTTGGCTTTGGCTTTTCCTTACTCCGATTCTTCATTTTTTTCAGTTCTCAATTTTGACTAACATGTTCACGGCTAAGGGAATGCTTGGGTTATCGAAAAGTAAGAAAATAATTTAATTACCTGTGTTGCTGTGACTTCCAGTCCTGAATTCAACAGGGCTTTGTGTACAGAAATTGGACTGGCGGGCGCACCGTTTACTGTAGTCAACGCCACCCAGTATGCGATGGCAGGGCAGAGTGATTTGTTTACCTTCGTTAAGTTTCCTTCAAGCCATTGTTGGGAAATAGAGCTCGGAATTTCATCGCCAGAACTGCTCTCCTCTTCTGTGTTCTCGTTGATACTTCCACTTTTTTTCTCTTGGCTTGCTATGGCGCTAAAGAAAAATGCTACGTTGTGGATACCTGCAATATTAGAAAGATAAAATGCGTCGAACTTTTGCACTAAAATGTTCTTTGAAATCTCAACTAAAATCGGCGTATTGCATCAAATACTAACCTGATATTGCACGGTCGCACAAATCTCGTTTTCCGCAAACAGTTGCCCAAGCCTTTGGAAAGGCCTTATCTTTGACTTTGCAAACACATTTAGCGCTGATAATGCTACACCTTCCGCTTATTACTGGCATAAGGTAGCACAAGGCCGTACTCTTTATACTCTCACTGTTGAGCTGTCGACATGGTTGTCTTGTTCGCTGCATTCTTGCCCCTTGTCCCATTCTTCCCTTGTCCATATTTGGTACACATCCGATCAAAAGGAACAAAAACACAAGCCTGATAATGCTACACCTTCCGCTTATTACTGGCGTAAGGTAGCACAAGGCCGTACTCTTTATACCCTCACTGTTGAGCTGTCGACATGGTTGTCTTGTTCGCTGCATTCTTCTTTCGTAGCGCAAATGTTGTGGCATGGGTGGGGTGTTTATATAGCGGATCAGCGCTGTGAAATTCTGACGAATAAATTTGAAAGTTTAGGCTTTTGTTGACTATGTTTTCGACGTGCTGACGAATAACTGTGAAAGATGATTCATTAGTTTGTTTGTCATGTTTTGAAGTCAAATTTGTTGACGAGGACGTGTCGGAAATGATGTAACTATGAGATGAACGTTATAAAGGGCGTTCCTTTTTAGCACGTTTCTTTAAAGTATGAGTCGCTGTTGTTAGCGCAGGACAATAAGGACGCTCTGATGTAATTTAGAGGGCAAGTTCAACGCCAAAAATGCAATCGCTTCATTATGATAGTGCTCCCCAGGAAAAATCGAAGCAAAAAACCTACCCTTAATAATGGTGAAATACAATAACGATAGGATCATTAGACTTGTTCTCTGACTTGTTTTCTCGGACGCTCAAACAATGCAATCAAAACTGTCATTCAATCCAGGTAGCAGCCGGCGCCTTTTCTCAAACGATGGTTCAAAGGAACGACCGAAAAGGTGTGATGCATTTATTGTCACCATTTAGGAGCAAACTTGGTAATGAAATGCAAGAAATGATTGTCTTTCTCATGCCTTTTCACAACGAACCTTTTTAAAAAGAAGTTTCTGTAATGCTCAAGGTGGAACTTAAACTCAACCGAAGCTTCATGTCTCTGGGAAATCTGTAAAAAACAATTGTCTAAAACGAAAACAAAAAATGTATGAAAATGTATGAACTCGAAGCTCCATGGCTCCACAAAATCCGTAAAATCCATCTCTTCCGTGTGTGGTGAAAAGTTCTTTGAAATGGAAAAGAAATGCATTAAGCATTGACTGCTGGTGAAATTCATAGACAGTAAAACTCTTAAAAAGAGTAGCGGAAAAGACGGATTTCACGGATTACCCGGAGACATGAATGTATAAGAAGATAACTTGCAGTCCTGGCTGACTGCTAACTGAAAAAGACTCTTAAAAGAGTAGCGGAAAATACGGAGTTCACGGATTTCACGGAGACATGAATGTTCAATAAGATAACTTGCAGTCCTGACTGACTGCTAACTGAAAAAGACTCTTAAAAGAGTAGCGGAAAATACGGATTTTACGGATTTCACGGAAATATGAATATTTTTTATTACTTTGATATAATACTTCTCTTTTTTACTGTAAGTATCTTAATACAATTATATATATATATATATATATATATATATATATATATATATATATATATATATAATTGTATTAAGATACTTACAGTAAAAAAGAGTAGTATTATATCAAAGTAATAAATTTCCGTGAAATCCATGAAATCCGTATTTTCCGCTACTCTTTTAAGAGTCTTTTTCAGTTAGCAGTCAGTCAGGACTGCAAGTTATCTTATTGAACATCCATGTCTCCGTGAAATCCGTGAACTCCGTATTTTCCGCTACTCTTTTAAGAGTCTTTTTCAGTTAGCAGTCAGTCAGGACTGCAAGTTATCTTCTTAAACATTCATGTCTCCGGGAAATCCGTGAAATCCGTATTCTCCGGTACTCTTTTTAAGAGTTTTACCGTGTATGAATTTCTTTTCCATTTCAAAGATTTTTTCCCCACACACGGAAAAGATGGATTCTACGGATTTAACGGTGAACCACCAAAGATCGTGATCAACCTTTGCTTTAATACAATTTTTGCAGTCCAACACTGATTGTATAAACTCAACGGATATAACGGATATAACGGATATGCCGGAGACAAACTCACGTAGATATCATGAAACAAAATCGCTCTGGGTAAACCCTTGTTTGCTGATATAAATTTAAGGCTACAGTATAGGAACAAGCGTGCCTTTCCATGGCCGCTCCCCTTATGAGGAACGCTTTTGCGGAAAATCGTCCAGATTTATTTGTAGTTCTTAGCAAAAGATCTGAGAATGTGCTTTTTCGCTTTTTCCTGCATAAGACTACCAACAGATATAATTTTAGAAAGATTTTTGCAGTGCTTAGTGTTATTTTAAGGCTTCAAAAAAGGGGAACTGAATTTTTGGGAAACGATCATCATCATCACCACCAAAATATCATCATCATCATCATCATCATCATCATCAACATTATCATCATCATCATCATCATCACCACCAAAACATCATCATCATCATCATCATCATCATCATCATTATCATCATCATCATCATCATCACCACCAAAACATCATCATCATCATCATCACCACCAAAACATCATCATCATCATCATCACCATCATCACCACCACCACCAAAAACATCATCATCATCAAGGATGCTGGAGTGAACAGCATGCCATGACAGAAAGATATGGAAACTTCTTTTTGCATTCTACACATGAAAGGTGCCAAAATATGAGGGGGCAAAAGGTTAAGTCACCAATGGATAACAAGCAAATCATGTAGTTCAGGATTTCTTGTTTAGAAACAAACCTCTTCTCCACCATGAAGCATCTGAAATTTACCATCGTCAACACAGAGGCAGCAGCCCAGGTCAAACATGTCTGAGCTAGTAAACTTCATCCCAACTAAAGTGGGAATCTTGTGCTTGGCAGTATTTAAAAAATCTTCCATCCGAACTGCAAGAAACAGGTGAAAAACCTTAAAAAACCTACTGCACAGGCACTCATAACCACCCTTGGGAAATGAACTGAAAGGGGAGGATTTGGCCTGACTTGACCATTCTGGACCCAGGGTGGGAAATTTAAAAAAGACAATTCACAGTAACAGTCCCGGCAAACTGTGCCAGCAGCTGGAAATTTTGCCACCTACAGTCAATTATTGGCAACTTGCTTCACACTGTACTTACTCAGGAATCCCCTGATAGCCAGGGGACCTAGTTCTTCTTGCCTATTACAGAGCCTCCTTAATTACGTTTATCACTCTTACATTACTAATGACCTTCGAAATACAGCTTCCCTGGTAGAAATCCTATGGAAGATCCTATTTGGCTTTGTAAGATACTGTAGGATCCAATCCAGGATCCAAAAATTATGGCAATAGTCATACCGCATTTCCTCGAAAAAGCGCCCGAGCTCTAATAAGCGGCCTCTCCCAAATAAGTGCACACCCCCTATGCCATAATATCAAACAAGTGCCCCCTCTCGAATAAGTGCCCCCCTCCCCTCCCCCCTCACTTTTTTTAATAGTAGGGATACTAGGAAAACCTGTTTCTATTGCCAGTTTATTTATAACTTTTTAAGCTTCAACTACAGCAGCATCAGTACAGGAGAATATTTTCTTTTCCGGCTAGTCACTTCCAGTTATTTCTATCTCCATGTGCTTGCAGAGTTCTTAAATGCGCATTATCAGTCTGTTCTTTTAATTTTAGTCCTATTGCCGTGCTCTTGGTTTATGTGGATGGTGTTGTAGCTTTTGTTTTTCTATTAAAGATTTAGTAAAAATAAAGTTACAGTTCATTGAAAGGAAAACATAATAAGCGCCCCCCCCCCCATCCCCCTCAATTAAGTGCCCTCCTTCCAATAAGTGCCTCTCCTTTTAGCTGAAATTTTAAATAAGTGCCCGGGCACTTATTCGAGGAAATACGGTAATTATGATTTATAGGACCAGGATCCTGTTAAATCTTACAGAACAGGATCCTATGCAAGATCCTATTTAAGATGCTACAGGATCAGATAGGATATCCTGTAGAATTGTACAGTAAATAGGATCTTATCAGGGGTCTAGGTTAGGATCCAGGCTGTTGTGGGAAAGGCATTTTTGGGGAGTTCAGTTACTTACATGGTAGGTGTGTCATGACTGGTATGTGGTAATAAAACAATGGAGTGTTCGGGGCAGAATTTGACACTTGGCTAACATAGTCCACAAGATCATCTGAATGAACAAACAAACAAACAAACGTAACTGGTCATATCTCATCAACAGCTTTAATAACAATGAAAATTTTAGTCACTCATTCTACAAGTTTAAGTGTGCCCACCTGAACTTAACTACTCACAAGACGCACAAGTGTGACATACAAAGATGCCGTACCTACTTAATCCACAATTATAGTACAACGCTAAATTTTAACCTGCTCTCATTGGTCAAAATTAATCACATGATGCAATAGTGTCTCTCCTCAGTGGGTGCCTATCAGAATAAAGTGCCTGTTTTGGGCAATTTTTGCTCAAAATTTAGTGGTGTACGATAAAAACTAGCTGTAGAGTCCTTCTGTCTCAGGCCCTATATATATGTGTGATAGGTTCCCTCAGAAATTTGACATTCAAAGTTCATATAAGCCCTCAAATGTATTTGTTGCAAACATCAAATTTCCTCAGGCAACCTATCACACGATAGTGCCTTCGACAGAACAACTCTATGGCAGATAAGAGATTGTAAGCAGTTCAAAACTAGTTTGCAGCACCACCAAAAAAGAAAAAGAATCAAAAATAAAATTTGGGAAAGTGGTGGTCTGAGGGAAATCCAAAGAGCTGCATTTTTTCACTTCTTTTTTTTCCCCAATGCATACCAGTCTCCTAATAATTACGGAAATAAGATGGAGCATTTAGTTAAATAAAAGAATACAACTTCAACTCTCTCTCATCCAAGTTCTCTTCAAGAAAATAAAGCCCCTTTTAAATTAATACAATTCCTTTGGCCTTCTGTTGTAGCAATCCATCTTCTGGGTCATCAAATAAAATTTGTGCTTTTTGGAGAAGAACTGCTTTACAAACCAACTAGAAATTACACATACAATTGAGGAGCCCATAATAATTTTCTCATACCAAGAGTTTTGGGTGTGAAAAATGTTGTTGGTAACACTGCTATTGAAGTTGCTCCTACGTCTTCAGAGTGCTTGGCCTGTAAAATAATAAGGCATGGAATGGGATCAAAAGTCATGTCAGCTCAGACTTTAAGTATTACAATAACTGTTTGATGTAAAATGTCATCAAAATGCCACAGAGATTACCAGTTCTTGTGTGTCCTTCAAGTTTGCTGCACCAATTTGTACTATTATGTTTCCAAGCCTAAAACGAAAAGATATATTAACATACACTAAACACTTTAAAATGTAGGCACAAAACTGAAGTGGTGTACTTATTTTGGATAGTAAGATTTTTGCAGGACATTTTTAGGGTGAAATATTATGTCAGTATTATATCAGTATCGATTTCATCAATAGAAAATTAAGATAACTGAACTACATGAAAAAGGACTCTTTTTGGGTTTCATTCTCAGGGCCATTGGATGTTTTTGGATCCAGTTTTAGCTCAATGGGAATTTTTTGGGTTAGAAAATTTGGCCTTATTCGCACATCCCTAGGCCTGTCACCAATATCTCTGAGTACCCCCTTGGGTCAAAGTTATTAACTTGGAATTTTGATTGGAAGGCCAGTTGTTCATAGCCTGGTCAATGTGCCCTCGTGCTCTTTTTTAGAAAAGACACCTAGCATTATGTATGCGTTGTCATTATTCATGCAGGTGCATAAATGGCTTGCAGCAAACCACTAGAGAGACCAAACAACATGTTGAGGTGGGGGTGGGGTGGGGTAACCCTACAATAAACTACCACCCCATCTCCTACAATGGTGGACAAACATCCTTGGGACACAGCTAAAATATTAAGTCTCCAAGAAAGAAATGCTACTTTTGCTTGAATGGAAATGATCTTGGTGTACTTTCCAACAAGAATTCCCTCCCCGCCCCCCTCCGAAAACAATACTGACATGTGAGAGGCATACATTGGCATGGTTATTTCCTTAATGTAGGAACTGAAATTAGATAAAGTAGAATCGGTGTCCCAAGACTTGCACTCCGGGAAATAAAAACCAGAGACCTCAGGATTGTTCGATCTGTTGGGTAGGACACAGTTATTTAACCTGCAAGCTCTGAAATGATTCTCTGTCAAAATTCACATCTACATGTTTCCAGTTACAGAAATACATAAAACCTACTTGTCTTTCCCTGCCTCAACCCATTTCTCAGCAAGTTTTTTTCTTTCATCAACTGTCAAGAGCAAACTTTCCCCAGTTGTTCCATTAACTATCAACCAAAAAACAAAACCATACAAGATACGTCAGGAATTACATCCCCGGTTGCAGGTTTAATGTTGTCCATTGACTCACCATAAATTCCTTCAAGCTGCTCTTGCTGTAAGTGTTTAACATATTTATCCATGATAGACAAATTTAATTCCCTGGTGATGGAAACAAAAACACGTAAGAAGTATTCCGTATACATGGGCTCAACATTGTGAGGGGGGAGGGGGTAGGACATGGTTATTTCCTTAGTATAGGAAAAACAGGAAGTTGGTCAATAATGACTATTGAGAAATTGTGTACTGTCCCTATAATTTCCCGTGTGTTCCTAGTTGAGTTGTATCATAGTCCATGGGATCATGTAAAATGGGAAGAGTATTAAAAAACTACGGAGGGGATGGAAATGTGGTCCACGCTATACGCTCTACTCCACTTGTGCAGGTTATCTGTTTGTTGTAATTATACTTGTTTTTCAGTCTCATTTGTCTGTACTTCTTTCGGTCTACAGTGTTGCAATAAGTGTTTCATTTGCCAAATATAAAATTAACTTTAAAAAAAACTTTTTCACTCTCTCCAGATTACACTTGCCATGAACTTGTTCAATCTAATGGCTTGGCGAAATCATGATTGAACGTGTCACTTTTAATGCCAGCAGAAGCGTGGAAATATCTTGTACCCCTTAGGTAAAATCCACACACACAAAACAAAATTCTGGTATACCAGGGCCCAGTACTCCCTACAGTGGTTTTATGGGAGGGCTCCATGCAAAAGGGGTGCCTTTTTTAAGATAGCAGTATACAAAGGCTTTAGGGTTAAAGGAAAATTTCTTTTATTTTTAATTGGTCTTTTGAAAGCTGCCAAAATATACATTAAACTGAAAGCATAGTAGCTAAATCTAAGTGCTAAAACTCTAAGTACTAAAAAGGGTTGCAAAATTTTGGCAGAAGCATGGGTTACAAAGCAATTTAATATACAAAAGCTTGACATCTTTGAGTGACTAAAAGCCCGTGACATGACGATTGGAGCGATTGCAGAATGCCAGAGCCCTTTGTAAAAGAGGGTGAAAACAACAGGCACCATTGTTATTCAATGAACTGCGGCGTATTCTGCAATCTAGCCTGATGATCTATCAATCTAATCAATCTAGCCTGATGATCTTTGCAGTATATAGAAGGGGTACCATTTCAATAAAGTAGCATATAAAGAGATAAGGGTTAGAAGATTGGGCTCCCCAAACCCCTTTGGGATATGAGCAGCAAGTAACGTGTTGACGAATAGATTAGTAATAAATGACACTAACTGCAGGTACCAGTCAGATTTCTGGGTAAAAATCCCAGGGAAGTCTGTACTCTGCATTGAACTGTTGGTTTTTCTGTTTTTTGCTTTGCTTTTGTTGTCAGAGGCTTAGCGTCCATATACGCATGTACGCCAGGCGTACAGCTGAAATGCGAGAAAAACATATTTTTATTGCCTGAAGGCATTTTTATCATTAAACTGTTCTATTATTTCATATTATAGTGATGCAACTTTATTTAAAATTTTCCACGATCCCATTTTGAATGAAAAGAAACACTGTGAATAACAGTGAATGTCAATAAACGCGTCACGTCTTCAGCTATTACAAAATGATATGGAGATCACTGGTGACGAGTTCAAGTCGAGGTCACAGGATGGAAACACAAAAGTGCAACGGAAATGATCAGCATGTGAAGCCAAAGACTTTGGTTGAGACACTTGACCACGTAAACCGCCCAGAATTATCCCGAAGTATATGCTGTCAGCTTGTAACACTCTTAACGTATCCTGTCTCAATATGCACTGCTGAACGTAGCTTTTGTGCGGATGATGAGGCTAAAAAAATCCTCTTTGAAGTACCATAAGTGACACGAGACTGAGCTCCCTTAATTCTGCACATCCATAAGTACAAGGACGGAATAGTAACAAAGGTTACCCGTCTGAATGGTAGACTTTGCTTGTGAATTGTCAACAACGCCGTCACTATTTTTCCTATTTTTGTCTTACTGTAGCCTTACCGAAAATACTAATCCAGTTGGCTGACACATACATAAAATAAACAACTACTATTGCGATTTACTAAGTATTTAGATATTGAAAATGTCTTCCGAAAAACGCAGGAAAAGCCATTTCCGAGGACCCAAATTTCCCAGACTCCCCATGAGGGGGGCGCCTCCGGCGCTCGAAATACTCTTCGCGCGTGCAGCTAAAAAATCGCACGCGACGCCCCTGGTTGGTAAGTACTTCATGTCAAGCCAACATATCGTTGTTGTCGTTGTTTTTTTTTCTTCTCCTTTTCGGCTCCAAACACTGTAAATATAATCTTATTCACCTTGTTAGGAATCAGCAGGTAAAACACCCCCATTTTCGAAAAAAAAAACGGTCAAACGCTACACTGTACCCTCTTTCTGACCAAAACGACTCAACGACCATATTTTTCTCTGGGTCTCCCTACCACCCGCTGAGGGCTTCCCTTCCCCTCTGCGACTGAAACCTCGCTTCTTCAGCTTGATAAGATGTCTGAAGGTTGATGAGCGCTTTCAAAAGCAATGCATATACATTACCCTTTACTGTCCAATGGAGCGAGAGTAGCAGCGATCAATCCCCTGATTTTTGGACAAAACACCGACATCTTGCGGACTGTTTGTAGCCATGAGAACGGTCGGATTATTGAAGAACGGCGAAAGCAATTCATGGAGATCATAGCAACTAACGCAGCTCAAGATAAGATTTGAAATTTTGAAAAAAGGCAAATACTTTCGGAAATTCACAGATACTTCACAAACTAAAGTTGTTTCAGATGGTGTTTATGTTCGAAGGAACCGCGCGAAAACACAAAACGTGGGAAGAGCTTGGTTACCAAGAATCCTCGGCTTAGTACCTCACGGCCTTTTCAAAACACACCTAAAGAGCCAGCCGAGGAAGTCACGCGGCAGAAGCCCATATGGTTCCTGAGAAGGCAAGAAAGTCAATTTTAAGAGCTAACGTAAATTGCAAGAGACGGGGGGGGAAAGGGGAGGGGAAGTCAAGTTGATAGGCTTCTGGCAACGAGAGAAGGGAACAAGCGAGGGGTGGGCCGTGGGAGAGTGGTCCCACTAGAGTGACAAGGGGCTGGGAGAACAAAAGAAGAATTGAGCAACAATGTGCAGTGGGGTTTTGCAGCCAGTAATATGGTCACCAGAACAGCGAAAAAATCACCAGAAAGGAAAAGTTCAGGGATCTCGGTTGACTCGGAGAGCTGCCTACGAAGGGTAGGGGGCAGGAGCTTGGAGTTCAGACCACCTTAACCCCAATCTCGTACCCAGAGTCTAACTTTTTGGTCAGTGGGGGGGTCGCCAGTACGACCACCCCCTGACCAAAAAGCCAGTGGACTCTGGGTACGAGATTGCCTTAACCCTTCCCTTTCCAGCTAATGGCCGTTCAAGAATTCCCTATTGTCCTTTCGTCAGAAAGAAGGCGCTTACAGACAAACACTCTTTCAAAAAGGATCGATAAGGAGCGCATATCAGAAAGGGGGCATTTTGCAGCTAACTTTTCTCATTTGCATAATATTTACAATATAATTGAACGTGGGTGTGAGGCAATTTCGGACAATTTTAGTTTCTGCCCGAAATTACCTCACATCCAGGTTCAAATACATTGTAATGCAAACGAGAAAGTTAACTGTGAAAAGGGCTATGAATCGAATCATTATGGTAATTGAGATTAAAATAAAATAAAATATGCATAAGAGAGCAATTCCTCACACCAGCAAGGTGTGGCTCGAACTCAGGGAGGCGTCATTCCGTGCAACAACAGTCGTGGAGAACAAGCAATTACAGCAGGTTACCACTGGGTTTTTTAATTTTATTCAAGATCATAATCTTACAGAAATATGAAGATAAAAAATGCAGGATTATATTACAATGGTCGTGGTCAACTTGGATGTATAACCAAGTTACCAACCTTCCATTTAACGCATGATTAAAATCTGACGTAAAAGCAGCACGTTTAAGAGTAGAATTGCAGAACTTTTGCTTCAGATTATCATTCAAACGGGTCATTTCTGGTTGCACCATCCCTAGCTTTTAACGAAACAATAGGTAGCTGGTTATAGCCTACAGTAATCCTTCCATCCCACCTTCCCCTCCTTGGCATCAAAGCCCAGAGGAACCATTAAATTCAACCTGCATGGCTTTGTATCAACTTTCACCCTGATTTTGGTTCAATCAAAGGCAATGCAAATAGATTTAAATAGCTGCCACGTGCGTTTCCTCACAATATCAACGCACATCATTTCAATACACACTTAGTTAGATGAGTCTGAATCCGATTCCTTCTCTTTCTCTTTCTCTTTTTCTTTCTTCTTCTTCTTCTTCTTTTTCTTTTCTTTCTTTTCCTGTAACAGATAAAGAAGACATCAATACATCAATCAACATAGACCAAATCCACTGCATGTTACAAGGGCGAATGTTACAGTTACAGGGGCGGATCCTGGGGGAAGGTTGAGGGGCTTGCAACCCCCCCCCCCTTTTGGGAAGTTTCCCAACTTGTCTGACTCCTTGTGTCTATCGCTTTTTCATCACAAAAACAATAGCATATTGTTTTATACTTGCAACCCCCCCCCCCCCGTTGAAAAAATCCTGGATCTGCCCCTGAGTTACACTGGAAACGCTGATAGCGTCAACTTGCCTAAGTGTCCGTTTATCAGGAATTAAAGTTCATGTGTGGTATTGGTCTGTTGCAGCCATTTTATTTATTTCATGACTTCATTTTATTTTGGGGGGCTCTCAACCTGGCCCCACCCCAGCGCTCACACTCGACAATCTTGTGAGAAGAAAAGATGTCCGTGAACAGACTAGGATGTTCTTGACCACAACAGTCGAGATATTAGCTTTTCTTCTTAGCTCAAGCCTGGACTCTGCAGTTTCGATGCTTCTTTAGGTAAGAAACTTTGTTCCACATTGTTTCTCTCAAACCAGTTATAAATAAATGGGCAATGATTAACATCAATACAGACACAGCCCTACACGTACAGAGGACTAGCATTGCATCCAGGGGCTACAGAAACAGGGCCAAGCTTCATGTACAATAACTACATCTCACCCTACTGTACATGGTTGTTCACACTTTTGACCTAGACTTTAAAACATGTTGTATGAACTGTAAAGTAAGTACTTACCTCATCAGAGCTTTCTTTTTCTTTTTCTTTTGATTTCTTTTTGTCTTTTTTGGATTTCTTTTTCTCCTGTTTGCTGGGTGTGTCCTCCTTATCTTCATCACTTCCTTCAGCATCTCGTTTTCTCTGTTTAAGGGAAAGACAAAAAATTGTTTCAGTCAGCATAAATGCACTAGAAAAATTTTGACAATGACTATCATGGCACATATGACATTAAGTTCTTACAGTTTTTCAACTGCACTTTGACCACACCCCTTATAGAATCCAGCCTTGAGTGATGTAAAGTGGTTCCAACATTTAAGTCTGCAGATAAAATCCTCAAGTGTGGCCATTCAAGTGAAAGCTATTGAACAATACTTTCCTGTGGTACTGTTATTACACTGTACAAGGTGGTTCTAACTTTTGAGTCTGTAGAGTAAATCCTAAAGTGTGACCGTTCAAATGAAAGCTACTGAGCAGTACTTTCCTATGGCACTGTTAATACCCTGTACAAGGTGGTTCTTACTTTCAAGTAGATGAAATTCATTGAAAAGTGTGATCATTCAAATGAAGGTGACTGGGCAGGACATTTGTACTTTCCCTTTTCTTTTTCCTAAGTCATAAATTTCAGAAAATACAGTATATAAAATTTGACATCTGGTATTCAAAGGGGTTAGGAATTCTGGTTTTACCTTTTTTCCTTCTTCTGCTTCTCTGGGTGTCACAGGAGCACCAGGGACTGGCTCATCAGCTACTGGTTCTACTTGTGGCGTCAAAGTCGCTCCTGATGAGATTGGGCTTTTCTGACTGCTACAAGAAAAGTGAGAGGCAATTTTGTCAATTAAAGATAGAAACAGGTCTAAATTGTAAACATCCTGCCAATGGTCAGCAGTTACATATCTCTTCATGTAACACACACCTGAGGTCTGGGTGACTTGCAATCCATTCCTTGGGTGTGCTGTCATTTGGTCTTCCATGCTTGTCAAGTTTACCAGAGGCAATCAATTGTTTCTTCTGTAGAGCCTTTGTGATAAAACGGATAGAAAAGATTGGAGAACAAATCTTTGCCAGGAGTCAGTTCTCCACTAGGCTGGGAAAAGAGAAAAGTTTTAAAAAAATGGGGAAACATGCCACAAAAATCTTCAATTCTGGACAGTTATCCTATGAATGTACATGTAGTTCTTCTGCAAGCTATGTCAAGCATGCATCATGACCAAACTAAATGATTTTGTAGCTTTTTTTATCAACATTTTTTTGCAGCTGTTTGGTTGTGTCCACAAATTTTTTTGGATGTGTGGTTTGCATATTTTTAGCCTGTTTTTTAACAACTAACCAATGTACAAAAAAAACCTTTCTGTTAGGTTACTCAACCATAGTCAATATAGAGAGTGAATGTTAGACAAGACTGTGCAGAGCTCCAGAACTTCCAACATAAACTGTGGCACTCCTGTCATTGCCTTAGTTTAACCCTTTAAGCCCTAACATCATTATACAAATTCTCCTTATTGGTCTTCATACATTTTATTCATAAGTAACTGGAAGAATCTGTTTAAACATCAAGACAATTCATGTTTGGCATCATTTGCCAAATTCTCATGACCTGTATGTTATAATACACTGATATGATGAGGAGAAATTTGATGCTGATCACTACAGGGGCTTAAAGGGTCAAAACGTTTTCCTCAACCTACTATGATCATAACCAACAATACCTACCTTGGGTCCAAGCCCCCATTTTCTGGGATAAGTATCTCTCTCCATGATAACTCTTTTGATCTTAGCAACCACACCATGATCACATGCCGCCATCACTGCAGTTGTCATGAGAGCAATACCTGAAAAGGAAACACTTACATTGTATGACTCTTTTAAGCACAAAGCAGAAGCTGTGACTGATATGAACATTATCAGCAGATCTCTAATCATCAAAGCATTTGGAAAAGAGCAAAATAACACTACTTAACATGAACAACAGTGGCAAAAACTGAAATGTTATGGCATCATCACATTTATTTACCATCTGCCTGAGTGACTGAATGGCTAGCCCAGCAAATATCTGATATGATGTCTGAATGACTGACTGGCAGACCAACTGACTGAATAATTATTTTAGATACATTATCATAAAATGGACTGAATGAGTGACTGATTAAAAGTCTTTCACTGGCACACAAATGCCCGTCTGAGAGGATGTTTGACTTACTGATTAACTAACTGTATGAGTGATTGATTGATTGATTGATTGATTGATTGATTGATTGATTGATTGATTGATTGATTGATTGATTGATTGATGGATGGATGGATTGATCATTTGATTGGTTCATCGATTGATCCAACACTTGAGTGATTTGCTAAGTTACCTCATTGTCAAGTCAATGATTTACTGATCAACTGATTGACCAATAATTATTATTGACTGACTGACTGACTGACTGACTGACAGACAGACAGACAGACAGACAGACAGACAGACTGACTATTTAGACTATTTGACTGACACTTACCAAGAGCAATAGCTTCTCCCTTTGTTGTCATAATAACTATTTCTTCGTTCATTTCTATTCCAGATTCATATCTCAGCAGACCAGGAATCATCAGTTTTGCTCCATAACATATTGCATTGACCTGAAAAAGAGATTATCATATACTTAAAAAATTATTGCAGGAAAAATCTCCTGTTGATTCCATTGGTCAACCTAAGTAGTTCCAAAACCAAAGCCCTAGCAGCCACCCTTTCCAATATCTCACAATCAAATTTGTCAATAAAGTAGACTTACAGCACTATCTTTTATGACCAGTCTCTTGTGAGATGTTAACAGTGCCTCTAGTGGCTTGATACAGCGGCGAAGATAGGATTCTGAAGCAGAAATGTCTTAAAGATTAGTCAAAACATGTGCATGTTGTTTCCCCATATCTACTGTATAGGTAAAGGAAGGGTAAAGACACACTCTGGGGTCATTAATTAATCCACATCTTTGAATTCATGATCTACCTGTTTCAGTACTACACAGAGAAATCTTAACATAAACCATCCTGTAAACCAACTTTTTCTTCTACAATAAATTAGTTTTTCCAAAACATTAGCCTTCTGTCAGTGAAAAGTTTCTCACCATCTTTGTAGTTGTCATACATCCATTGAGCATCAAGAACATCATGCATCGTGGCCATGTTATCCTACAACATAAATAATTACAAAATGGTTCGTAAAACATGCACGTTGGTAATCAGCTTATGCAAACAAGGATATGATAACATCTCGTTGGCTTTTTAAGAAATGAAGAATGACACATTTGCGATGTAAACGCAAGTAAATGTTAGGCAAATTTGAAAGTCCAAAATTATGTAAACCACTGAGTTACAACTCTTCAAAATAGCCACAAACTTGACTTCATCTTTTCTGATAGTGTTCTCAATCAATTTTACCAGGGAAACATGGTAAAATAACTACATAATTAGACTTTTCCAACTTGACTCGTAAATGTTGACTCATGGTAACTCGAACCCTCAGTAGCTCAACCCTCATGCTAACTTGAATGAAAATTGATTTCGCCTGGATTTCCTCCATACATTTACTGTAATTTTTCCCTTGCTAACTTAGACCATTGATAATTTGAACCTCCAGCTAACTCGAACTGAATTTTTTTCCCTTCAGGTCATTTTCGTTACAATTTCAACCTTCGATAACTCGAAACTCATTTATCAAAGCGTAACAAGACAAACAAACTCTATAAATTACATTGAATTTACTTGTAACAAAATTTTGAAAAATTGAGCAGCAGGTAGCTTTGTCTAATAAAATAATTGTCCTTTTTGTCAGTTTCAATAGTTTTTTGGTGTTGTGTTACATAAAGTGTGTCCGTTCTTCGTGTGACAATACATGTGATAAGCAGTGTAGGCAGCAATTCCATCCCCCAGTAACTCAAACTCCTGATAACTCAAACCTTTTTTGATTTCCCTTGAAGGTTCAAGTTATCAGAAGCCAACTGTACATAAATCAGGACCACTAAGAAAAATCCAAAAAATCAAAAAATAATGATAGTCAGGGTCTGGGAAATCAAGGTTTGATGGTAGTTCTTTTTCCATTCTACTGGGGACAATTAGACATCCACTTCTAACATTAAAATACCGTTTCACACCGCGACTCACATTCTCAGACTGAATTCCTGAACGAACTCTTCTGAGCTCCTGCATGTGTGCTCCAATACTCATTAACAAGCCAATGTGGACACAGAGGGTTCTGATGTAAGTTCCTGCCTCACAACTCACCCAGAACACACCTGCAATGCAACAGTGATTGCCTGTTAATTTGTAAAGATAGGTACAATGTGTTGTATGTATATCATCACCAAAGTCATCGCTGTCATTGTCATTGTTGCAGTCGTTGTCCTGGTGTGGGTGTACAAAGTGTTGTATGTACATAATCATCATCATCATCATCATCCTTGTCATCATTGTTGTCGTCATTCAATGTGTACCATGCGTTGTATGTTCATCATCATCATCTGCGCCATCATCACTGTTGTTGCACAATGTGTAGAATGTCTTGTATGTATGTTGTGGTTCAATTTTATCTTTGGTTCAATTTTTATCCTTTGTTTTTGTGTATGGTTATGTATGATAATGAGCTTAAAACAAAAGAAATAAAAATGGAAACAAGGATGAAATTGAACCACAACATGTACATAATCATTATCACTACCCATAAACAACCTAGAGGGAGGCCACTCCTCAGGAATTTTGATTAAGGGTGTCCAACCCAGAGCTTGAATTCCTGACCCTTAGGCTTAAATTCTTTTTGCCTTCTACAATCATCACATGATGGTGGGGGAGGAAGGCTCTTGTACAGTATTCTCAGGTGTACTTACCAAGATGCCGCTCAGGATCATACTCAATCAATTTGCTCTCATAAATTGTTCTTATCCTAAGTTGTCGTTTCACCGCGGAGATCAGAGGAGGTCTTTGGAACAAGGCTCCTGTTAACATCTCTATTGTCTGCAAATAGTAATAAGGAAGTTCGTTTATTCATAAGTTCATTTAAGAACACTCCAAGGAAACCAACATGAAGCGACTAACAGTAATACTACTCCCTCCTGGATGGGATGCTAGTCCATCACAGGATATTTAACATGAAGCAACTAGCAGTATTTCTACTCCCCTCTGGATGGGATGCTAGTCCATCACAGGATACCCAGCATGAAGCAACTAGCAGCATTACTACTCCCCTCTGGATGGGATGCTAGTCCATCACAGGATACTCAACATGAAGCAACTAGCAGTATTACTACTCCCCTCTGGATGGGATGCTAGTCCATCACAGGATACTCAACATGAAGCAACTAGCAGTATTACTACTCCCCTCTGGATGGAATGCTAGTCCATCACAGGATACCCAGCATCAAGTAACTAGTAGTATTACTACTCCCCTCTGGATGGGATGCTAGTCCATCACAGGATACCCAGCATGAAGCAACTAGCAGTATTACTACTCCGCTCTGGATGGAATGCTAGTCCATCACAGGATACTCAACATGAAGCAACTAGCAGTATTACTACTCCCCTCTGGATGGAATGCTAGTCCATCACAGGATACCCAGCATCAAGTAACTAGTAGTATTACTACTCCCCTCTGGATGGGATGCTAGTCCATCACAGGATACCCAGCATGAAGCAACTAGCAGTATTACTACTCCGCTCTGGATGGAATGCTAGTCCATCACAGGATACTTAACATGAAGCAACTAGCAGTATTACTACTCCCCTCTGGATGGGATGCTAGTCCATCACAGGATACCCAGCATGAAGCAACTAGCAGTATTACTACTCCGCTCTGGATGGAATGCTAGTCCATCACAGGATACTTAACATGAAGCAACTAGCAGTATTACTACTCCCCTCTGGATGGGATGCTAGTCCATCACAGGATACCCAGCATGAAGCAACTAGCAGTATTACTACTCCGCTCTGGATGGAATGCTAGTCCATCACAGGATACTTAACATGAAGCAACTAGCAGTATTACTACTCCCCTCTGGATGGGATGCTAGTCCATCACAGGATACCCAGCATGAAGCAACTAGCAGTATTACTACTCCGCTCTGGATGGAATGCTAGTCCATCACAGGATACTTAACATGAAGCAACTAGCAGTATTACTACTCCCCTCTGGATGGAATGCTAGTCCATCACAGGATACCCAGCATGAAGCAACTAGCAGTATTACTACTCCCCTCTGGATGGAATGCTAGTCCATCACAGGATACTTAACATGAAGCAACTAGCAGTATTACTACTCCCCTCTGGATGGAATGCTAGTCCATCACAGGATACCCAGCATGAAGCAACTAGCAGTATTACTACTCCCCTCTGGATGGGATGCTAGTCCATCACAGGATACTTAACATGAAGCAACTAGCAGTATTACTACTCCCCTCTGGATGGGATGCTAGTCCATCACAGGATACCCAGCATGAAGCAACTAGCAGTATTACTACTCCCCTCTGGATGGGATGCTAGTCCATTACAGGATACCTAGCATAGCGTGACTATGAGTATTTCTACTTTCCCTTGGATGTGATGCTAGTCTGTCACAGGATACCCAGTATTAAGTGACTCAGGAGTATCACTACTTCCCTCTGAATGGGATGATGGTCCACCACAGGGTACCCAACATAACAACAACAACACTTTATTTAAACAAGGTAAACTAGAATTACACAGAGTAATTTTCATCCAGGCCCTGCTAAAATAAAGAAAAATAAATAAAGAATAATAATAATCTAATAAAGCATAAAGTGACTAGGCGTATATAGTATTACTATGCCACCTGCTGGATGGGATGCTAGTCACAGCATCCCCAACATGAAGTGACTAGCAGTATTACTAATCCCCCTGCTGGATGGCATGCTTGTCCATCACAGGATACCTCTAACGTTGTATCAGTGGTACCCAAGATTGCACACCTGGATGGACAGAGAATGTGATGTAAAGTTCCAAGTCTAAGGAAGCAACTAAACATGATACAGAGACCAGGCCTTGAGCTACCACCCTTCAGGCTTGAAGTCCAATGCGCTAATTAAGAACTTCGGAATTAATTCATTCTCATATACTGACCTTTGCCAATTCTGCTTCCTTTTCAATTGCTTCATGGAGTCTCACAATGCAAACATACTCTTTTCCTATAATTGCAAACCCAGAAATAAAGTCAAATAAATGTGTGCATGACTACACATTAAATACAAGTAGGTGCCCTTAATGTTGTGATGAACTGGAGCGACTGTCCATACCTGCACCCTGTTGTGACTTGACAAGTCGTGTCGCCCTCTCGATGCACACAATCAGACATCCTGTGACCTTGGGATCAAGAGTACCACTGTGACCGGTCTTCTCTACTCGAAGAATCCTTCTAATCCATGCTACCACCTGTTTTACAAAAGAACAATCAACATCTTATTTCTCCTTACAAAATCAATACATTCTCCAACAGACAGGTGAAGGGAACAGAGTAATTATTTTATCACCTTGGGTACAGATGCGATACATGGGCAAGTTGTAAAGGAGTTACATTTCCTTCACAGCTATCCCATCATTTAATGTGGTTAACTTTTAAGACTGAGGACGAAATCTGATAGCGTGACCATTTGAATGAAAGCTACTGAGCAGTACTCTCCCGTAGTACTGTTTATTATGCTGTACAAGGCGGTTCTAACTTTCGAGTCTGTGGATGAAATCCTAAAGTGTGACCAGTCAAATGAAAGCTACTGAGCAGTACTTTCTTGTGGTGCAGTTTATTATGCTGTACGAGGTGGTTCTACCTTTCAAGATTGTGGATACAATCCTAAAGTGTGACCATTCAAATGAAAGCTACTGAGCAGTACTTTCTCGTGGTGCAGTTTATTATGCTGTACAAGGTGGTTCTAGCTTTTGAGTCTGTGGATGAAATCCTAAAGTGTGACATTCAAATGAAACCTGCCAAGCAGTACTGTTTATTATGGTGTATAATGCAATTCTGTGACCATTCAAAGGCATTTCTACTTTTTAGCATAGCAAAACTAGACTCATACCTCATGAGATGATGGATTTGCTGGCTTGTCAAGATTTATAAAACCACTCCTGTAATTCAATAATTGCCACAGATAGGTTAACACCACAAAAAGTAACAGCTGTCTTAAAGGAACTATGTCACGGTATTTACATCAATTTTTCTGATCTGACAAAATTGTTTTCTTATTGAAGAGAATTTCAAAATAACCGTTTCCTAAGGTAGAAAAACACCAAAGAAGTAAAAATAAACCAAAACTGAACAAGGATGGTTACGATTGAGGGAGATTAAGACGGATTACGAATGACAAACTTGAAAAAACTTGCCAGTTTTTTTAAGATGCGTTATCCGTGACGTAGCTCCTTTAACAAAGGTCAGACAGACAAAGGGAAAAGTTCACATCATGCGTTTAAGTTCTCCACAAAACCTTGACTTTGGTCAGTTTACAGTTTTTTTTCAGAGAATGGTAAAGAAATGTACAAGAACATAATATTTTATGCACATGTCGCGCCACTGTTTAAGAGACATTCTTGTTATCATTTCCGATGCAGTTTCATAAGATCTTTTGAGTGCTTCAAACAACTTGACTTACAGTTCACTACTAGTATGAACTAACACCATCTTTATTGTATACGCACACTTTATGTGAGAGATGAAAATTGTACTCACGAAATATAATCCTTGAGTTCCCTTTTCAAAGGAGAGCAACCATTGGGTAATGGGGTGAAATGACCAGTTCTAACATTCAACTTGTCATAGTTCTGTTGGAGGAAAAAATAAAAGAACTCATAAATTGGCTTACAACCCCAACGATTAATTTTCCCACACTTATACTGAATAAAACACACCTCACAGAACAAAACTGGACAGGGGGGAAGGGTCAAAAAATGACACACCTCACCTCAATTTATATTTCATCACCTGACCTTATCAACAAGAACACAATAATCTTTGTGGATCAATATTGCATGAAATAGTGGTTTACCTTCAAAAGAAGAGGCCATTTAGAAGTGTCCAGTACATCAGTCTTAGATGTTGGCTTCAAGTGAAAGTCTTCTTCATGTTGAGTCTCCTACATAGGAAAAATAAAGACACTTTCTTTACTTTGTGTGGTCCACATTTCCTCACTAAGCAATGCTCAGTGGGGATCAGCACAGAGAACGCAGTTCAGCACTACCTGGCTTGGCAAAGATGTACAGAATGAGAAATGGTATAAATTTCAAGTCAAGTCTACATATTTTGTGGCCTATTTGGGTCCACAGTGAATGCTATGTTATGTCATGTCATGTCATAAGATAAAAAAAAAAAAGATAAAGATTTATTTATACTCGAAATTACGGAGCTTATTAGGCTCCTAGCGTAGATAGCTAATGAATCGAGTAACAAACAAATGAAACAAATATTGTAAATGAAACATAACATGTTTTAAAAATCCCAACTGGCGGGAGGCAAACCAGTTGGCTATTTACAAGCGCAGCCGAAGGATTTATAACTCGGGACTGCCGAGAAACAAATCCATGAAGTGCTCAGAGTGGGATTCGAACCCAGGACCCACGGACTCGAAGTCCAACACCCTAACCACTCAGCCACCCTGCCACCCTAGTCATGCCATATTATGTAAACCTTGATTCTACATATTTTGTGACTAATTTGGTTTGGTAGTGGATGTAAAAAAAAAAATTATGTACAGGGGAAGTCTTGAGTCTATGTCTTTTGTGGCTCCTTTACCTTAGAAGATACATATCAAATGAGCAAACAAGCTGTCTTGTTTACAGTGTAGGATCTAATTAATGGGTCAATTCAGTACTTAAACCTACACTTCAGAGTTAATTCTCTGATTAATCAGTCATAATCATTGAAGTGCTTGGTATACTACAATCTGGTGTTTATCATACAATCTTCTCCGAAGAATGAGATTTCTCAACTGCACCAATTTCCCACGTGAAAACCTTTGCACGACGGTATAACGGGATTGGGTAGTTTCAATACTTAAGTTTCGTAGACCTTTGCTGTTTAGTGTAGAATCGAAGACCTTGGCGCGTGGATTCACGTGGAATGCACCCTGAACTAAATAGCCAGACAAAATACAAACAAGCAAAATATAGGAACATATATGTGACATAAAGACTCATTCTGAAAGTGTAAAGTTAGTCTAAATGTAACGTAAAATTGTGCACTGCGGTTGTAAACTCTTCTGGAATAAGATCTAAGCGTATTATAACACTATCTGTGCGAGAAAAAAGGCGATCTACTCACCCCCACATGGTTTGAAGAGTCGAGATCAGCCGGCTCGCTTTTCACCTTTTTTGATTTCTTTGACGAACCTGTACGACCGACATAAAACGATCGTCAGTTAAATGCGTTTAAAACAACTCGTTCCTTCCACTGGAAGAGCTTTTACTGCATAACATTGCATCGTTGTAGTCTATTGTTTTGCAAGCGCGCATTTGCAAACAGACCCAAACACTACCTTGGTGGTCTTCGTCTCCCGACTTATGCTTGTCCTTTTTGTGCTTCTTACGTGGAGTCACGTCTGCAGAAATATGTGGAAAAAGCAAAACATCAGCTAAATACATAAAAGAGGTTATTTTGTTGCACTAAAGCCCTGAAACTCAGATTCTCTACGCACCAGCGTCCGCCATGTTTCCACGTGCCTAGCTTTCCCTGATGCGCATGCGATAATTTACGGTCCCAGTCCTTCGATCACTTGACTAACTCACGGTGGTTGATATGAATGGGCAAAAAAAGGTTACAACTTCTGAAGCTTCAGATTTTCGCGATTATGAGAAGAATCATAAACGTCCAATCTGTGTTTCCAACAACTTTGTTTCGGCTTTGGAAAACTTTTCAAACTCCACTATTAGATTAAGGAGAGTGAGGGTCGAGTAATCTATATGATATTTTGAACTGACAACCAGACCAAGGATAGATCTGGGAGCCCGTAATAATTACGGATTCCTTATTAGAGTTATAGAAAAGTCGGCATCTTGGTCGTGTTATGGAGGTAGAGTTTATCATGAATTTTTTACCTCTGGAACCAAGCAAAAAGGCCGTAATAAGTAAGGAGAGCGGCCACGAATTGTACAGAGGTAGCTGTTCTTTCTGTCTATGTCTCCTTGGTTGAATACCTCCAATTCCGTGAATTTTATTTGTTAATAACGCGAAAAATCACCAATTCAAACACCCGCTTAGTTAAAACTGTCTTATAAAAGGATTTCCAAAACTCAGTAGAAATTGCTGAAATTTCAAATGAAAGTAGTCAAAGTTCTTCCTCGGTGATATGGTTTCAGAGGCCAGTTCAAAACGGCGTTGCTCTAAGTTCTGAAAATAACTTAAAGCAATTTTAAAGTATTAGGTTCTGCATGGGTCTCAAAAAACAAAAAAACAGAGTAATCTTTAGAAAGAAAATTAGCATGTTAAACATTCCCGTTTTATTTCTCGTTTTCTCAGTACGAGTTCTTTGAAATTTTTTTTGCAATATTGACGTTGCTAAGCCATGGGGAACCCGGTAGCGTCATGTCACAACTCAAGTCATCTATCAGAAACCCAGATAAACCTGCCCACGCAATTTCACTCACCAAGTTGCGTCTCACAGCGGTAAATCTCAGCACTTGATATGTATAATTATCAAGCTTACCAGACTTTATGCCCTGAGGTATACTGAGTACTTAGCTGGTAGGAGCCGCGTCAAAATAGCCGTTTGGACTTCCATGTGGAAATCGACGCGAAATTTCTATTTTACTGTCTGGGAACGTAAAGGTAGGGATACTTTAGATTTACTCATTTTAGGTTGCTGTTTTTAAATCTAGAAATACATTTTTTACTAATGTCGGCGTCAAAATCAGCCGAGTTTACTTTTTTATTCTGTCTGGTTTCTTGTTCTTCGGCTGTATATGCTAACAAACAGCTACACCTTGCAATTTAAAGATATTCGTTCAGTTACAATTGTTGCTTCAATTCTCTGCCTTACACTCTCTGTTCACTAACATATATTTTAAGTTACTGCGGCTTGTTGAATAATAAATTTAGTACTCTGTGCTGACGACCAGTGAAATTTTTGCCTGATGTTTCAGATTTGGGTTCTAGTTGAAAGAATTCTCTTTCACATTACATATCAAACAATGTTATTATATATCAAATTAGGTCACCTAAAGAGCTAAGCCGGGTCCCGTTCAGACGATTACTATGCATTTCAAAGTTTAATTTGAGTATTTCGAGATTAAAGCACTTACAAAATAATGACCGACCAAACAATCCTGTCGATTTTTTCTGATCTTTTGTGGTTTAATATTGGAAGATCTCAAGTTTTTTCACAATTGAAAGTGGGAAAGCGAAAATTTCTTACATTAAAAATATAAAATCAAACTACATATTCATAATTTATGACATCCAGTGTCTGTGTACAGAGATTAACACATTGATTTCAATATTTTAAAGATAAATTGTAGTATCTATTTAATATCGTGACAGACCAAGCAGTCGTGTACCATTTCTAATTATTTTGATTTAATATGCGAATACCCTTTAAACCTCGTGCGAAGGCAATTTTTATCGGTGCATTCGATGTAATTATAGGGGTTCAAAATGTCTGAGATTTTAACAGCGACAAAGTGAAGTTAACTAAAGTTAACAGAACAAGGGGAAAAATTGATTCATTTGCAGTTTATTTTTTTCTGAGCTAAGTTGAAGTTTTCTTCTCAACAACCCAACTTGAACAAGTAAAATTAAGGTAATGCCGAATTGCCAATGAAAATGTTTGGTGTGGCTTTTTGACAAGTCAAGTAATAACAGTATGACACATGAAAAAAAGTAGGGATTACACTTCATTGTTTATTTATTATTCTTATTGAACTCATAAAGATTTTTGGAGGTACCATAGCATCAAAATCGACAAAAAGTTAGTTACGTGTCAGTACTTTTAAGCTGGTTGCTTAGCAACTTAATGCGAATTAAAGGATCGTTATAGAAGAAGGAAATTGCGAATGTAATGTCGAAAAAAAAATTATTGTGAGTGTCGAAAAACCAAAACCAAAGTAATTACCCCAGCCAATCACAACAAACACAAATTACCCAATGAACCAATCAGAACTCGAAGTAAATACATGTAACCGGCGTCAAGCGCAGGGAAATGCGTGCGAGCAAGTCGCGATTAATTTGAGTTTTGCTTCTGATTGGTCGAGAAAGTGGCGCGAGATTTTTTAACCAATCACAGAGCGAAGTAAAGCAAAACCAAACCAAAACGCGAAGTACTTTCTACACTCAATTGAAAACCGCTCTATTACAAAGATAAATGGGGATATCTAAGGCTATAAGCCACTTCAGAGCTGAGAGCAAAGTTTTACAACAAGTACACCGGGGGATTGAAACTTTAATAAACCTAGAACGCCATTAGCGGCCGGGAGCGATGAGAGACGGCTGTATTCGTTGTTTTCGACGGGTAAAAAAAGCCAGATTAAATCAACTATTTTCCTTTCAGAGTCAAACCT
Organism: Siderastrea radians; assembly: GCA_964017195.1. Taxonomy (NCBI): domain Eukaryota; kingdom Metazoa; phylum Cnidaria; class Anthozoa; order Scleractinia; family Rhizangiidae; genus Siderastrea; species Siderastrea radians. The sequence goes on from OZ024895.1 coordinate 36,143,331, forward strand.
GAATTCTTTTGATGTGATACCAACTTTTGAGTCTGTGGGTGATATTCTAAAGTGTGACCATTCAAATGAAAGCTATCGAGCAGTACTTTACAGTGATGCTGTTCATTATGCTCTACAGGACGGCTGTACAAGGTGGCTCTATCTTTTGAGTCTGCGGATGAAATTCTAAAGAGTAACTAGTCAAATGAAAGCTATTGGGTAGTTCTTTCCTGCGGTGCTGTTTATTTTATAATTATGTTCTACAAAGTGGTTTAAGTTTTTAATTATAGAGATGAAATTCCAAGCAGTACTTTCCTGTGGTACTGATTATCATGCTGTACAAGGCGGTTCTAACTATGGAGTCTGTGGATGAAACTGTAAAGTGTGACCATTCAAATGAAAGCTACTGAGCAGTACTTTCCTGAGGTGCTGTTTATTATGCTGTACTAGGTGGCTCTAAGTCAGTTTTCACCCCGTGGATGAAATTTTTCGTGACATCATTCAAATGAAAACTGTTAGGAAGTTCTTTCCTGTAACCTGAAATGCATGGTGCAAGAATGTTGCCGGAGACTTTGCACGAATTGCGGATCTTAAATTGAAGTTATATGCCTTCTTGATGCCTCATCATCAACCTTCGTCAATTTTCAATTCATTAACGAACATTAACATATTATCGGCAAATTGTAAATGTCATTTTAAACGTGTTTCTGGCCCAGTTTCGCGAGGAAAGAAAACCTGAAAAACACTTTAAAACGCTGCGTGTTTTGAAAATCATATCCTGATTGTTTTGCCAAGCCCGATTCCGTGAATTGGTGCATTTTCCCATTTAGTTTAGGATATTTATCCCTTTAGTTTCATTTAGTCTGTGAGATCAAACCGTGTTGAAAATTTAAAAATTCGGCGTCTTTGATCGCTATAGCTCGTGGTAAAATGCAAATACGTGGTACTTTTTAATTGACAAGCGACAAAAGCTCAATTTATATTCAAAAGAAGAAAAGCAATACTCGATAAGGTGTGATAAACTGACGAGAGATGTTTGTGTTAAGTACCGCCACAATCTGTAGTCAAAATAATACAGATTCAAACAGGCGTCAATATTTTAGTCAAAAACACACTTAAAAAGAACGAGATCGAGTTCTAGAAACACAAGGTGAGATATTCAGATTTGTAGTTTTTATACTTCGTTTTAGAATTGTTAAGTTATTAATATACAAAACGATTACAATGGGACACCTTTTGTTTTGTACCTACGGGACTTTTGCTAGAGATAAAATTTGTTCCGCAAACACAAAAGGCAACGGACTTGTTTTGTAAGGAGTCGCTCTGCTCCGAACCAATCATGTACTGTTACGAAACTTTCAAGGGGTGTTTTTCTACGACTGTTTGTACTGATAAATATAACAGAACTTCATAGTCTAAACGAGTAGTAAGGGTAGAAACGAGGGCTCCAACTAAGTAGAGAAGAATGAACAGTCGTGAACAAAGAAAAATCTCAGATTAAAAAGTAGAACCACCTTTTGTATCGTAATAAATAGCACCACAGGAAAGTACTGCTCTGTAGCTTTCATTTCAATGATTAATGCACCCTAGGATTTCATTCACAGCCTCAAAAGTTGGAATCACCTTGTAAAGTATCAGTTTTTAACAACGCCACAGGAAATAGCTGCTCATTAGCTTTAATCTGAATGCCGGGCCACTACAGCGAAATATATCGAACCATAAAAACATCATGTACTGCTTAGTGCCTATCATTTATATGATGAATTGTATCAAGCTAAGGAGACATTGGTAAGTATCATGATATATGGCTATTTATTTTAGGATTTCAACAAGAATAAAAATTTGTTCAAATCACCGTACATAAACCTATGTTCGAAAATTGCCTTTTTTTGCCACTACTGCGTTTTGAGGTAGAAATTCTAGAAACTGAGGTTGAATGTTATCGTTGAAATATTAATGTTGATTTTTACATACCATGGATAAATTGAATGCAATTCTTTCTGTCTATCTGATGGTCGCTGTTTTGCCAAGAGTTATGAATTTTTAAAACGATTTGGCAAAGTTCAAGTGTGAAAGCTTTGGAGGTGATTTAATATGTTTTCTTTAATCTGGGGTTAAAATTGACAGAAAGAAAAGCAGCGAATTAACTTAAATTACATAAGCCCTTAAATGGCGTGCACTGCCAACGTCAAACCATGACTCAAATGTGGTTCTTACTTTTGAGTCTGTGGATGAAATCGTAACGTTTGATACTGTGTGAATGAAAGCAAAAGCTACTGAGCAGTACTTTCCTGTGGTGCTGTTTATTATGCTGTACAAGGTGATTCTAATTTTTGAGTCAGTGGGTGAAATCCTAAAGTGTGACCATTCAATGAAAGCTACTGAGCAGTACTTTCCTGTGGTGCTGTTTATTATGCTGTACAAGGTGATTCTAATTTTTGAGTCAGTGGGTGAAATCCTAAAGTGTGACCATTCAAATGAAAGCTACTGAGCAGTACTTTCCTGTGGTGCTGTTTATTATGCTGTATAAGGTGGTTCTAACTTTTGAGTCTGTGAGTGAAAACCTAATGTGTGACCAGTCAATTCAAAGCTACTGAGCAGCCCTTTCCTTTCCAGCGGTATTGTTTATTATGCTGTACAATGTGGCTCTGACGTTTGAGTCACGGGGTAGAAATCCTAAAGTGTAACCGTTCAAATGAAAGCTAATGAGCAGACCTTCCCTGTGTTGCTGTGGTGCTCTAACTGATGAGGTCGCTCTAACTGATGAGTCCATGCCGGTGATTAAAGTTGGTCGGTCCGTGCAGTTAATGTTCAGTAGTTTTCCTTATCAGTTTCATTCTAGGAGGCCTTGCTTCATAGCCACAAACTGCTTTTCCTCAAAGTACCTATATGTTTGGAACTAATATCCTCTGCTTGAGTGTTTTAAAAGACCCGGATGTTAATCTTGTTTTCCCCGGATATTAATTTCTTTTTCAATCATTTAATATCGCGTTTTGATGACTCCATGCGGGCGCAATCATAAAGCATTCCTGTAAATAATACATGCAACGTGGCTTATAGAGTTGTTTAGTACATTGGCCAAGCGATAGTACTGAAGTTTGTTTTGACTAGTGTAAAGAAGGATCTATATCAGTCCTAATTTTGCTCCTGACAAACAGCTCAGACATTTACACTCAGACATTTACATTTACACCTACATTTACTTGGCGGTAAGTTCAGTGGACATCACCCCAGCTCATTAAATGAACTACAGAATAAAATGTTAATATAGACAAATAGATGAAGAAATAACTAAGAACAAGTACTAAATGAAAAAAATAATGAATGTATACAGGTAATATGTCTTATTCTTTTATTATTTATTTCTTTTTTGGTTTATTTTAGCAACCTGTTGTTAAAATTGAAAAAGAATCAAAACTTAATAACCAAAGAGATTTTGCACAAAGTAACAAGAAAACATGCAAAAAATGTAAATCGCCTTAGCAACCATAAGAATTTTAACTTTCAAGTGTTAACAGAAAACATAGAAGGGCTGTTATTGTAAAAACAGTTTTGTGTGCATGTTTCTTTTTTTTTGGGGGGGGGGGGGCTGCGAATTTCTGCTTGGAAATTGCAAGCCTCTCTGAGAAACGTTTATGGAAGCAACGCTTCAAACCTTCAAACGTGTACTTGTGTCCTACTCCGTTTTGATCGAACTATTCAAAACTGAAGCTGCTGATGAATATTACTCTCTTCATTAATTATTCCTATAAAAAATATCCTAAAAATCCTATGGTTTAACCTTTCAAATGAAAGCTACGGAGCAGTTCTTTGCTGTGGTACCGTTTATTATGCGGCACCAGGCAGTTTAAAGTCTTGGCCAGGTGGATGGAATCATAAAATGTGACCATTCAAACGCTATTGAGATTATTTCCCTGTGGACATGTTTCTATTATGCTGCACTGAGGGACGATTCTGTGGCGTCGTTTGGTTTTTAGTTTCTCGCAATGTAAGATTTCAGATTTCTCAACTTTAAGTTTGAATTTGTCCACTGCCACTTCGTAAATTAAGAATTTTTCCAGTTTTTGGCAACTGCATTTTTATATAGCCTGCCAAAGAAGCTGTTGTAATTATAATAATGAATTCACTTTTTTAACAAACAACACTGAGCAAAATTTGCATTGCAAAATGTCCGGCGTTTATTATTTGTTGATTAATTTTGGCTTCGAGCGGCTAAGGGAGTTTTGTCATTTTTAAAGTAGTCTTCATTTTGTGGCCTTGAATGCCTCAAAGACGACTACCGCGAGCCAAAAGGTCAAACTCCACTAATTTCCGTGTTAAGGCACAAAGTTATATGCTCGTGAAAGCGCACCTACAGTCTTAAAATAGTATATTAGGCGGGATTTTATGCGAGTGCAAATTAGCGTGATCGCCACTATAAACCTTCCAGAAGAACAAAGCGTACTTTAAACAAAAAACAGCTGCATTTGACTTCAGTGACATTTGCAAACAAATCACTCGAAATTGAAAAAAATATCGTTTTTCACAGTAGTGTAAATTGCACGTCCCTTTACGACCGTTCACTAAACGGTAAACGGTAACATTTTATCATTAAATCCTCTTTTAAATAGAGCTCTATATTGCTGGTATAAAGGAGATCTTTTAATTCTTTGTTTTCTTTTGTTTTCAGGTTTCCATTGTGTCCTCATGGATAAAACCAAAGCATTACCACTGATACTATCGTGAAAAGTCGCTACAAATGTTGCCACAAATGTATTTTCTTTTCGTCGCGACACTTATTGCATTCGTTTCTTCCGAAAATGAGGCACAGGCAAGGTCAGTAACATAAACAATTTTGGCATTTTTCAATCCTGAACGAGATTATTTAGTATTTTACTTTTAGTACTATGTTTCTTCTGCTATCGCGTTAATGCTATAGAATGTAAGTTGACGCTTTGAAAGTACAAAAGGGATGAAAAAATGCTATGATTCGAGGCTTACACTAAAAGCGAATAAACAATGGCCATGATTGAAATGTTATCAAAAAAAACCCTGAATAAAGTAAAGGCAGTTTTCTGATAGGTGTCATGGTTTTCTTGTCTGCAGGTGAAAATATTTGTCTTTTTAAATTCGTTGTTTAAAAAAAGAAAAGATTTAATGGTTTGAGTCAGAATTTGTTACAATCATGTACTTATATTTTTGATGTTGCACTCGATCTCTGAATATGCCCACGTAAAACTCGCTCCACCGCATCAAAAACGACATACTGACAAATATCTTGTATATTTTGTTGATATAAAATGGAATACAATGTAAAACGGCGTAATTTATGCGTTTTTAATTTTAAAAAAAAGCGTAGTTTATTTGGAATATCTACGTCTTGCAGATTTGGTATTGTTTTCTTTTTTGCGTCTATTTACAGTGCAGTTAAGAAATGTTTTTGAGACGTGGTCTAGTAATGTGAATATATTACAACTTCCTGGTTTACATACAAATCGGATGCCATTATTAATCTAAGCAACCGGTCACACACAACCTCATAAAATAACTAAGATACTACGCGCACTCCGATTGGCTGAGAGGTGTGTACGCGTGAGAGTATGTACTGAAACACATTTGTTACGTCACGATCTTTGAGAGGACTAAAGTCATTTTAAAAAAGCAATACAAATTTTTTTTCCTGTGTTTGTGTAGCCTAATATAAACACTCGAGAGGTTGGGAGAATTCTCCAAAGTTATGCAAACCCTTCGTCTCGGGTATGCATAACTGTCTCGAATTCTCCCAACCTCTCGAGTGTTTATATTAGGCTACACAAACACTTAGGCTACGCAAACACGGACTTGACGGAAAAAGTTTTCTATTGCTTAACTAGTAAACCTCTTAAAAGAGCTTAAATGCTATTTTGAAGACATTTGATTCCACAATCTTAAATGTTTGTAAAAAAGGAGCTGATCCTTTTTTTGGCTTTAAATGGTAACTGCAAAAGTCATATGTTTGACGAGCGTCGACATGTCAAATACGAGTTATAAGCTGCTATAATATTAAACACAGACGCATTTCCGAGTGTTTTCTCTCTGTCGAAAAACGAAGGAATTTTGAGTAATTTTTACCTAATAACGTTCTGAGTATTATGATGCTGAAAAGTATTTTTAAAAGGCACAAATTCAATTTTGCCAACCCAAAAAAAGCTGTTCAAAAAATTGGCGACAAATATTAACAAATACTTGTCAACAAATTGCCAGTTTGCTCAGTAACCGTTTTTGCGATGTTAATTCACGCCAACTGGTATGCATTTGCCAATACCTGAGCGTTACATCACGCGTTACTGCCAAAAACATCAACAACAACAAGCGTTACTGCCAAAAAAAAAAAAAAATCTGCAAGGAAATTCGTCTATTTTCATAGGGTAAATGGGACTTTGCCAAAACAAAGTTGTTGAAAAATTTGGCGACAATATCAATAGGTACTCCTCAACAATTTGCCGGCAACTGAGTTTGCTAACTGTTTTTCGACGATCACATACGCCAACTTGTCGCATTAGTTGCCGTGTATTGGCAATTGTTGTTTTACCCGACAAATTCCAGTTGGATCGCTTAGGGTGATTTTCGCCATTAGTACAATCTTCTCTCTGGCAACACGTATTCCAGTGTATTTCATAAACTTGAAATTGAGGTTTTGTGGCTGTTATTCAAAGAAAATCAGTTAAAACTCTGCAAGTTCACTAATGGTCAGGAAATACGCTTCACAGTTTGGCCTGTTCCCTTGGAATTCCATCGAATTTACAATAAAAAAGTTAACGGTCACAAAAACTGAACTGGAATGAAGTACTTTGGGGCGCGTGTTAGTAAAAACTATTGCAAAATAATTTGACGAACGTTTGCACAGTTCTAAATGCAAATTTGATAACATTTAGTGTTTTCCCTAGTTCTCCCTGGAGCGGCAAGAATGCATCTCATGTATTGCGCATGCTCCTCGATGAGAAGCACTATGACAAACGATTTAGACCTGACTTTGAAGGTAAGCTATGGTACTAAAACATGCCATCCTGAATGAAACGTCTGATGAAACCCACGTCCAAAGATCTGACTGGCAAAAAAATCAACAACGACTTTATCGAGGTTGCGTTCTAATAAAACAATTGTCTTCATCGTGCTTTTTGTTTGAAGTTTGATATGTGAACAAAACACGCGCAAGATTCATCTGCGGCACTTGATATGGTATCCAATTCCCTTATAAGGAAAAAAGCAAGGTTATCTGCTGACAACCTGTGTGTGAAACAGTGAGAAACACATTATGTTTGCAGAGTTTTAACAGCATCCCACTACCCTAGCATTTGTGTCAGGTGTGTCCTGAACGATTCCCCCTCTAAGCCACTCTCACCCTTTCCACCCAAAAATGTTTCACACTGAGATTTCGAGAGAGATGTATTAACTGTTTCTTAATAATTTCTTGTAAATCGTATTTTAGAATAGTTTTTAAGCATTTTTGTAACCCCAGCCCTCTTAGTTTAGTTTAAGATATCTTGTATTTTTGTATTTTCTATTTCCTACTTTGAAATTGTAAACATGTATTAATAATTATTATTATTATTATTATTATTATTATTATTATTATCATTATTATAGAGCCTATCTTAAATGATGTACTCTTCTACAGTTGTAACCTTTAAAACATGTTTCGTCAACCATTTTTTGTTAAAAAGGGTTTTCTATTCCTAAAAGCTTCTCTCAGTCTGTTATGCTATCTGTTGGCAGCCAAATTGCTAAAACAAATGCCACTTTCTAGAAAAACATACCCATTTTCCAACTACTTCGGGGATAATCTGGGGTCGTGAAGTACATTTTTGCTGCCCACACCTTAGACTTTTTTGGAACCCGAAAGGGATCATTCTTTCTTGGCTTCTTTTATTTCTTTTTCTTCATTAGTTCATTTATTGATGTGTCTTTATCTTGTGGCTCCTAGAAAGAGCACTTGGTAAAATTCCAAATTTACCTCGATTTTTCAAGTAAACATTAATGCTTTTTGCTTAATTGGTCAAAATTTTTTTAAATGACTGTAGCGAACTCTCTTTGGCTGATGACATCACATGTTTCAATCTACATGCCCCTTACCCCATCCGGCCTTATAGTGAATACTGTATTACTGAACGAATTCATGTTTTTTCCACAGGAAAACCTGTTGAAGTTTTAGTCACATTGTTTGTTACATCGTTGGGTGGACTCGACGAAAGAGAAATGGTGAGAGGGGAATTATAATTAGGAGATGCAGTGCATGTCTAAAACGTCATAAACCTAATAGTTTCTACGGTTGTTTACCCTGGGAAAATGAAAAAACGTAGACCCACTATGTACAGCAATATAAATATCACCTCATTAAAATGCTGCTCCGTAGCTTTCGTTCGAATTGTCACACTTTTGGATTTCATCTACTTACTCTAAAACTAGAACACCTTAATTGTACAGCATAATAAACCTGCGCCGGAATAAACAAGACTAAAGGAGTCTTTCATTTGAGTAGTCATACTTTACCAGGATTTCACCCACAGACTTAAAAATAGTGCAACCTCGCACAGCATAATAAACAGCACCAGAGGAAAGAACTGCTCAGCAGCGGCTGTCATTCCTTCGCTTTCTGACTGATTCGTTATAACATCAATGTAATCCTTTGTACATTTTATTTCGCTCTGTATGCAAATAAGTGTTTTCCTGTTGTTTTAGCAATTTGAAAGCACATTCTTCTTGCGACAACAGTGGTATGACTCTCGTCTTCGGTTCGGACAATATTACTCAAAGAGAAACCTGACGCTGAATGGAGATATAATACAACAAATATGGATACCAGATACGTACGTGAACAACGAAAAATCTAAAATGGCACCAAAGCAGGAGTTCCTTCTCACAGTTAATCCAGACGGCAAGGTTATCTACAGTCAACGGTAATCTTCCTCCTCACCCCTTTAGCCCTAACATGCAATGACAAAGATGAAAATTCTTCTTACATTATCACTGCTTGTTCAAACATTCAAGTGGTGAGAATAAAGGAAGCTATCACTAAAGATAAAGTCTTGAGATTTAGACAAATTCTTCTTAATAGTTCCATAAGAAATGTATGGAGAACAGTAAGGAGAATATATCAATATTATTAGTAGTTTATAGTTCTATTTTGAATGTAACAATTGGTGTATTGTAAATAGTTTCACATCATCTGTTTACGCTTTGTAGTCATGTACTGTAAGTGTTTTATAGTGCAGAAATAAAATAAAAAATAATAATGAGGAGAATATCCATTTTTATATCAGGACTTAAACGGTTAATTAATAGCAAGAGCAAAGGTACTATTACACTCAGACGTCCTTTGACAGTAACACACGTGCACTAAAGATGGCGGTAGTTTTTGTGTCACCTTTTAAGATGGCGTCTCCATCAGCAGTAAACACTGCGAAAAAAATTGAAATTTCTCTGTGTTGTTTTACTATCCATGTAAGCTTTAGCCAAACAGATTCAAGAAGGGATAAGACTGTCCTCTACTTAAAGAATATATATCTAACTTAATGTTCGGTTAATGCAAGTAAAACTTTTACTTATGGTTCTTTAGATAGGTGGTGTCTTGTATACTCCCTGCCCCTAAACAAAATGGCTCCTCCTCGACTACACTTGTTGTAAACACTTCTGGCCGTTAGACTTCGAGGCCCAGCTTATACTTTAACTGTGTTTTTTCTGTGATCAGGAGCGAATAGTCAGTGTTAACAGCATGTTTGTAGAAATTCAACACATTTTGTCTTCTAAATTGCTTATAGAATGACTGTGATAGCAGCTTGCAAAATGGATCTGCGAAACTATCCCATGGATAAACAAAATTGCAGTCTGCTTCTTGAGAGCTGTAAGTATACTCATGACAAACTAGAACCGCACCTTACTCGAAAAAGCGTAGATTATAACTTTAATCTGCTCTATGCTAATGATATCTTGTAAGAAGGTTAAAGGCAACATTTTTATGAACAATACAGCAGACTTCACTGCTCCACTCTAACATAATTGATTCGCCAGCTATGATTCGCCCACTATTACTCACACATAATAAACAATTATTAGATTCGGTTTTTGCGATATCCGGAATAATCAAGGTCTCGAAGCCTCCGGCTTCGGCTGATAACACTTACCGAGACCTTGATTATTCCGGATATCGCAAAAAACGAATCTAACAATTGTTTTATTATACATTGTTTTACAGGTAAACAAAATAACGGTAAACAGTTTCAACATTTGTGTCCTTCTTGTCTTCCGGCTTCTGAACGCTTTTTTCCTTAAGGTATTCGTGGAACAGTTCCTTCGCAATTTTTGTCAGCCTTCTTTTGTTTTCCGAGTCTTTTTGTTTCAGCAATTTTTCAGTTTCTTGCTCGGTTGAAGAAGCGAATCGACGAACCATGAATTTACTTCGCTTTCAGATGCCTCCCACATTGCTCTTAGAAATCATGCATTGCGTGCGCAACCTACAGATCATTCACTAATCTGCTAGCAGATTAGTGAATGATCTGTAGGTTGCGCTGATTCCCAGAATTAACTGTAGGCTCTTAGCCAATGAAAAGACCGATAGTGAGTACAATGTATACTAATAATACTAATCTGGAACAAACACTAAAAAGGGCAGCTAGTTACCAGAAAAGACTATTCATTGAAGCGTGGCACTCCCTCAGGGACTCTAACGCAGGAAATAATGACACTGACTTTCCTAGTATTGTCTCGCCCCCGCCCCCCCCCCCCCCGCCCCCTTCATGTTGATATCTGCATAATGTACGACTGTATATATTTTACTGTTACAGTTTTAATTCCAACACTGATGAAGATCGAAGATTTTCGATCGAAACGTCTGTATTTTTAAACGTTCGTTTTTAACTTTTTTTAGCCAGTGTCAAACCATTTTAAGACTTTTTTGGTAAATTGTTTACTTATTTTTAAATATCTCAAGAGGCTAGTGTTTCCCCTGAAAACTCATTTCAAGCGCAAATTTTCATCATTACTCGCATTATTATTTGAACAAGGGTAAATGATGGTCAACAAATCATGCAATAATAATCCTTACTCGTGTTGCCTGTTGAGTCGCTTGCGATGCTTGCTTGACTTGAAATCTACCGCTAGTCAGGAATGATTGATGTCTGTTTCAGATGGTATGACCACCAAAGACATGTACTTCAAGTGGGAGAGCGACAATGGGGACCCCAAATCAGCTGTAGCTATAGGAGATGAGCTGATCATGTCCCAGTTCGCAGTGGATGACTATACTGTTGAAGACATAACAGCTTCCTACGTCACAGGTGCAGTAGTAGCTTAAACAACCTGATTCCCAGGGCCCTTCCACTTGGTAAAAGGACCCTGGGAACGAGGCTGAGCTTTAATGGTATTTCCATGTACATTTTCAAACGCGCTTAACAACAACCCGGGGGTGGGGGGGGGGAGGGGACGGTCAGATGCTAACATGTAAAGGTAGCCACGGCAACCGCTAACACCGAGAGGTACGTCTCCTGGTCTTTTCCAATGGTGCTGAGGGTTATTTAACGTATATAAAGTAAAGTATACACAAAAGTTTGTGCTTCTTCGTGTTCTACTTTCGTCAATTGCTCCTTCCTTAGATGCAAATATCTTTTAAAGTCGTATTTTGATTTGGATTATTTTCAGGACATTTTGGGACAACTGTCCTTGAGGTTACGCTGCCAAATTGACAAGCACATTCTTCCCAGTCTGTTGCTACTTTCTGCCTTCTTATAGCCACTGCCGATTTTCATTAGCTCTAAATTAAACTGTCTTGTAAAATCAATGAAACGACCACAAAAAAAGTGAAATAATCTACTCTTGAGCTCAAGCCTCAGTATTTACATCTGTTTTATTTGGGAAACAACAAAGTCTCTGGATAAAACTAAGCAAACAGGTCAAAAAGGGACTGTGCGCACCTCAATTTTTTTGGGGGGGTTGGGAGCTCTTCTTTTGCGACATTCAATTTGTTAATGTCTTCGGTTCAGTTATGGCGGCTGCAGTCTTCTGATATCAGATATATCTCGTTTGGGACACTGTAATGACTGTTCACCACCTTATCTGAAAACAAAAATTACATTTCGACCAATTACAAACCCACGCACTTTTCCCCACAAAACGGCTCAAAACTATAATTACTCTTCGTGACCACATGTACAGCTCGGGAAGAATAAATGGAAGCATACTGACATCTCAAAACGCTCTCTTCTTTTTCAGGGACGTTCTCTATGCTGAAGTTAACCTTCCATATCAGGCGAAAGAAATTCTACTATGTTGTTTCCATTTACATTCCAACAATCCTTATCACCATTCTAAGCTGGGTGTCATTTTGGATCCCGCGAAGTTCGCCGCCTGCTCGGGTCGCGCTCGGAATCACGACAGTCCTCGCGCTGACTACATTAATCTTCGGAATACAATCGTCGATGCCGAAGGTCAGCTATGTGAAAGCCATTGACTGGTTTCTTTGTGTTTCGTTTTTGTACGTGTTTGCTGCCTTGGTGGAATACCCGAGTTCCACGTTCGTCAAGTCACAAGCGAAGAAGCTGTCAAGGAAAGGAACAACCATTCTGCGAAAGGTCAAGGGACTTAAAGAGGACCCTGAGGACGTTCCACTTTCAGGGACAAGATATGGCAGCACTGACAAACCAAGGGTAAGTACCATGGGGGGGTGGGGGGTGAGTAAGGTTATAAACGGTTTGACCCAGGTAACAATGGTGGATATAGAGTGGGGTGGGAGTGCAGAAATTAACTTCATCATCATAATCAGTGGGGGCGCGGTGGTGTAGTGGGTTAGCGCGTTGGACTTCAGATCTGAAGGTCAGTGGTTCGAGGCCCAGTCCCTGCCATCGTGTTGTTTCCTTCGACAAGAAACTTTACCCCATATCATCTCTCTCCACCCAGGTGTATGAATGGGTACCGGCGACATACTGCTGGGGGGTAACCCTGCGATGGACTGGCATCCCATTCAGGGGGGAGTAGCAATACTTTCAGTTGTTTCATGCTACAAAAACCGGGATAAGCTCCGGCCGTGTGAGCCTCCTTGGCTCTTGCGCGACTATACCTCATCATCATTATCATCATCATTATCATCATCATCATCATCATCACTACTATCGTCGAAGTCGTCGTCGCCATCATCGTCATCGTCATCATCATTATTTGAGCAAAAATCATCTTATTAGTCAAGAAGTTGGTTTATTGTCAGGTGATTGCGTTTAATTTCTTCTGTGTATGTCTATACTACAGTTCGATCCGTCTATTGTTAGTAGGTCGGCAATGCAATCACAGTTCCTTGCCTTTTTAAAGTGCAAAAACTGATAGCGGTTACATAAGATAAAAACTACTTCTTCGGAAGGTTTCTCTGCGGATTTTCCGTTGTTATTTTTTCCTCCACAAAAAATTCCAAATTCCGATTTGATCTGAAAACAGCGGATAAAAGGAAATTTAAAGTAGATTTACACTGCAATTCCAATTAATTTTTAACTTTATTTATTACTGTAGCTTTTCGGTTGCTATTTTTTCTTCCACAAAAATTTCAATTCCGGTTCGATCTGGAAACAGTGGATACGATGAGCCACTCTGTGGATTTCCTCTGCAATTCAAATTAATTTTTAACTTTATTTTATTTACTAGCCTTCTAACCTGCACAGTAGCTCATTAGTCAATCAACAGACTGTAAGTGACGAGAAATCAAAATTGTAGTTTTTCAGTCCTATACGTCGTTGCAACCAGCGCAAGGTTTTTTATTAGCTTTTAAAAACTTCTTGACATCTTTTTTACAACATTTTAGTGGATTAAATTTAGCTGGCTGCTCAAATTCCAATCTCGTTCTCAGAGGCCGCGTTCCTTTTGGTCAGCACCAAGGATGCAAGATGTTTCGTTTCGTGGCGTTTTGTTCACACTGACCTTAAACGCGTGTGGGCTCTGGGGACGAGATTGCTCAAATTCAAGAGAGGGGGAGTTGAGGGGGAGTCGGGTGCGCGATAGTGAAACTTGACAACTCGGTCCCTGACAATTCTTTCATTTTAATAACCCAATTTCGACACATTAAAACCCAATCTCAAACAATAGACAAACCTACAAGGCTCTGGAGAACAAACCATATATAAAATTCAAATGGTTTTCATCCATATTGTGGTTGCGATGTCTTTGTTTCAGGATGAGTTTTCAAAAATCGAAATTCGGGGATTGGGCAAATGACCAACCTCAGGCTCGTTCCCAGGATCTCTCTCCTTCCTGTCAACTCTCGCTCCAGGGGACGGGTAGAGAGGTTCTGAGTAACTAACATGGAAGCCATGAAAAGTCTTAAAAAACTACTCAAAAGTTTTGTGTAAATGGCACTGATACGGCGCTTGGCAATGTAATCCGTCTGAGGCCAAATTACTGTCAGTAAGTGACGAAATCTTAGGCGTTCCGAGGACATTCCACGGTACTGTAGGAGGGAAATCTACTAAACCTTTAAGGCCAAATTGAATTCATTGAAACAATTTAGGACACGGAAGATTGCGTGTATTTAGCTGCGAACTAGGAGGTAAAATCTGTGATGGATGTTATTTATAATTCCTTAGGATGAAAATGTGGATCTTCGAAAGCTCGCTAGGAACAGAGAGGGAGAATTAAACGACAGTTACGAGCATTCAATGGTGGAAAGCAGCATGGACAGTGAAAATGGACATCAAAACCCTCGAAGAAGAGCTCATCTTCGTCAGATGTCAGAAGACGACGATGGCGATTTTGTCCAAAACTTTAGAGATGAAGGCCTCAATACTGTAGATAAATACGCAAGAATCGGATTTCCTGTTTCTTATTTACTATTTAACATATGTTACTGGATTATCTATTTATCAACGTGATAACATGACTTTATAATAGTCATTTAATTCTATCTCGTTTGAAGCTTTTAAAGTGGATTGAAGGAAATTTAGTGACTCTCAATGGTTTTTTTCTTTTTTACTCTTATTGTGAAGGGCCTTAGAGCTTTAGGATAAGGCGCTGTAGAAATGTTTATTATTATTATTATTATTATTATTATTGTTATTATTATTATTTTAACTGGATTTACGCGCTTAAATAAAGACTATGAATGAGTGGCTTGCATAAACGTAAAGGCGTTAAACATAGCTCAGCCTTTAATGCTCACATAAGCAGTGCACATCATCGTTTATTATGTTTACGAATGGAGAGCCACTTAAATTTGCGTCCGAGTGCACATTAAAAATTGCGCGACAAGGGAAATTCACATTTTGGGAGGTTTGCCTTTGACAGTCGAAACCTAGATTTGTTTCCCTTGGTTTAATCTTTGCTGAGAAAGTTAATGTAAAAAAATGTATAACCAGGAACCGGGCTTCTCGTATATAAACGTGATGAAACCAAACGGGGCAATCGTACTATTATCTCAACCTATCAGATTGCAATACTAATAACCAATCCAGGCCTCGAAATTAATTTTTTCTTTAAGTCTGCTCCTAGGTCCAAAATTTTAGGAGTAGATTTGGTTTAACAAGGAGCAGATAATGTATTTATTATGAAAATGGATTATATTTCGAGAGTACAAGGACGAGAGGGGAGTAGGTGACATTTTAAACTTCGACCGTAAACCTGTTCCTGGAAGACCTGGCACAGTGCAAGAGATTCACCGCAAGAATTGACAAAGATCTCTAGCTAATTCTTAGCTGAAAGTAACTGCCAAACGTTGAAGGAGTAAATTAGTAAATTTGCTCCTAAGTTATTTTTTAGGAGAAAATGTCCTGGAACCAGTCGCAAATTGCACATTTGCAACCGTAAATTTCGAGCCCTGAAGTGATCGTGGGTTCACAAGGGTTTTCCCACGTTTGACCCCGCTTGCAAATTGTTGCTTCGAGATCTGATTGGTTCATTGCGTTATGTACGTGTGTAGTGATTGGTCAAACAGGATTACGTTTGAGGAGCTTGGTCGGCGTTTTGTAAAATATTTAACAATGATTTGTCCAATTATGCCTTGAACTTGAGATAGCCAACGAGGAGATTGAGAGAAGATTCAAAGGAATAAATTTTAAAAACCATTTTTTTGTCTCACCATCAGTAATTCGTGCAAGTAGAGAGACGACTTCTCTATTTGTAGGATAAGAGAAGTTTCCTGGTGGTATCCAAAAGTAAAAAAGCTACTTTGCCACTGTTCATGGCACATGTACACTGTTTTAACGTTATCTGCTAGGAGTTACCACGCTAGTATTTTTTTGGTGAGGGGGAGGGAGTGGGGGGAGTTCCAGGAAACGTTTCGGGAGTAGGAGAGGAGGGTGAGGGCTGGGTTCCAGGAAAAAAGTCTGGAATAATGCACATGAGAACAAGCAACCTATCAGTAATAAATTATTCTGTAACATTATTATATATACACCTTTCGAAGTAAAATGAGTTAAGAGAAATAAACTTGTATTGCTGATGCAATGGCTCAATGAGAGATTGTTGTTTTTAATACTTTTCTACTGCAAACACCCCGGGTATGTACAGTAGCGGTGGTAGTTGTTGGTATCCTCTTCACACCCGTCAGTAACTGGGTGTGCTATCATACAACACACGTGTAAAAAGGGGAATCGGCGTTGTTTCGGAGTGCTGAAACTGAACTGACGGGGAACCTGTGATGGGTTGGCAATACGCCCTGTCGCTTCTTGGTGTAAATAAATCGGAGAAAATCAAAGACAGATGGGATAATCTCGTACCTAGATCTTACTCATATGTATTGATTAGCTGTAGGATTCGTGACGTGGTGTAACCTCGTCAACAGGGGGCTTCTCGGCGTTCGAAATGGCAGTATCGCCATAATGTAAGACCCTGGGGAGGTTGAGCATGGTAGACAGCACTGAATAACACAATGCGCATGTTCCGTATGTCACCAGGAAAACTCGTTACCAGGGTCTTCATACTTAAGTTCAGAGCAACTTTTTGCTTCTTCCGCCCCAACGAAACTTTAGAATAGAAACAAAATTTGCTGTCTAAAAGCGCACAAGGCGTATTGTGTGACTACCTGACTTAATTAATTCTTCTACTATTAAATGTAAAGAAGATCCTCGCAGTTATTAACGCAACTTATGCAGTTGCGAAAAGAAAGCCTGAAAAAACCAGGCTTGCCGGGATTCGAACCCTGACCTCTGCGATACCGGTGCAGCGCTCTAACCTATTGAGCTAACAAGCCAACTGGGAGTTGGCAAGCCTGATTTTTTCAGGCTTTCTTTTCGCAACTGCATAAGTTGCGTTAATAACTGCGAGGATCTTCTTTACATTAATTTCTTCATTCCGCAGTTCAAATATATGAATTTCATATATTCATAATTTCATCTTCTACTATTACAAATGTCTTGAATATTCTTTGCTTCAGTGTCTCGATAATCATCTGCTTTCCTTGTTTCGCTTTAGTCCAGGTGTTTTCTCTCGGGACGTTTTATTCCTGGCTGAGCTCGACACCGCACCGGAAGCCTTTGCTTTTAGTCCGGTCTGTTTCCTTTGCAGTGTGCCACTGCCTACTCTAACAGGCCTTATAGCAGAGTTCTTGGCGTTCAAACTGTCGCTTTCGCATCTAGAAAGACGTTCTGCAAATAAAACAGTAAACCATAACTTCCTTGAAGGTAAAGGCACATGTAATTAGTATAATGGCTTCCACTAAGTGTCAAACTCCTCTAAAAGGGCCCCAAGATCGACATAAAAATTCTCCTAACTGGTCTCCATTGATTTTATTGATTGCTAATGAACTTGAACTTGTTTAAACATCAAGACAATTCATCTTTGGTGATCACTTGCTAAACTTTCAGGACCTATATCTAATATGTGTTATAATACACTGATATGATAAAGAGAAATTTGATGCTGATCAGTTAACATACGAAACTTCTGAATGTAAAGGGCTACACTGGGGCCTTGTACTTTCCTATGCCGCATCTCTTGTTATAGAGATGAACGTGTCCGAGACAGAAGTCAAGTATAAACTAAATACAACTGATTGCAAGGCTGTTACTGAGATAGCCTCCAACGCACACGTCCTCAACCTCGTCCGCAGGGCCTTCTTGTTCAAAACGGCGGATCAGAGAAAAATACTCCAAGAATCGTGAAGTGTATTTTGTCACGTGACATATGATGAAATGGCTTTTTCGGAGGTTATTTCCAGCGTCTGGCGGCCATGTTTGTTTTTTTCCAGTCTAAATCCGTGGTTCAAACGAAGCGAAGACATTTCATCCTGTTTACGTGACAAAATCCTCACGAATTTTTGGAGCCATTTTGGCACCGTTGGCCAGGGGTTTCTCCGATCCGCCATTTTGAATGAGGAGAAGGCCCTGGGGACGAGGTTCTCTTTACATTTGCCGACTTAGAAACATCTCCCATCTGCCCCTCAATACGGTAAACTTTGCATTTTCGAGGGAGGGGGATTCCCCTAGGCAGTGCGAAAAAATTTGGGAAAGTTAATACTCGCTACCCAACGGCTGTAAAGCGGGATAGGTTCCTTACCTAAAAACTCCGGAGTTACAGTAATCATGTCATTTAGCATCGGTGTATAACTGTCACCTTCGGTTTCACCTTTTTCTGTGAAAACAACATACATAAGGGGTAGTTTTTAATTGGATAAAACTTATTCATGCTTGGTTTGGGTTTGCTTTAATGCGATCTATTTGTGATAGATTAAAAACATCTCGTGCAAACTTCTTAGTTAAGAGAAACAAAACCAAAACCAATCGTTTTTTGTTGCACCCATTTTTCCCCCCTTGGTACCAGTTACATGTATTTGCGTCGAATTGGTTTACTGGGTAATTTGTATTTGCTGTGATTGGCCAAGGTTATTTCTCTGGTATTGGTTTTACGGCACACATAAAAAGCGCTCTCAAAACAATCTCACATTGATCATAACTGTACTGCTGCTACCATTCAAATAAAAGCTGTTAAGGTGGCTCGATCGGGTTTTTGAGCGACGATTCCTCTCAACTTTGAGAAACTAGCGTACCACAGTGAACAACCCAATAGAAAATCGATCGTTACTGCTGACCTAGAGAAAGATGAAAGTTTTAAATGAGGTAAGTTTCATCGAATTCGGAGTTACCATAGCAACGTAATGACGTCATCCCCCATTTTACATGAGAGCCGATTACTTGTCACCAAGAGATAATTCTGGAAAGCGCTCGACTGGATCTTCGACCTGACATATTTGTATTCACGTCTCCAAAATTTGAAGAATTTCTATGAGAGCGTTTTCGAGAAATTTTCGGGTGAAGTTTTAGGGTGTTAAAAAACAACAAAAACAAAATAATTTTGATCTGTTATTGAAAAGTATGCCCACAAAGGCTTGATGAAATAACATTTTAGCTTTAAATGAATGTTATATCGTCTAATTACTTTGTGTGAAAATTTCGGGGAAATCGTGCCGTTTGATTTTTAGAAACGTTGGTTTGAATATGAACTGGTTTAGTGTGTTACTGGGCTTTTTTATGAAAAATTTACACTACACTTATTAAAATGGTTATGAATTAAAAAGCGGTAGATGAATTTTTTTGTATCTTTGTCCTCAAGGAGAATAATCAATATTCAATACAATCCCAGCGTTTCAAATTCATTGAAACGTTATAAAGCTGTCAATTTTGAGCCAAAACTCAGGAAAATATTGGACTGATTTTCACGCCAGTGGCTTGTTGCCTTCATTATGCATCTCCATTGTTTTAAATCGGCGTGCAATTGTAAATTTCACTACATCATGAATTCATATAACGCTTGATTGCTTTCCGAAGATGTTCCGAAAACGTGCTGAGACTGGGATAAGATTGTGGGAGACCCACGTCTACTGACCTGTTTAAATTTTTCGTTGACTCCTTGCCATAAGAATCTGGAACACTGACTGAGCACAGCAGCTTTCCGTTTGCGCTCTCTGCTAACCGAAGCTTGCGCTTTCTGCTAACCTTGAGGTTTGCACTCACTGCTGTCAGCCTGTCCATTGTTATTGTAACTAACCTGGTACATTAGCACGTTTTTCGGAACATCTTCGGAAAGCAATCAAGCGTTATATGAATTCATGATGTACTGAAGTTTACAATTGCACGCCTATTCGAAACAATGGAGATGCATAATAAGAGCAACAAACCACTGGCGTAAAATTCAGTCCAATAATTTCCTGAGTTTAGGCTTAAGATTGATAGCCTTACAACGTTTCAATGAGTTTGAGACTCGGGGATTGTATTGATTATTGATTATTCTCCTTGAAAGCAAAGTTTTAAAAAAATTCATCTACCGCTTTTTAATTCATAATCATTTTAATAAGTGTAGGGTCGATTTTTGATAAAAAAAAGCCGCGTAACACACTTAACCAGTTCATATTCAAGCCAACGTTTCTAAAAATCAAATGGAACGATTTCCCCGAAATTTTCACACAAAGTAATTAGATGACATAACATTCATTTAAAACCAAAATGTTGTTTCATCAAGTCGCTGTGGACATACTTTTCAATAGCAGTTCAAAATTATTTTGTTTTTGTTGTTTTTTAACACCTTAAAACTTCACCCGAACATTTCTCGAAAACTCTCTCATAGAAATTCTTCAAATTTTGTAGACGTGAAGACAAATATGTCAAGTCGAAGATCCAGTCGAGCGCTTCCCAGAATTATCTCTTGGTGACAAGTAATTAGCTCTCATGTAAAATGGGGGATGACGTCATTACGTTGCTATGGTAACTCCGATTTCGATGAAACGTACCTCATGCAAAACTTTCATCTTTTTCTAGGTCAGCAGTAACGATCGATTTTCTATTGGGTTGTTCACTGTGGTACACTAGTTGCTTAAAGTTGAGAGGTATCGTCACTCAAAAACTCGATCGAGCCACCTTAAGCAGTACTTTCCTTTCACCATAACTGGTCTCATTGGGTCTCATATATTGAGCCAATTAGAAGTCGAAGCAGAAACATACAACCGGTGCCAAGCGCTATACAACGTGCAACCGATGTAAAGCGCGGGAAACACACAACTGGTGTCAAACCAAGCGCGGGAAAACTCACCATCGTCGTCAAGTTGCGGGAAAACACACATAGGCGCGGCGGGAAAACAAACATGCGCAAGTTAAGGCACGACTTGTTTTTGTTTTACTGCTGGTTGAGGGTAAGAAATACCATCTGTTGCAAACCCATCAAATGAAAAACTAAGACAACTTAACATTTGCCGTCTTAGAATCACGACTAGTCTGTGCCCTATGTATTCCTGTTACTCACATTCTCGTCCCCACGCGCACAGTGTGGATTTCTTTTTGGTCAGCGGTAGCGAAACAAAAGGACATTTTGTTCCCAGGGCCCTCTCTCTTCATCCCTCGCGAAAAGACCTTGGACACGAAGTACAAAAATCTGGAGCGCCTAACGTAGCTGGCTGTAATGTTCGCGCGAAGGCAAAGTTTTAGCAAGAGTACTATTCTGGCAACAAGAATGTGGGGCTCAAAGACACAAGGACTTAAACACAACGACTTGTATTGTTAGG
Source organism: Siderastrea radians (assembly GCA_964017195.1). Lineage (NCBI taxonomy): Eukaryota > Metazoa > Cnidaria > Anthozoa > Scleractinia > Rhizangiidae > Siderastrea > Siderastrea radians. The sequence goes on from OZ024895.1 coordinate 36,164,782, forward strand.
GTCCAGAATCTAAAAATAAAAATTTTTTATAACTAAATTTCCTCAGTGAAAACATTGTTATTTTACAAATTCACTGGTCACATTAAGTCCAGCGCAACACACCGAGTATAACCTTTGTAAATTATTAATAACTTTGTCGGGAGAAAATGTTTTGTGCATATGCAATAATAGGTATTTCTTTTGTTCAGTAGATTTCCAGTGCGGCATGCAAGTCACGGGGTAATTTTAAAGAGACTTCATTAAGCAAAACGTCCCGCTGATCAAATGAAGGGTTACCATACATCTATACCGTATCTGGAAAATAACCGACACAATTTTTTTGCCCACGCGAGAAAATGAGAAAGTATGTCCTTGTTTGAATCGCTGTTCATGCTGTAAATGTTAATCTAAGTACGCAGTGGCGTACAGTGTGACTTGTCTTATTTTTATTATTTTTTTTAAGAAAACAAGAAAGAAAAATAATGTGGGAAACTAGTGAAACAACATAGTAAGAATTTAGAAACTCCAACAAAACACTCATTAACCGATATATCCAAAAGTTTGCTTCAAACCTAAGACCTTAGTTGAAGTAAACTGGAGATACAAATTTTTTACGCAAGAATAAACAGCAGGAGGACATAACATTGCTACCGCATAAACAAACTTACTTTCAACTCTTATAAGTACAAATGACTCTCGTTCTTTCAGAATTTCTGAGGCGTAGCTCAAGGGATGATTGACCAGATATTTAACGTTTCCTGATTCATCAGATAAATCGACAGTGGCTACAGACAAAGGAATACGGATTTTAAGTTGATATATAGGTGATGATATTGTAATTGAAAGATTGAAGAAATTTCGGTAAACTTCTCAAGTATTTACCGTCTTTGGTGCAGTTACATCGCCTTTTAATGTCATCCAATAGTATGTCGGTGCGACAGTTTGGGTTAAAAATTGATTCTTCGCTGTCTAAAGGAGGAAAAAATACTAGATTCAATTGAATTTCATTTATAGGTCATTGAATTCAAAACAAGTCTGATAATAATCGATGCTTCATGCCACTTCGAACTATAAACAAATCATCAATCACTTACCCCCGTAACGGACCGTTATGAACATTATCGTTTTAGAGTTTCTTCTCCAGTTTTGTAGAGCTTAGGCTCCTTCTTCAGTGGAATAAGCATATGTAAGGTTACATGCCGGTGAAAGAAATTAGAGACTCCGAAGGCAAATACAGTACAATAGTGTCTCTGTAGAGACCATTGAAAACAAATGGAGCGTAGAAACCAATCGAATAACAGATGCACTTAACAAAAGCGAAAACTAATTATCATGGATTTACTTTCTCACCAACTGTTTGCAATAAGACTTAGCGCCTTCAAACAAATCATTTTTAGAACAGCCAGTGTTCGACCCCCTTCGAATTTCAAATTAAAAATTTACCGCTTTCGGCACATTTCCACGGCTAACTGAATGTTGAACATTAGAAAAATTTTTAAGTTCTCTTCCAAGGTAATTTCTTATACAGCAACTATTCAACCCCTTGCAACCTTACGAATAGTTTTAAAAGGCACGTTTACATTGACAACGACGTTTACCTAAGGATTTGGTTACGATAACAGAAGATCAAGAAACGTGACGGCGGTTTTACTTTTTACGTCGCACTGAGATTTTAATCCAGCAGAAAACGTTTAACTTAGATGAAATGGACGACAACAACAACAACAACAACATAAAAAAAGACCTTCAAAGATCATGCCTTATCTTCGGTGCGTTTCGTTTCAAGTTCTAAATCAAGAGTTCCGTTCTGTAAGTGGTTTGTTGTTGATTTCAGTGGCAATTGTAAGCACTGCCTAGCAACTGGTTTGTTACCATGGGGACGGGGATATCATGAGGTTACCCCGTCAGGGACTCAGTTTGTTTCTCCCTTGTCTTCGTCGGGTGCTCTAACCTCTGAGCTACTGGGAGATTCGTGACGAGCTACGTAATGTTTACTAAGTTAGTATGTGACACAGGAGAATTGAATGATAAGGTAGATATTATTATATCAGTTAAACGCTAGGCCGTTTCGTTATGCCAGTTATCCACTTTACCAGATGACTACAACAAAGCCACGGTAAAGTTTTAATTACATCTATTACCGTACCAAATTGTGAATTAGCCAATCAGAAGCCTTGTTTACTCAATTGATTTTCTACGATATCAAGTCACTGACTAGGCTCAGTCTCCAGCCGTGAGTGTCTCGATGCGCCCGCGATTCTCGCCACCTTCACGGCTGGGCGCACGGGTTTGGTTATTGTTTAGATTGACCAATCAGAGACAAGCCCCCTGAAATTTGCGGGGCAGAATGCGCGACATAATTTAGCGGGATTTGGTCTTTCTCTTGAAATTTCACACTTTTAGGAGGACGTTTCAGGCATACTTTTCGCATTGCATTTCGCTTTTTTTCAAGACGATAAAAAAAAAAAACAAAATTTAAGCAAATGACGTGTGGATTGTCTGCATAATTATTAAAATTGTAATGACGTCGCGGACATGCAACCAAACCCGTGCGCCCAGCCGTGAAGGTAACGAGAATCGCGGGCGCAACGAGACACTCACGGCTAGAGACTGAGCCTAGTCACTGACCTGAGATCCTGATATCCTACGATATCATGGACAGTTTCTAAAACTCGCACCTTTTTTGCAGACTTGAGATAAAAATTACAACAGAAATACAACGAAACGTAAAACTTTTACATTTGTTAAACGAGAAAGTAATTTGTTTAAATGCTAACGGAGAAAAAATACAATTTCGCGCTAAAATTGGACGCGGCTACACTGGCGAGCGCTCGCGTTTTTGTTTACGGACAGCGCTGAAACTTATTTGTTTCAAAATGGAGCCAGATTTTCCAAATTTCTCTCTTAATTTGGACTTCCAAGATTCCGAAAATGGAACTCCAAACGAAAGAATTCAAAGAATGTCAGATGACTGAGAAGTTAGAGATGAGTATTGACGACCAGAAAAGTGTAAATACGTGTCGCTCTACAAAATTTGCACAACGCCTGACTAATCACGGTAACTGAAAAAATAACGACCGGTTTTAGGACGAATTTCGGTACGGTAAATACCTAATCGCACCTTTTTTAGTACGTTTCGGCAGCATATCAGGCTTGTTTGGTCTCGTCAGGGGTATTTTGGCTCGACTGCGTCTCGCCAAAATACGAACCCTAGCTAGACCAAACTCGCCGATGTGCCGCCGAAGCGTACCATAAAGGTACGATTAGGTGTGAAAATTAACACCAGAAAAGAGCGTTTGCCAGTATATTAATAGACGTACAAAAATATTTATTCTACGAATTTTCAATATATCGTTATGTACAAAACACGTACCACATATGGAACTTCATTCACAATTTACATAATACGTTTTTTTAGAGTGTCTATGTATTTAACACTCTAATTCTCTTCTTCGCTTTTGTTCGTTTATTTTCAGGTTTCCCCCACATTAACTGATATCAAGCTTCCACGCGCTTTGACCTCTTCATATGACTGCAATAGCTTCTGATTCATCTCTTATTTCCCTCTTCACGGCATATCCATCATCTACTTAATTTGATATTTGTTTTAAGGGATTGTAGCTTTCTCACTTTCTCTTACTGCCTACCTAGCTTTGTTCATTTTCCTCTTCGTTAAACTAAATTGAAACCAAAGCCATACGTTCACTTCTTTCAACCCCTCCAGCCCCGACACCATCTTTATCTCGCTTCCTTAGTCACATAGCACCACTCCCTGTACATTTCTACTCCTCCCTTCCATCGCTTCTGTATCTTCCACCTTCACGTCCTCTGCAGTCACCTGTGTACTCCTTCGTCCCTCCATTCTCTCCTTTTCTATCCCCACCCCTCTCCCATCTGCATCCTTCTCTTGCCTCCTTCGTCTTCCCTCCTCCCTCCTCTCCCGAGTCACCTTCCACCTACCACTTCCTCCATCCCTCTCCCCCTCTCCCCCTTTCCCTCCTCTACCCTTCTGCTATCAGTCTCCCTGCCTTGCCTGCTCCTTCGCCCCTCTTTCACCACTATATCAACCTCTTTCACCACTATGTTCTCAGTCTCCGTGCCTTGCCTGCTCCTTCGCCCCTCTTTCGCCACTATGTTCTCAGTCTCCGTGCCTTGCCTGCTCCTTCGCCCCTCTTTCGCCACTATGTTCTCAGTCTCCTTGCCTTGCCTGCTCCTTTGCCCCTCTTTCGCCACTATGTTTTCAACCCTAACGCCCTCCTCCTTCCTTCTTTCCGCCTCCTCCTGCTTCTGTTCCTCATGAAGTTGCTTCCTCCACTGGTCCTCAATCACCAGCATCAGACTTTGGTTCATACGGCTGCTGTAGTCAGGTTGAGGTTCCCTTGCAGCTGTGGCCAACAGAATCTCTTGCCTAGGATCAAATAAATCAATTTATATTGCACATGTTCCATGTGAATGTGTTCACACGCGTATTACAAATATCAATTGGAATTTGGAAATGTTAGTTTTTAAGGAGAGGGGAAAACCGGAGTACCGGAGAAAAACCTCTCGGAGCAAGGGCGAGAACCAGCAACAAACTCAAACCTCATATGACGCCGAGTCTGGGAATCGAACCCGGGTCACACTGGTGGGAGGCGAGCGCTCTCACCACTGCGCCATCCCAATAAATTGAAATGCCTTAGGCTTTGTCTACGCTAATGCGTTTTTTGTTTAAAAAGGAATACTTTATGACCCACTTTCGCCTTGTAACGTATACAGAAGAAAAGACAATCAAAAACACTAACGGAAAACGGATAGTTTTGACAATGGTGACGGCACGTACGACCTTGGGGGTGTAGCAGATATTTCAAACGCATCAGTGTAGACGGGTGAAAATGATACGAAAACACAAAAAAATTATTTGGCATGTTTTTCAGTCAAATGAAGATGGGGACTTTTGAAACTGTACTAGTGCATGGACGGGGCCTTCAAGAAAATTATAAATATACCCAGGATTCAATCCCATCTGACATAAAGACTTTCCCCACATCATCCTTTTTGACAAATGACAACACAGTGCAACATGGCATACCTCAACGATGGCCGCTTGGGTCCTTTCTTGGCCGCTGGCGCTGGTTTGGGCTGCGGAGTTGCACGTGCTCGGGGCCTGGAACGACTACTTAGTGGTACAACGGGTGGAAGTGGCGGGAGTAATACCGCTGATAACCTGCTTGCAGCCCATGAAGGAAAAGAGTTGACAACATCGAGCAGTGGGAGCTTATTACCAAGATCTGACTCAATCTGAAGGAAAAAGAAAAAAAAATGAACCAGCAGTATTATCATACCATAAAGACAAGAAACAACTTGGCAAAAATACAACGTTTCAATGACATCGTGATTATGCGCCTTAGTTTTCCCTGGTACTTCAGCCTAATCGAAGAAACGTTGTTTATCCTGGAAACAAAACCGAACCTAAACATAAAATTGGAGTTGTTGACGCTTTGTTTCACATTTTTAGCGAATGTAGTTATCCTTTTTCGAACGCGACTTCTTTTTACGATATACTAACTTTTCGCCACCCACTGATTTTAACAGTTAAAAATGATGCCAGGGTGTTATGGAAAAGTATATTTTCGGGAAGTAATTCGGTGGGCGCGTGGTGGTGTAGTAGTTAGCGTGTTGAAATTAAGATCTCAAGGTCGGTGGTTCTACGCCCAGTCCCTGCCATCGTGTTGTTTCCTTAGACAAGATACTTTGCCCCACATTGTCTCTCTCCACCCAGGTGTATAAATGGGTACCGGCGACATACTGCTGGGGGTAGCCCTGGGATGGACTAGCATCCCATCCAGGAGGGAATAGCAACACTCTCAGTTGCTTCATGCTGCAGAAACCGGGTTAAGCTCCCGCCGTGTGGGCCTCCTTGGCTCGTATGCGACTTTACCTACCTTACCCAATCTCGCCATTTAACCCACCTGTGCTAGTTTCCAAGCTTCTAATACACGGACATCTCTTTCCAATGAGTGATGCCTCATGAGTTGGTTCCAGGCCACTCCGCGCATCCCATCTTTTGTGTTATCCCCGCTGCACTGACGGCAAATTCGCACCAGGCCTTGCACGGCCGCAAATCTAACTCTCCAACTCCAATCTTTATGCTCTTTGCCTGTAAAAAGAATGAAAAATACAGTTTAGCTCTATTTAGAGCCCTTACTTTGAGCGGTCATCATCTTTTAAGTGGACTGTTCAAAGAGTCCCAGAAATTCTCCCCTTTAAACTCAACTTATAATAAGCATTCCTCTGCGATCAACTTTACAAAGTCCTAAGGAGCTACTTTTTGTCGTTTTTCACATTGTAAACTTTGTTAAAGGAATCCACTCGAATATGATTTTTATCGACTATGGCTGCGTTCGTAATCAAATTCCATTTTTCCTTTCTAAAAATCGCAAACAGAGGTATAAAACCCTTCGTAGTAAATTCGTCTTGTAAGGGTCTTCCTTCACTTCAGATCCGTCTTTCACTGAACCTGTATTGCAGCAAGCAAGCAAGTAGAAGCAACAATTGTTTGTGATCATACCTTCCTCTAAAGGAAACTTGATTTTCAACAGGTCCAAAAGTCCCAGGCCTTCACTTGACATAGCGTGTCGCTTGCCATATAAGGTAACCTTCCGGTTAGCCTCGCTTCCAAGCAAAGCAGTTTTCTGAATGGCGGAGCTCTGTCCGTTCATACACACCGACGTCATACAGTCCGTGTAGAGGTATGCTAGTTCCCAGCGCCATCCGGTCAGCCCTGCTGCATTAGAGAACTGGGAAGTACCTGTTTTTACGCTGCTTTTATCATCTGCAAGGAACGGTGATTTTTTACAGTTTAGGGGACATTTAAGGTCATTCCCCCGAAATAAAATTTAACACACGATTTTTGTCAAACTTTCACAAGTTGTTATCTATCGTGCAATGTTTTGAAATATAAAATAACAAAAATAGGTCCCCATGTCCGTTTACAAGATATCATCGTCTCAAGTTACCCCATAATTCCATGCAATTTCGCCTAACAAACACATGCTTATTTGATAAGTTTACGCTACTTTCGATAGGAACAGGAAGCACATAATTAAAGGAAATCTTGAAACAATGTACTAGATGTAAAATATCGATAACAAGGAACAATTTACTAGATGTTTTATGGCTGATGCTCGAAGCATCAGACGAAGTTGACTTAAAACCTTCCTCACGTGCGTGTTCTCGAGGTCGTGATTTCATCTCCATGAGTAACGCGTTTCTAGTAAAAATTTTTGTTCGAACATGTGTTTCTTTCCTAACTCTTTGGACAAAAAGAGGATGAACGGTAGGTCAAAAATATGTGGAAAAAAAGATACGTCACCATGCTTGTTTAAGAGTAAATGACGTTTCCTTTCTCTGGTCAGCTTAGCCTCACAGGAAACCTATTACTCCCTGGACGTGCGCGCGCTGTGAGCCCGCGCTACTGACGCAGCAAATCGTGCGCAGTAAGGATGCGCAATGCAATACAGGGCAATGACCTTAAGGCCCCTTGTAATTCATTCATTGCAATTGTTGCAGAGTTTTACATGTAGGCCTGCCCAGAAATTACTCGGCAACGTTTCCTTCGTTCGGCACCTTTCTGGACTTCGGGCAAGTACACGTTTGTCTTAAAAGCGGCTGTGAGGCACCTTCCTTGGTCAATAATTAAACTGTTCCTAAAATAGTAACCATAAGTTATCACCTAGATGGTGTAGCCGGAAGATGCAACATTATCAGTAAGCTCACCTTCATCTACCAGCGGGATGGTGACTGAACTACCCCGTGTACGCGCACTGAACAGACTATCTTTTGTCAAGGATCTCTCCATCTGTGCCTTAGGGACCCCACCCTCAGTACCAACGTCGGGGTCCTCCTGAACATTAAATCGTACTCCTGTTCCACCACGAGGACGAACAGAGCTTTCAGTGTCATTCTTCGCAGTATCTGCTTGTTTTGACGGTTTTATTTGGGATTTCTGTGGCTGTTCTGTCTCGTCTTCCGAGTCGGAAGATAATTCGCCTTTCCTTGCGCCTGTACTTCGCGTTTTCTTGTACGTTTTTGACATGTTACTTGAGGATCTTTCGTTCACGCGGTCTGACCTTCCATAGCGCCCGCTTTCCACGCTGCTTTCGTCAGCAAAGCTGGCTTCAGATGATGCATCACTGGGTGTATTGCGTGACGCGACGCTCGCTGCATCATCTTCCGAATGTTTAACTTCCTTGTCCTCAAGGCCAAGGTTAGCAAAGTTATGCAATCCTCGAACAAAGCTAGGCGTTTGTCCCACAGAAATAAAACCTGAAGCTGTCGCAGATTTTTCTTTGTTGAGGTTCAAGTCATCGTCGGGAAAACCTTTGACGTTGTAGGACTGGTGCCCAGTTATAGTTGACAGACAGTGGTTGCAGAGATGAATATGACGCGCATGCTCGTCTGATATCCCCGCTGATCTAGTGAAAATACCGGCGGCTAGTGCTTGAAAGGTGCGGAGAACGGCAATCTCATGTTTAGACACCTCTGTCAGTATTTGAAAAGCACAGCACACGTCTAACCTATGCCAAACGAGGAGGAAGGATGGGTGAGGCTACACGGGGTAGAAAGAAGGGTGGGGAGGGTTGAGGGAATTACAGTGAGAATGCAGAACAAGCAATATTCGCACCAAGTAAAAGGATAGGACGATATGGACGCCTTATGAACGTGGCTACAATTTGTTTTTTCTATCTGGCAGGCTTTCAGAAGGGGAGGGGTCCCTTGAAGCCTGTGAAGCTCATTACTTTTTCCCCGTTGGGGAGGCCTGGAGTCCACAGCTTTCTCTTCGTTTCAGCCGAAAAATGTCCATTTTTGTTTAATTGGAGACTAGGGAAGGACTGCAACGACTCTGGATAGTTTGGAATTGAACACTTGCATGGGCAAGCAAGTTTGATGACGAGCATCTAAGTATCTAAGTAACTTTTGTAAGAGAGAGATATCTTTGTAGGGTTATACAAGTAGATCGCAGAGTTTTTTACGAAACAGGAAATACTTTTGCTTTTGCGTTCTTACCATAACTCAGTAGATAAGCCTGTTCCGCACATGCTCAGTCCCTCCAGAGCTTGTCTCAGCCCAGTCCCTCTGTGCATAACACTCCTCCACACATCCAGAGAGTGCCAGAGGGTTGGTGACAAGTCATGGATGCTGCTGGCAGCTGCTGGGCTGTGAGGTAGGCTCAGGCTGTTAGCTTCATTGAAACCCTAGAAAATAACAAAGAACAGAAGCGGTGATGGCGCAGCGGTTAGAGGACATGCCTCCCACCAGTATGGACCTCAGAACCCATTCCCATACTGTTGCAGGAGCCCATTACTCGGAGCGTGCAACTCCCATACGAAGCCTATGACATGGCGTTTTCACTGACCAGGTTATTTTTAGTCAGGTTTTAAATTAGTATTAAATCAGGGTTCAAAATAGCAGTCGGCTGCCGGCGACAGCCGGCACTTTGGCCACTCTTACCGGCTATTTTTCACCCACAAAATAGAAAAAAAAGACATCCCATCCCTTGATCAGCAAAATAAACGTCCCTAGAACGTCATAGTAAACATTTCATGTCAGAAAGTAATGCAGCCGTGAAACACTTACACACATACCAAAAGTGAAATGGATGACGTCTTTTAAAGCTTCTAAAAAAGTTTTCTACATTAACGACAACAAATTACAGATGATCTCGATTCTTGTAAATCAAGTCTTCGTTCTAGAGACTATTTGCCGACACCCTTTTTGTTTCGGCGTGGTTTTACACGCGATCAACAACGCGACTTTTGAGGAAATAGGCCAGACACGGGGTAGCAGTGCCGCACCAATTCAGTTCTCTTTTAGGAAGCGGGCAAATTTTCATTCACGATTTCTTGTTACCAATGCGTCTTCGATCCTGTTTCACTTAGCACCTTGTCGCTTTTTTCGTGTGCTTTCGCCTTCTCGTCCAATTTAATTTGCTGGAGACCAAAGGAAGTGTACCGTCGCCCTGATGAAATCAGTGTCACTGTTGCGGCATTTATCATTTTCAAAGGTCTGATCTAATTTGTGAAACGCCAGCAAGCGACCCTGCCAGTCCATTGTCGACGGGACTTCCATGCTCAAGAGAAAAATCGAGCAGTTAGAAACATCGATAGTTAAACTTCAGGCCCGCACAGAAAAGGACACATGCCCAAGAGACTTGCACTATGTTGCAAAAGCAAACATCACTCCTGACGAGGAGTTTAAGACAGAAATATACTCCATAAAGAGAGAGGCCGAGCGAAAAGTCATAGGCGCACTAACCAAGTTTCATTATCGCCGCGTTGAACGCAACAATGATGAGTTGCGAAGAGCGAAATCTGCTAAATGTAGGTCAAAGAGATACACTGATCGGGTTTAGCATAACGCCACATGCTCAGTCAAACATTAATACAAATGTTCTACACTCTTCTATCACTTGAGTGGAAAAGATACATCGATGACATATTCTCGCTGTGGAATGTTGACAAAAAGGAGATAGAAGAGTTTATTGTCCTAGCAAACAGTCACCACCCGACCCAACCCAACCCAGCTGAAATCTCAGACAAAGAAATAAACTTCCTGGATACCACTCTTTTCAAAGGTGAAAGATTTAACAAGCAAGCAATCCTTGATATCCGCACACATTTTAAGCCCACAGAAACTTTCCAGTACACTCATTTCTCTTCCTGCCACACACCACCGTCTTCTTAGAACAAACTCTTCAGCGAAATCTTTCGTTGAGAATATCACCCAATTCAAAACACCCCTTCGTGCGAGAGACTACCCCAACAGTCTAGTAGAAAGAATAACGTCCGAAGTCAAATTCAGTAAAACGAAGTCGGCACTTCAACAAAGAGAGACAATGCGGAAAAAATTCTGCCTTTCGTAATAACGTTCGTAAGAACATCCATATGAGCCAATGACACTCAATTAAAAATCAACCATTGCTAAGGGAAATATACCAACACATAAGCACGAGCAGATGAGCCGCGCTTGTTCATTCTTGTTGACAGCCGGCTAAAAATCAGCCTTAAGAAAAAAAGCCGTCAAATTCATGCTGAAAGCTCTGATTTTATTTCGAACCCTGTAATTTCCCGCAAAAATTGAAGTTTTGGTCCACCCGAGTCTGCAACTGCCAAAAAACTGCGCCTTTCGATCGTTCTTTCTCCTTCTCAAATGCTCGAGTTGCAACGCAAGACATAACCGCAAGGCTGTTAATTACAAAAGTTCAGGGTTGGTTAGCAAGGTTCCTTTAGAAGTCTGAATTCGCAGGAAATCCCCGCCAAAAATAAATTGGTCTGTAAATAAACCGCAACACGAATATATGGCAGTTGCACGCTCCAGGTTGTGGGCTCCTAACTCTTGTTTCCTTCTGCATGTAAGTGTCACGAAAAAAACATGACCTAATTTGGTGTCAAACATGGCACGTTTTGTTATCGAGTCTGTGGAGTTATCTGTCTGTGTTATCGAACACAGAGTTATATCGAACGCTATCGAACACTATATATCGAGCTTTATCGAACACTATAGTCTGTGTTATCGAATCAGACTTCGCCAAACTTATGCACCCGTAACTGTTGACCAGAAGTGAGAGACCTTAAAATGTTTGATAGAAACACGCATAACTTGCTATATCATGTAATTTTTTCCTCACATAGTCATGTTGGATGAAAACAACTGTAAGTGCGTTGAGTTCGTTGTTGATGTCTTGACTCTTGCTCTAAGGATTTTACAGATACAACGGAGATTCCTAGCCTCTCTTCCCTTCAGTTTCAGCACTCGCAAACTTCCCCTTTACCTACTGCCTGGTTCACTTTTCTGAGGTTACATTTGCTACGTAGCAATTGTTGGAGGATGACAGCAGCATCACCGCATTTGTGGTACTAAGAGTGGTCCAGTCACTGCCGGGTTTGGATGTGCCTCCAGTGCCCCCTCCGCTACTGTGAAGGGGAATTTTCCCCTATATAATGTATGCCACCCTAACAGGGTATTGCTGTTTTGGTCTGAAAGCGGGTATAGATTTTAATCATTTGGGCTTGAAATAGGGTATGGTTTGTCTACTGGGAAAAAATGAAGTAAAAACCCCAACACCAGGGATCACTTCCTCTGCTCTTTCAATCAACCCTTTATGCCCCAAGAGTGACAAGCATCAAATTTCTCCTTGCAATATCACTAGTTGATCAAACATACAGGTCATGAGAGTAAAGGAAATGATCATTGAAGTCAATGTGTCTTGATGTTCAATCAAATTCTCACATGTAGTATCATAAGAAATACACAGAGAACAGTAAGGAGAACATGCATGTTGATACTGGGGCTTAAAGGGTTAAAATAGTCATGTGGGTTCTCAATTCCCTTGCCGCGCATTCATGTATGTACAAGAAAGTGTAACAGACAGGGCCTCAACTTAACATCACCACCCAGTAGCCAAGACAAAATTGAAATACTATAGGTACTGCATGCCTGTACCATGTCTCCATTTTCTTGAAAAGGCTCTTCTTCTTCCTCTTCTTCAAGTAACAGTGGTAGCCCCACCCTCCCTCCCTCAGTGGCCTCCACAACTGGTGCCTCCCCTACAGGTTTTTCCTGGACAGGGTCCGTTTCCTGCTCAGCAGTTCCTCCAGCTGTTGGCTCTACAATGGTAGATTCGTCCTGGTTTGGTTCACCACACCCAGTGCAGATAAGACGCCCCTGAGACAGTCAAGAAAAACAAATAATAAATGTCAAGATCTTGACCGTGAAAAGGACAAAGGGAATGCTGCCATGTAGCAAACCTGCAACTTCACTTTCTTAAAAGTTTATTTCATTAGATTTTTTCTTCTTCCTTTAATTTTTTTATTTTTTTATTTTTCTGCTCTCTTCTCTTGACTGGTTGATGTTAATAAACTGAAGTCAAACCCATTTTTTTTTTTGGCTAGCCGAAATAACTCTCTGATCTATAAAAAGAAACAAATTTTCAACATAACAAATTGGTCACCTACCACCTCTTTGATGTATCTAACCATCAGTAAGACCCCTGGAAATGACTTGTATGCCTCTTCTTGTTCATCTGGAAGCCCTGGAAATTCATACGATATGAAAAAAAAATTAACAATCCTTCTCCCAGGAGGTGTACTCAGATTTCAGAGTGATGGGTAGGTGTGAAGGAGATATTTGGGGTTTAAAATTCATGAATTAATGTTTAGGGTGGGGGGATGGTTAAGATTTTGTTCATTATTTTTTTTTCTTGGTGGGGGGGGGGGGCAGGGGATTAACTGACTTTCTGGTAGGTGTTTTTTGGGTTTAGATAAGGGTTACGTGTTGTTTTTATCAAACAAAAAGGAATGGCATTCTTTGAGGGTTAGCCCAAAAGCATGTTTTGGACATCAAATAACATCTAAGACTAAATATGAGTATTCCCCTGGGATCATATTTCTCCTCTACATTAGCGACCTTAAGATTGGACTACAAGTACGAGTTTGAGTCAAGTACGACTTTTCAATTCCTTGTCGCACTTAAGATTGTCATCTGTCACACCAATGTAATTTACATAATATCCTTCTCTATTGGTCAGCAACAAGGAGGAAAGAGAGGTCTGAGAACGGAGCTGTTTTGAAATTCGAAAGTCATACTCGTACTCAATCTTGTACTCATAGTCCGATTTAAAGGTCGCTATTAAAAAACAAGGAAAGGTTGCTAAAAGGGAACCTCCACTGTTACAACAAGTTGATGTTAAATTTTGAGTCTAAATTTCAATTCTTTAAGTTAACAGGTGGAAAGAAAGTTTTGTGTACCAAAAAGTCAGATATGAAAATCCCCTATTTTCGCTTTTGAATTTCCAGCGTACTGCCATTTTGAATTTTTATGACATCATACGGTTGCCACCATTGTTAAGAAACAACTTTCTTTTGTATGCAACAATATGGGCAACTCAAATGGCAGCACATGGGAAATTCAAAAGCAAAAATAGGTGGTATTCATGTCCAATTTTATGGTACACTAAACCTTTTTCTCCACTTGCTAACCTAATAAACTGGAATTTAGACTTAATCCCCAAACTTTAATGTCAATTTGAGATACCAGTGGAGGTTCCCTTTAAGGCATTTTCTACAAGTGCCATTTTGTGCCGTCTTATCCCTGTTGTCCCCATCTGTCCCTCTTCCCACCCCTTGTTTCCTGTGTCCCCAGTCCCTACCTTTGCCGCCCCCAAGATGCAGGCAAGTCAAACACTGTGCACACTGTAATTCCATTTTAGAAAATAACTAACCCTTTAAGTCCCAGTAATATTAATAAAATTCTCTTAGCTAGTCTCCATACATTTTTTGAGCACTAGTTGGGAAAATTTGCTTAAACACCAAGACAATTCACCTCTGGTAATCATCATCTCCTTAATTCTCGTGGCCTATACGTGCTATTATGCACTGATTTGATGGGGCAAATTACATGCTGATCACTACTGGAGCTTAAAGGGTTAAATGATGAGTTTACATGTACATATGTAGATACCTGAAAGGTACTGTAGTAGGGAACGCTTTTCATCTTGATAGCCCTAAAAAAACAATGTTAGCATGCATTACAAATGAAGAAAAGTTCTAATGATAAAGGACATAAAGACCAATGGGGGGGGGAGAGGAGGGACATGGCAATGATAAGCAAATAGACCTATGGCAAGTTGCACAAAACTTGACATCTGGCGTACCTTCTAACGTCAAATGTTCACTCCAGCTGTCAGAGTCACTATTAGGTTCTATGCAACTCACCCCTGCTATCCAACTGCACAATAATTTTAGAGGTCAGAAAGCATTAAGTAAAACCTGGGCATTTCAATAACATGCAAGCTCTGCAAATCAAAACTCATCCAAAAGGTGTTTTATGTTATGGTTAGTTATCTAGGCAGACATTTGAAGAAACAAAAATTCTGTTTCTAGGTGTTCATCATGATTGAGGACAAATGTAAGAAACAATCATTAGTTGTGTTTTGAACTTCACAGTAAGCAGGTTATTGACGTGGGCAGTTAATCCAAACAGTGTAGTAATTATTCAGTGATAGTAACTATAAATGGCAACTCGTATTTAATGGCTCAACTGTTTAGCAATTGAAGAGAACTGATAAGATTTCCTAGAAAACTTGGTCTGCTGGTCTAAGCTGTTTTCTCTCTGTGTTTTCTTTTTACAGTCTCAATGCATTTGACTATTTCAAAATCAAATAGACAACCACAGGTTTGAAGGACAGGTGTTGGGTTTTCCAGACGCCCTGGACCTGCCGCCAGGTATGCCAATACAATTTTCCTACCTTAAGAGAGTACACGAGGAAAATTACCTTTACATCAACTAGGTAAACGTGAAGGGATAAACTGAGATGTACCACACCTTAAGGTCTTGCGTCATGTTGTGGTAATACAATCTTGAAAATGCCAAATGGCCCATCTGAAAAACCAGTAAACACATCATGAATTATGGTAACTAATTATTACTTGAAACATGTCATCAGAATGGAGTTTATTGCCTCACTACTTGCTGTACATACCTTAATGAGTTTTAACTCAGCTGTTCGGAGACAAGTTGGACTCATAACACACTTTCTTAACCAGTGAAGACAACTTTTTGCAAGATAAAGCAAACTGGGATAAAAATATTATACATGAGTATAGCAAGTCATATTTTGCATGAATTACTTGCAACAATACGTTCTTTTTTTCTGTGATAATACAGTAAGTTAAAATAATCCTTAAAGGGGATGTGTCTATTGGCAATTATGCACACTTAACTTTTAGTGCTTTTTTTTTCATTGTTAACAGCACTTTTCTTTTCAATGGTGATTATAACAAAATTAGCAAATGTTGAGACCACAAGTTTCTTGAATAAATTCTCTCCTGTAGAATGTGATTACACACTGTATAACCCTTTCACTCCCAGAGTCAGTTATGGAGACATTTAAGGTGATTCTAACTTCTGAGTCTGTGGATGAAATCCTATGATGTGACCATTCAAATGAAACCTCTTCAGCAGTACTTTCACATGGTACTATTTATATTTAAGCATTTTACAAAACGAATTTGGGATTCATCTTGAATAATTTGATTTTAGGCACTCTTGGGAGTGAAAGGGATAACTAAAGGTTGTTGTAGCAAATTGTACCTTGGAAGTTGATCAACAGCTGGAGGTGCATGTCCCAAGGAGGAGATGAGCAATTCTAGAGATTCTGAAACGAAACAATAACCATTGATTAAATAACTTCTATTTTGATGTTTAGAATAGATTATAATCAGCTGAGAAATCAAAAATAACCTAAAGAATTTCATTATCTTCGATACACATCTAACCTTCTTGTATTACTCTGCTGGTGCACTGGGCTAGCAATCCAAGTTCTGTCCATGAGTTGCCTAGGTCTACATGGCTTCCTATACCACCGGCCAAAATTCCAGCTCTTCTCTGCAAAAAGAAACATTTTCTGACATTTTGTGATCAGTTTGAAGCTTCATTTAGCAATTTTGGGGTTTAATTTTACAGGCGTGCTCCAGTTCGTTAGGCAAACCAACATCTCCCCACCCTACACCCTCCAAACAAACTACAGATTAACACTGGACTCAAACCAGATGAAGGGCTGAGAGCATAACTGTCTTATGTTGAATTTTAGGCCATTTATTGTTTTGCTCCAAACCGCCCGAATTTTTGCATTGGGCCTTCAGGCCATTCAAAGAACACTGCCCATTTTTTCTCTGATTTGTCTTTCATTCCCATGTGGAACTCTTTCAATGCATAATGGGATGCCTGTTGCTCTCTTTCCATTCACTCTACCACAGTTAGCCCAAGCTCCAAAGGGAGCCGTCAACATGACATTCCGTAACAGCGTTATATTTATAAGAGTTTGTATGGGAATGGAACGATCGTACAAAATAGTTCAAAGTAGGGGAAAGAGATTTAATAAAATCGACTTACCCTCTTCTGTGTATAACTTGTGTTTCTATGGTATTCAGAGGCGTTTCAAAGCGATTCCTGTGGGTTTTAGGTGCTCTGTTTTCCTCTCCATATTTGAAACGCCTCCGAATGCCATAGAAACACAAGTCATAAACAGAAGAGGGCAGGTACGGTAAGTTGATTTTATTAGAACTCTTTCCCCTATTTCGAACTATTTTGTACGATCGTCCCATACAAACCATACAAACTCTTAGAAAATCATCCCATACAAACTCTTATAAATATACTGCCGTTATGCAATGTCATGTTGACGGCAACAGAGAACCAAAAACCCACAGGAATCGCTTTGAAACGCCTCCGAATGCCATAGAAACACAAGTTAAAGGAGGGGAAAGAGATCTAATAAAATCGACTTACCTGCCCTCTTCTGTTTATAACTTGTGTTTCTATGGCATTCGGAGGCGTTTCAAATATGAAGAGGAAAACAGAGAACCTAAAACCCACAGGAATCGCTTTGAAACGCCTCTGAATGCCATAGAAACACAAGTTATACACAGAAGATGGGAGGGTAAGTCCATTTTATTAAATCTCTTTCCCCTACTTTGAACTATTTTGTACGATCGTTCCATTCCCATACAAACTCTTATAAATATAATGCTGTTATGCAATGTCATGTTAACGGCTCCCTTTGGAGCTTGGGCTAACTGTGACTCTACTTGGTGCACAACCATAGAAAAACTTTGGGCAATGTTTTTTTTTTCAATAACGACTAGAAGGTCCCACACAAAACTACACGTAGTTTGGAGCAGAAATTAAAATGGCCCAATATTTGACAATACTTGGAATTTTTAAGAGGGTTTTGTAAGGATTACGCTCCCCCATTTTTAAGGTTTAAATAAAGTACCTTAGCTCGAGAAATCATTTTGAGTGCAAATCCTTCAAGTTCCCTCCTATCTTCTTCATTGCTGTCATTAAACTGAAAGCAATAAGATAAAGTTGTTATCACATAAAAGACTAATCCGTAAGTGTACTTAATACATCGTTTTTTTTAAATATATTTTTTTAAATGAAAACAACATTACATTCATTTACCTTAGAAATGAAATCCTCTGTAACTTCATATGGCAATCGTCTAAAGGGTAAAAATATGGTTAACTTACTGAGTGTCAATAATCGTACGCAAAATTTTCACTTGATTCAGCTTAAGTGTATTTGTAAGTTGTTTTTTTCCCTATATGTAGATGTATTAAAGCTTACTTGAGACTCACTCAAGGAAATAACTATGTGAGGGAAACGATTAACGAAAGGAAATAATGATCTCCTTACCTTGTTCTAGAAAAAGATCGAGGAGGTTCAGTAGCTAGAGCCTTCCTAGCAAGTCTGTCTTCTAAAGCTAAGCGCTGAGTATGCGAGATAATCCCAAATTTGTGAACAACTGGAACACGTTCCACAGGCATTTTTCCACGTAATTCGGTCTTTCACCTACTAATTTACCCTACAAAAACTATTTGCACATCTTTTGACAATAATGTTATCAAAAGTACCCTACTTATGCTTTTTTCGTGCAGTTTTCACTTGTTCAAAGTAGAAAGCTATTTTGCCATTTTGAGCTTTTCAGGCCGCCATATTGCTTTTGGAGGGTTGGTTGCCTAAGCAACGACAAGTAAGTTTACTTGGAACTCTGGGACTTTTTAAGTAATCAGTGATAGAGAGTTCTCGCGCGAAACTCACGCGCAAAACACTCGAAAGACGACGCGTACTACGTGTAACGAAAAAAACAGAAGCACTGAAAACAAGGTGTTCCCCTTCGTTTAGCTTTAACAGACTTGTAAAATTCTATTTCACTATCTTAAAATATTTGGTTGATTAGGCACTTTTCTAATCGATCTCAGCTCAATAAATCCTGGAACCCCCATGTTTGTAAATGCGGTATACATGCCGTACGAAAAAATCCATTTTTTGCTGTTTTATTTTCTTACGTCTCTTACATCACCGGAGTCAGCAAAGCATAATTTCACTGATTTGAGCTATCTACACAAAGGCAGCAAAGCATAGCTGAAGTACAACTGTAGAGCACAACGGCAGGATGAGATTGGCCAAGATATGTCCAACTGAAATTATGAATATATGAAATTCATATATTTGAACTGCGGAATGAAGAAATAAATGTAAAGAAGATCCACGCAGTTATTAACGCAACTTATGCAGTTGCGAAAAGAAAGCCTGAAAAAATCAGGCTTGCCGGGATTCGAACCCTGACCTCTGCGATACCGGTGCAGCGCTCTAACCAATTGAGCTAACAAGCCAACTGAGAGCTGGCCATTAAATTGGTTCGTAATATACCCGGGAAAGATGAAGATGAAATGATGAATATATGAAATTCATATATTTGAACTGTGGAATGAAGAAATAAATGTACAGAAGATCCTTGCAGTTATTAACGCAACTTATGCAGTTGCGAAAAGAAAGCCTGAACTGCATAAGTTGCGTTAATAACTGCGAGGATCTTCTTTACATTTATTTCTTCATTCCGCAGTTCAAATATATGAATTTCATATATTCATAATTTCATCTTCATCTTTCCCGGGTATATTACGCACCAATTTAATGGCCAGCTCCCAGTTGGCTTGTTAGCTCAATTGGTTAGAGCGCTGCACCGGTATCGCAGAGGTCAGGGTTCGAATCCCGGCAAGCCTGATTTTTTCAGGCTTTCTTTTCGCAACTGCATAAGTTGCGTTACATGTAATAACTGCGAGGATCTTCTTTACATTTATATGTCCAACTGTAGATCACAAGGGGCGTTTCAAAAAACGCAACTGAGTGTAAGATATCTGTTAGCTGATCTTTGTCAAGAAATTATCTTTCTTGAATATATTTCAATTTTAGATAAACCACGCGAAAAACAATTTTAGAAACACAATGCAAAGCTGTCGAGCGAATCGGAATGACATGTTTCATTGTTTAAAATACACTTGTCACGCAACACCGCGTTTTACTTTCGGCGACGACGAGCAATGAAATTCACAAAGTGCAATTATCCGGGTAAGTTTTGCTCTAAAAACCAGCTTGACAATCTGCAAAGAGCCATAAACTCTCGCATTATCATATATAATATCGAACACTATAATCGATCATCGAACAGTTTAGTAATTTACATTTATCATTCTTTATTGACATTTGTTTGCATAGCAACTAAAGGTCGATGCGAGAAGGAAAGCATGTGGCAATTCATGTTTCATGCAGAACGGCCGGAGAATCTGAACTTACTGCTGATAAAACGAAATTTAATACCGGAGTCAAAAAAGAAATCTTTCCGCATTCGCTAACGCTGAACCAGATTTTCGTGACTGTTATCCAAGTGTTTATTTTGTAGTCAAAAGTTTGAAATAGCATATTTAAATGTACCTGTCAGTCAAACTGTTCGAAAATTACTTTTATGTTTTTAAGGCCTTATTATGCCCATTTTAATCTTAACGTAGGGAGAGCAATTCGATTTTCCACTGTGGTCAAAATTGTTAAAGGCCAAACTGTTCCCAGTGGCCTCTGTTGTTAGGTACGCGCGTGGCAAGTGATCGCGAATGGCTGTCACGCTCGTCTCGTCAAGAACAAGTCCAGTTTTGATCATAGGGATACCTGATCATGGTATCATGACCAGGTATCTTGACCTCATCGAGTCACGTTTTGATCATGGGGATACCTGTACCTGATCCGGCTAATCGATGAATTGAAATCGATGATCGAACAGTGATAATCGATAACAATCGATAATAATCCATGTTAAAAAAGAGAAGACTGACTTAGTTGAAAACCGACGGTCAATTAGTAAAGAAAAAGCTTAATGGCCCAAATCAACCGATAGATAAGAAAAAGATGTTAAGATGATTTTACTTTTCTTTACATAGTTCGGAAAGGAAGGCAAAAATGGCCTTTTGCGTTCGTTAATCAGAGATTCTCTAAAACAATGATGCATTATGCATCAGTCAATTCCAGCTGCGCCCATCCCCCCCCCCCCGGGCAACTGTGGGGCATTTGCGCACCCTGTCAGTTCCGCGGGTGGGGCATTAGCAAATTTGGCACGACCCGGGGGTCGGGCATTTCCCTACCCCGGGGCTACCCCCGGGTTTTGACACACTCGTGGTTTCCTACTCGAAATCCAAACTTGGAGGATTTTATCGCAAAGGACCAGCAATTCGTCGCAGATTGGATCGACCGTCATGGACTGGACAAACTAGTGGAGGTTTTCTCGATTTTATGCATTTCTTCATTGCTTATCAAGGCACAACTTGAGCTATCACTATATATAGCGAGATTGGGAACGATCAACGTGAATCGACGTACGCATGCTTCTTTGTTCAAGGATTTAAATAAAATTTAGTCGCGATGACTCTTAAACTACAATGATCGATTATTAAATTCTATAAACGTGTATAGGGATCGACGTTTTATACTTTCGCATATTATTCACAACCAAGATCCTCTCTTGTCACAACAGATGACTTTTATAATGTCAAGATTTTTGTTTACGAGCGAACTGCTTTCAAACATTTAAGTAACAGTGAACTATCATGTATTGTTGTCTGTGAAGTATTAAAATACCATGTTTGGCGTTATTAAGTTTATTAACATCGGATAGTGCCATTACAAACAGTAGAAGACGGAGAGGCAGGCCTACAGAAACAAAAAATCACACATTTAATGCTGAAAGGGGCATTATTGTGCAATGAATGAAAACTGCTGCCGTGTTGATTGGGGACGTACGATCCCGGGGGCGGGGCATTTGCCCTCTTCCTTCGTCCCAACCACGGGGCATTTGGTAGCTTAAGTGTCCCCACCCCCGGAGAATTTGCCATCCAAGAGAAAAAAATGCTAATGCCCGGGGGTTAGCCCGGGGGGGGGGGCATGGGCGCAGCTGGATTTGACTGATGCATTAATTGCTGGTCATAATGTTTCCCCTTTGCGCGCACATGAAACAAATGTTGCATTTTCTACTTCTTGGAGGCAAATCTCGCGGCTGGGACAAATCAAATGTTGTGCGTTTGGGCAAACTAGGCAACGTTTTGGGGAACAATTAAATTCATAACTGTTTCTATGAAAAAGTTGCCTCGTTTACGCGGAAGTTACACAAAACGGTCACTTTCGTGAAATTGCTGTACGTATGCAGATCGCCTGATGACCGCGACGCTCAGTGACACGTGACGGAGGTTTGGTGCTAAGAGGTTCCATACATATCAGGTTGTAATAAAAATTTGCGAGATATAACTCAGAGAGGACGAGGGAAGCGCACGGGAAAATAGGAATTATATTTCAGAGACAACTCTGGGTCATCTCAAAACAAATGATGTATCACAGTAAAAAGAACGAGGAAGGGGCGTAGCGCAAGTGAAACTCATTCGAAAGGAATAATACAGTTTTCCTTTCAGGCCACCTTTTAGCTTTGTTCCCCACCATGTGTGAATAGAAGCACCTGTACAGGCTAAATGAAACTACAGAGATAATCTTGTTATTCAGGCTCTTAATACGTAAAACTGCTTTTCACTGACTTGTTAATGTCCTTTCTTTTTTGCTTATAGACTGCTTTCTACGTTGTTGCTAATCCAGCAACAATTAAGCCTCACAAATGGAATATCACAACTTTCAACTCTAATTCAAATAGTTTCTGCTCTCTATAAACAAACATGGGGACCGGTGCGTCAAAATCAAATTCTCAAGGAAAGAAGAAAGCGGAGAACAAACAATTCAAGCCTGCGCGCAGTAAACTCAGAGCAGCGGCTACCTTGACAAAAATGAATCCAGTTCAAGGTTTGTGCCCACTCTCAGAGTGTGCGTTCCATTCCATGCCGTACTTGTGTTCCTTTGAAATATGTTTCACGACATGGATAGCGACGTCGAATCCCTCTTACAACTGCTTGGCGCAAACTTCGTAAAGGGTTTTGGGTGAGCTAATAAATGGAGGGGCTTACATTCGGGGAGAGGTTGAGGCTCATAAGTGTCGTTAAAAACAACACGTTTCGAAATGATCCGATGCGAGATGTACGAGATGTATAAGCTATATAAAGGACATGGGCTTTATGAAGGGCATGGGACATGGTATAGAAATCAGAGAGTTTTAGTCTAGAATAGGGTACCAGTGGTATAATGAATTTAGTTTTAAGGTCATTCCCCTGTATTGCATTACGCATCCTTACTGCACACGATTTGTTGCGTCATTTGCGGTTTCCTATGAGACTAAGCTCACCAGAGAAAAGAATAGTCATTTACTCTTAAACAACATGGGGACCTATCTTTTTTCAAATATTTTTGACCTACCATTCATCCTCTTTTTGTTCAAAGAGTTAGAAAAAAAATACATGTTCGAAAAAAAATTATTACTAGAAACGCGTTGCTCACGGAGATGAAATCACGACCTCGAGAATACCCACGTAAGGAAGGTTTTAAGAAAATTTCGTCTGATGCTTCGAACATCTGCCACAAAACGTCTAGTAAATCGTTCCTTGTTATCGATATTTTACATCTAGTACATTGTTTCAAGGTTTGCTTTAATCATGTGCTTCTGCCTACGGAAGGTAGCGTTAACTGATCAAATAAACATGTGTTCGTTAGGCGAAATTGCAAGGAATTATGGGGTAACTTGAGACGATGATATCTCGTGAACGAACATGGGGACCTATTCTTTTTATTTTATTTTTCAAAACATTGACCGATAGATAACAACTTGTGAAAGTTTGACAAAAATCGTATGTTAAATTTTATTTCGGGGGAATGACCGTAAATAGGAATTCATATTCGTTGTTTGGATAGGGTGGAGTTTTTTGGTTTCTAGTGCAGAATAGGGTTGCAAATTGCCTCTCCAACATGGACTAGAGAGTAAGGTTTTTAGAGCTTCCAGCGTTAGTTTATGTTATCTGGAGCTAACAAATCCAAGTTCCAAGTTCAAATTTTAGAGTCCCAGCAACCTCCTCAACCCGAACACCTAGCATTTTAAACACGGAGCTAGCCTATAAAAAGGAAGGCTCCACCCCCTCTCCACGCTCGGTTGACTTCCAGGCTATTTAGTAATGCTGGACGCCAACCGGTAACGGCCGCGTAGTTGAAATAACTAAGGAAATGTTTGAGTCGAGGCACACTCCTTCTTGGTCTGGCAAGCGAACCGCTCAAATAAACCTATTGCTGCCCGTTGGCATGTGTGATTGACAGGCTGAACACCTCAGCCTCCCTATATAGGTTCGCTCCGTGAATAAGCGGTCACTTACGAGAGTTTCTCCTTATTTCGATTCCCTAACATTAGGCTACTATTTCTTTTCGGTAGCTCAAGAGGTGAAGAAGCTCACCATTGAAACTGTGTGGCCAGAACCCAGACATGAACGAGGCAAGTGGAAAGAACTCTTGGAGAAAAACTTGCTGGACTTTGAACCGTTCCCTCTCGAGAAAAACATGGTGAATGAACTGCTGAGTGGAAAAACACTGCAGTCTAAGGTGACAATATATTATCCGCTCTATCCAAGTATATTGCTGCATTTGCTTTCTCAATGGAAAAATGTTGCCCACGCCTATTTAATAATTGAAGTGATCACAATTGTGATCCCAACGAAAGGGTTTTATATCGCGATTTTTGTACAAAAGTCGAAAACGGAGTTAGAAGTGGTCCAGTGTTTGTATTCACCACGTTTTTTTTTTTTGGGGGGGGGGGGGGGGGGCGAGTTCTTGGCTATTTTGCCTTTAGATGTCAACCCTTTAAGCCCTGGTATAAAAACACATATTCTCCTTACTGTTCTCCATACATTTCTTATGGAACTAGTAAGGAGAATTTGTCTAAATATCAAGACATCTTCTCATTGGTGATCACTTCCTTTATTCTCATCGCTTGAATGGTTGAACAAGTAGTGATAATATGAAGGGAAATTTCATTTTTATCACTGTTAGGGCTTAAAGGGTTAAAGGAAAACGACTGATGACTAGAGAGCAAACACGCAGTGCGAAAACTGGGCCAGTGTTTTTGCTTTTTTAATTGTTTTGCTCCAAAATAGCGATATACACCCCTTTCGCTTCAAACCCTACAATTATAACTGGTCAGTCACAACTCAATACAAGCCCCTTGAAATAAACATGTCCCAATTTGTTTTCCAGGCTTCTGATGTTCGTATTATCCGCGTATTCATCAGCTCAACCTTCACTGACACAGCACAGGAGAGGAACCTGCTAATTGCTGATGGTAAATGCCTTTCAAATCTTATCTCTTGTTCCTTAAGATTATCGCACTGTACATTATTTCATTTAATGTCTTTTATTGTCGGAAATTTCGCGCAAAGCTCGAGTCTTTTCTTGTGAGATCCCTCGGATGTTCCTTTTGGAGTCCTTAGGTATTCTAAGTATTCCAGTTTCATCCCTTGTTTGTTCCATTTTCGTTGTCTTGCGTCCTTACATGTTTCCTCTTGAGCCCTATTTTGTTCTATTTTGCTTCCTTGTGGTTTCTCTTTGGAGGCTTTACATTTTGCCAAGTTTTGTCAGTGTACTTACAATTTCCCTTTTGAACCCTTGTTTGTTCCCTTTTCCATCCTTACATGTTCCCTATATCCAGCTCTAGTTCGCTCCCTTTTGTCTCCTTATATACGTTTTCCCTTTTGGACCCATATCTGTTCCTTTTGGGCCTTTAAATGTGTACACTTCTGCGTCCCCTTTCCCCTTTTGAGGCCTTACATGTTTCCTTTTACTTCTCTACACGATTCCTTTCGGGCCCTCATTTGCTCCCTTTTGCGTCCTTACGTTTTGCATTGAAACCCTAGTGTGCTCCCTTTTGAGCCTTTGAATGCGTCCCTTTTCCCTTTTAAGTGCTTAAATGTTCCCTTTTACTTTGTAACATGTTCCCTTTCGAGACCTTATTTCTTCCCTTTTGCATTGTTAGGTTTTCCCTATTACTGTTCCGTTTCAAGCCTTGTGTGTTCCTTTTTTATCCATTACGTGGTTCTTTTTGACTCGTATAAATTTCCTTTAGCTACCTTTAGTTAGCTACTTATCCTTTCAACCTTACATGCTCTCTTTTTCTCTTATGTGGTCCGTTCTGGGCCCTTATCTGTTCCCCTTGCCACGCATACTTGTGCTCTTTTGGGCCAATACATTTTGATCTGTTACATGTTCGCTATTTTGAGCCCCAACGGGTCCTCTTTAATCCTATGACGTACTTTAACGTGTCCTTCTTCTAGCTCTTGCGTATTCCCTTTTGTGTTCTAACGTGTCCTTTGAACCCTTTCATGTTTTTTTTTCTCTTATTTGCCCTTCTCTTTTGTTCTCTCATTTGTTACCTTTTAAGCCGTAATTATGTTTCCTGTTGTGCTCTTATCACAAAGGTGATCTTTTCTTCATCTTGTATGTTTCCTTGTGATACCGTGCGGTGATTTATGAGCTGTTTTTAGTTGCTACAAGTACCGGAAACGTTTGCGTCTTTTAAAAAGTTCTCGTTTCCTAGTCTAGAGTACAATATTTAATTCTACGTTTTTCACCAGTTTATCCGTACTTGAAGCTGTTCGGAAGGAAATATGGGTTTGAATTTGCTCCATCTGAGATGCGCTGGGGAATCCGAGAGGAGTGAGTACTAATTATTGAGATTTCAGTAATTATCTCTTGAACTAATATTTGAAAAGTTAGTCATCGATTGAATTTTTAATTCTCCTTTCTTTCAGATCCTCTTCTGATCATATGACATCAATAATTTGTATGGCTGAAATAGCCAGGTAAACAAAGAAAAACTTCTTTCATTTAATTGCAGTCTATGTAACCGGTAATGAATATGGGGTTAGTTTCTGAGGAAAATGTGGTGCTGCGTCCGTACGGAAGTGAAACACAAAAATCTGGATTTATTAACTGAGTTGATAAGGTAAATTTGCTACCGTAAAAAATTCAAAAGTTTACGTTTCGAGCGCTAGCCCCTCGTCAGAGCGAATCACGGAATTGTGGATTGTGTGTGGTTTAAATGTAGAACGATGATGCTACGCTATTAGTGGAAACATGGCAACGTAAAAAACAAGAATAAACGAATTGAATGTAAAGCGTTTGTTGATTCCGTAGGGATTAAGAGTGCCGATTTGAAAGGCGAATTTTCGTTCCAAATTGTTTCGGCTTTCCGTGTTGCCCTGTTATTGCCTGGAAAGGCCGCAGACCGTCAAGTGTTGGCTAAAATATTAATGATCGGGGAAACCTTCGATCTCTACGGTGGCAAATTTACCTTATCAGCTCAGTTGGTAAATCCAAATTTTTCTATATAACCCCTTTTTACTTCGTTTACATTCGGTTCCTTGTAGGCGTTTATGCGAACTGGTTATTTCTAATTCCCAGGTGTCAAAAGGAGTCTCAAGGAATCAATTACATCGTCTTCCTGTGCGATAAATATGGTGAGAGAAAGACTCATTTCTTATCTAGCACGTTGGAAGTTGGACTGGAGGATCGGTTGTTTCAGTCTAGTCTTTGCCCTCGATCGTGTTGTTTACTTAGACAAGAAATTTAACTCCACTCAGGTGAACTAATAGCTATAGTGTCTGACGAACCATTAAGGAATTCTGCAAAAATTCTGGGAGTAACCCGACGATGGTCTAGTATCCCATTTGGGAGGAAGTATTACCAAAAACTCCCATTGCACTCCATCTGAGGTTTTACTCGTGTAGGCCGCCTTTGCCCAAGAACTGAATTTACCTTGCATTTTACCTTATGTCATAAGCGTCTTGTTAAAAGGTCGATCCTTCGGAAGCTGCGAATATAGCCATACAAGTTTTTCAGCAGGTTTAAGTCATCTCTGGCTTTTTCGTTTCCTTTTGTAGGATTTCGACCCTTCCCAGCGCGCATTGAGGCAAGTGAATTTGAACAACTGCAGGCTCAAGCCAAAAAGGACAATGACCCGGATGTAAACCTGTTCAGTGAATGGTTAGATGAGTCAAATGTTTTAAAGTAACTACTTAACAGAAAAAGTTTACTCGTGAACCTATTTTTACAAACAAATGTCAACGAAATCGAATAATGAGCACCCAACGTTTCCATTTCTTAAGAAACTACCGCTGAATGGAATCAATCAGAATGTTCGTTTTCGTCATGATTCAATCCAGGCCCATAATAAACAATAATGATACATCTGTATTAGACCATAAGTAGGCCCTCCTTTTGCTCAGGAATAGTTGATCGATAAGAGCAAGCGAACGCGTGCGAAACTTGCTGCCGCGTGGAAACGTGACCCGCGTGTCTCCCCACACGCACGTCACGAAGTTTCACGCGCGTTCGCTATTTTTTCTCGTCCGACTCCCCCTAAAATATGCACGCGTCACTTTTTTGGCACCACTTTCTCAGAAGTCCCATCAAACCTGTAGGTCACTCACAGGGGAAAAGGTTCCTCCACAAAACAAAACAAAACAGTGTACTTTTGAGCTGAATAACAGACTCATGAATCTGTAATTTATTTTGATTTCTTGTCTTTTTCCTAGGTTCGATTTAAACACAAACCTTGTCCCTCCAACGTACATGCTGAAGCCTAGTACCCAGGCCCCACAGGGCAAGTGGTGGGACATCTTTGAGAAGTTGCAGATGACTCTGAGAAAAGCATCCCGCTGTTTAAAGGACAAAGAAAGGTAACATTGTGTTGGCTTTCCGTTGGTATTGCATCTTCTAGCTTTACAGTTGGGGCAATTTTTTTATTGTTCTCTCTTCAAAATGATCAATATATTGAGGATTAATTGAACATAAACTAAGTGGAGGGGGTGGGGTAGGGACTGGCTATCGACACCGTAAAGTCGATATCGGAAAAGTACTTAGAAGTACCGATTCATGCGAGCAGTATCGGCTGTTTAATTTTTTACTATACTACACACGTGACCTCTTCGAATAAGTGGTGTGCGTTTCCGCCTTTCTGTACAAAATCAAATTGTGTTGTTAGGCGGCAGTCGTGCGCATGCGCACGTCGCCGACTCATAAAATGGACGTGTGTTGTTTTTCATTTTCGTCGTTGTCGTAGTCGTCTGTCACTTGACTTAGTCCTCTTGGTGTCGCGCGGCCAACAGACACAACTGCACGTCATAGCTTGTTTTGCTAGCTTTGAATCTTCAGACAATTTTCTCTTTTTATTATAGTGTCCATTTTCTCGATTTCGGAAAGAAATCACTGGATTCCCGTGAATATCTGAATTTCGCTGCCTTCAATGATGAAAAAAGACCTTTGAACGACAATTGCATCGCTGTTATCACAATAGGTTGCAAGTAGCCTGAACTCGTGTCGCTAGGATCCAAATGGAACCCTTGCCTGAAGGCTAAAACATTTGTCGTGAATGCCTAGGGGCCATACTTCACGATATCACGGTTTAAGAATGATTTATTTCTCCAGGTGAAGCTACACGGTTTTCTCTCTCTCTGAAAAGCGTCTCACCAAACTCGTACAAAGGTCACCGATTACAAAGGCGAACTGAACAAACTTGGAATGTGTCAGCACCATTAATTGAAAGCTATGAAGCCGAATCGATTTTATCAGTTTTCAAAGCCAATCTGTCAGATACAACTCCCTATCTGTCACCGGTATAAAGAGGCCTGCCGAACCATACGTTTAAAGACATTTAATTCCTTACATACCGAAAGTGCAAATTGTCCATAACAGGTCACCGGAAACCAAGAACAACTAAGGTTTTTTTTTTTACCTTTTTTCCTTAGGAAAAGGGGAAGGGGGGGGGGCGTTTGAGAGACTATCGGCCGCCAGTAAATTCTTTAGAATTTCTTGTTCATATTACTTTCGAGTGGAGTATTACAGGCACGTACCTTAGGAACAACTAGCGTTGGAGCCGTCGGCTTTGTAAGCTAGAGTCTTTCTTAAGCGATGAAGTTGCCTGGCGTCTCTGTATGTGTCTTTTTTAGCTTGAGCGAGGAGGATGTCGCAAGAGCATTACCGACATCGATATCGAACAAACTGCCAAATACTGTACTTATAGAACTAGTATCGTCCGATTTGAAAAAATGGTGTCGAGACGTACTTTTAAAAACATCACATGAAAATTTGTGCCTTTTCTCCGTTTAGAGCGAAATGGTACACAGTATCAGTCACGGAAGAGGAAGTCCATCGCGGATTACTGTACATGGATAACAGAGATCAAAAGACGTTCTTTTATCGGAGGAAAATCATAGATTTGGAGAAACATTACGAAGACAAAACTGCTGGGAAATTTATTGACAAGAGGGTAAGTGTTCTTTCTTTGGGCGCAGAACATTTTTGTGAACTACCATCTTTTAAGAAATCCCGTTTAATTTGAAGATATCAGTTGAGCGTATGGAACCTGTTGCAAGTGACCAGAAAAGGCTTCTTTTGAACCATCCCGAATTCCGACAAAAGACACTGGACAATGAGGCACGTAGAGCAAAGTAGTCGGAGCTGCTTGGCGGAACTGCGAAGCACTGGGAGGAGGAGACGACAAAAAGAGAGTAAACACCCTTTCTTACCCCAGGGGTGTTCTAATAGAGATTTAACTGTCTGCTGGAACTGCGGAAGCCAGAGACAACCGAGATAGAGTGAACATCTTCTCGTATCCTAGGGATGTTTGCTTACTCAAGAAATTATTAATTTTATTATTATTTTTTTCTTATTTATTTCTCTCTCATGTGAAGTTTGTTTCCTGGTTTTAGTACAGTGATGGTACTATTGATTCCGAAGCCCAGTCATTTCTCCATAAACTAAAGAACGAGACAGTCCCTGGAGTTCTACGTTCTGCAAACATTAAAGACTACACGGTGAACTGGGGCCCAGGAATAACTTTAGAACAGCACGCAGTCTACCTCAGGTAAGTTCTTGTTTCGTTACATTCTGCATCGTTGTTTAACACATATCATTTTTACATTTTCTGGCCGCCTTTCAGTGTTTTCAGGGCCATGTCCTCATGTACCATGAGGGAATTAACATTGTATGCTGTTTGGTTTTCAGATATTGTTTCCATGTACTCCATTGCTTATTGTTTTACTTCTGTCCCCGTGTACCGGTAAGCTCCGGTAGACAAGGACAATGTACTTAGGATGTTTTTTTCCAGTTTGCCTATATCGTCGTGGGAGTTTGTAAAACTGACACGGTTCAGAAACTGTCGTTTGACCTATGAGAGTCCCAGATAAGTGGGTACCAGAAGACGCTTTAATCTTGCTGTTGTTTGCCCATTTCATGTTTCTGGGCACCAGAGAAGCGCAATTACACATCAAGGCCATAGCTTTGTTGACATGGGTTCTTTTTTATTACAGGGAATTCAGTGACCATTTTTGTAACCTTATGATACAAACCATGACGGAAGGCATTAAGGGCAGTCACGTGGCTGAAGACGTGTTATTCGAGGAGGTCAGAAGTCATGCTGTGTTTTGCCTGGAAAAAGCTGAGCAAGTATTTGGAAAGGATGAAATTCTTAAACAGGTATAAATGGTGCTTGTTATATGTTACAATTTTGAGTCTTCCTGTCATGTGTCCTTCAATGAATGGGAGGCTTTATATGGCTTTAACACTAGAGTCCCAAAAACAATAATAACTACAATGTACTCAACACACCCGCATTGCGGTTTTCGGCAATCTGATGAACTGAAGAGTTTTATACTGAACTAAAGTGAACTAAAGATTTTGAATGGCTTTAAAGCTGTAGCCTCCAAAACAATTATTGCAATTATTGCAGTTTTCAGAAATCTGACTGTTTTTCTCGTTCTTCTGCAGATAAATTCCTATTTGACAAACGACTCATCTCACCCGCTGGTGGTTCATGGTCCTTCGGGCTCAGGAAAGACGAGCATCATGGCAAAGGCAATTGCCGACGCCATATCTTCGGTAATATGTAGACGCAGTTCCTCTCATATGCCGCTACTAATGATAATTTTAAAAGTTCGACTTTGGCTCGACAGTTTGACTTAATTGGCGAACCTAATAATTAGAGCAATTTATTCACTAGGCTGTAATTCGGCGACTGGCCTAGGAATCGCTCCAAGCTCTTCGTGGCAAGCTCTTTTGTACCTTGAGATTTTACCATAATTATGTAACTAATTCAAATTTGTTGAGGGTAATTGATTCAGACGCCGTACCGTCTTCGAACACTGTCGTGCACATTGGTACACTCTACGTCTGAACTGGGCCTTAGGTTGTCTATTGTCAAACGGAGGAGCATATCCTCCTCCGCGCCATCTCTGCTTTCACCATTCATTTTCCAAGGTTTCATAACCAGACCCTCCACTCAGCATGTTGTAACTTTCTAACGTATCCTATTAACATCTACTCAATAATGTTGTCCGTTGTTGTCGCTTGTTTTTCTCCGTTCATTGCAGTCCTCAGGTGCGGTAACAATCTACCGTTTTCTCGGAACCAGCATGGACTCCACAGCCGCCCGGCCGCTTCTCAGATCTCTTTGTGTCCAGTTAAGAAGAATATACGATGAAGATCCCAACGAGGTCGCCACTGACTTCAAAACTCTTTGCCAAGAGTTCCTGAACAATTTAAAACTTGCGTCCAAGGGACAGACCCTCGTCCTCTTCCTGGACTCTCTGGATCAGCTGACTGATGAAGATAACGGTCGCAATTTAGAATGGCTTCCCTTTGAGTTGCCTTCCAATGTCAGGATTGTAGTGTCCACTTTACCCAAAGAGGGAGGATGCTTGAACAAGCTGCAGCTGTCTTTACCCGAGGAAACGTTTGTTGAGGTGAGTGCTTTGTGAAAGAGCCCTATGCGTTTAGTGCAGGTAGTACCCCAAGTCTGTAGTCTTTGAAGAATCAAGGTTGAATACGGCGCATAGATGGTAAGAACAAAGGAATGAAGAGGATAGTCAACGTGGGAGAAAGTTGTTTCTATTTGGTACTTGATTTACAACTGTAAATATTTTCTTTTAAGGTCACTAAGATGTCAGCTAACGATGGCAAACACCTTCTTGAATCTTGGTTGAAAGCCAGCAAGAGAAGTTTAACCGCATCACAGATGCTAGAAGTCTTAGACGCGTTCAATGAATGTCCTTATCCGTTATTCCTAAAGGTCTGTATCACAAATGGCAAATAAAGATTTGTCTTGGTAGCTGTGTCGATCAGCGAAACTGGTTCCTTTTTCAGAGTTTTCTTAAAGGGGCTATGTCACACTATTTTAGTATCTTTTTAAAGAGCTAAACAGTGTCTTGCCATCAATTGAATTCTCGTAAAAATAATGGTCTAGGTTTGAAACTGTTTCCTGTCATCTGCTGCTACCGATGGAAAAGATGGAAATGGATTAAACTCGAAAAAATGGGGCCAATTTTTTCAATCACCAAAAAGTGATTATGGCTAGCTCGCCCTGACAAAATTCATTTGATATCTTCCTCATAAGTTTTACAGGAGAATTTTCTGTATGAGTAAAGGCATTAGGTTATGATTTTAGCACAGAATTGACCTAAAATAGCAAAATCCTTGTGACATAACCCCTTTAAATCCTAAGATATTTTCTTAAGCCCCAAGGTTTCCAAAGTCTGCAGTTTATGATGTCTATAGTCCAGATGCATGTTGTTGGAGATCCCCCGAAAGGCTAAATCGCTCTCTTTGCTGAACGAACTATAGCGCAAAAACTCACAGTATTCTAGCTTACATTGTTCTTAACAATTTGAAAGTGTTTTCACTATCTGCAACAACGGACGTAGTACCTGGCGTAACTAGAAACTATTTTGGAGTCCCTTCCCTTTTCTAAGCTAACAAGACGACTATTTTCTTTTTCCCGACCTTCTGTTATAACTTACTACAGCTACAAGGAAGTGAGACTCTGACTAGACTGCGAGAAGTCGTTATTTTTCTTCAAGGATAGTAGAGTGAACGAAGAATCGAGAATGGCGCGATGGCGCCTCCGAGAAGCGCGAGTACCCCTCGTTCTTCACAGCTCGTACCTTCTTCGAATTCCGCTTGGATCACACCCATGTCCGATTCTTCGCACGCCCTCGTCTAT
The DNA here is from genome assembly GCA_964017195.1 of Siderastrea radians. NCBI lineage: Eukaryota > Metazoa > Cnidaria > Anthozoa > Scleractinia > Rhizangiidae > Siderastrea > Siderastrea radians. The sequence goes on from OZ024895.1 coordinate 36,198,590, forward strand.
CCTTGAAGAAAAATAATAACTTCTTGCAGTCTAGCCTCTTACGGAATGTTGGGTGTTACCCTGTGGTAGACTAGCATTCACTTCCAGTGGTAGTAGCAATGCTCTTATTCGCTTGGTGCTTCATAAAATGGAGATATGCGATGGCTTGATAAGTCAGTTAGCCACTAAGTACTCAATCATTGGTATCCTATACCTGTCTTCCACTTATGCAGACGATTCTGAAAAGAACATTTCTGCTTCTCCGTAGATTGCATTTGAGACGTCTTGTACTTGGACGTCTTTCACTGCAGATGATGAAGTCACTTTGTCCAGGACTGTAAGAGCACTCATTGATGACATGTTTGACAGGCTTATCCGTATCCATGGTAACTTGTTAGTTAACCACGCACTTGGATATCTCACAGTCGCTAAATTTGGATTGACAGGTACAACAACACTATTATAAAGTTTATGGAGTAATGGAATCCTTATTGTAACAAAAATAAGTGTAGCGCAATAGTTAACTCGTAGAGAGGGTTTGTTGTTATAAGTAAGAAAAATAACTGTACTGCAATAGACAACTAGTAGAGAGAGTTTCTCTTCAAAGCAATAGACTCCTCAGTTTTGTAGGATACAAGTTTGTGTAACGGGATCTAATGAAATGAGATATTACTGATGACATGACTACAAATCGTTATCAGAGAGGGCCTCCGGCAGTACAAGTTTCCAGATACAAAGGGCATCAAACGCAACATTCGCGTTTTAGCAAATCTTAAATCAGCAGAGATTTGTTTGCTGAATTGCATTAACCAAAAAAGATTACTAAGGCTCTATTCGATTCAAAAGCTTTCTCGTGTACTGTTTAGCTGTTCTTTAATAAAGCTTTTTTTCTACAGGCTATATCACTTGGGAGACCAAAAACGTTTTATTAGGATATGTTTCAGGTATACTGAAATCGAAACCTTGCACACATCCCTCGTCCAAGTTATTGAGAGAAGACGATTTTCTTACATTGGGGGTTACGGATACGTTTCGGTGTTTTCAGTGTTATCCCTTCCTTAATTTTCAGAATACATTCCTCTCCCCCATACGAGACGCGCTGAAAAAACTCAAACAAACTGTTCAAGGCTGACTTTTCTGTTTGATTGTGCATTGAATTCATTATTGCTGTAAGATAATCTAGTTATTATCTTTCCATCTTGATTCTTACTACATGTACTTGGCAGCCAATGAACTTGAAGATATTCTGTCATGTGACGATGAAGTTTTGAATGACGTATACGAATGGTGGGTGCCACCGGTGCGTCGCCTGCCTCCATTGCTGTGGGTCCGCATCCAGACAGACCTGGGGCCTTACCTTGTGGAGAGGGGGCTAAAGGGAGGCACGCCTGTGCTTTCTTGGTATCACAGGCAGTTCAGGGAAGCGGCCGAGGAGGTATGTAGACTATGCTGTGAATTTTGTAACCAGTAATATCATAAACACGCTTGCATGACGAACGTGTGTAACACAAGGGAACTTGCACTAGCAAAAACTTCGTGTGTGATCGCTATAGAGTGCAACCACAGTTGCGTGAGTTGGTTCGAGATCCGGCGTACAAACTGTGCGATCTAAGAGCAAAAAGTCTGGAGGGAGCGTAAATACGGGGCGTGGGACAGGGGAGGGATGCGCCCGTGTGATAGGCGCGACAATTCACGCTTTCGGCGCCTCGCGCCGTATCCGCTTTTTTGGCGATTCGAATTCCGCTGTAGCTTAGTGTTTAGGGCGTCCGACTTGCATATGGGAGGTCACGGGTTTGACTCACGTCGAGGACTCAGAATCAGTTTTCTTCGTAGTGCCATGAATTTGAGAAACTGACTACAGTTCAATACCAAGCGGAGGAGCCTTAGCACCTAGAATCCATCGTTACCTTTTCTAACGCTGCCTAGGTTGTCGTTAGGACTGACCAAAGTAGATGCCTCTATCCCCTGGGATACGGCAGACGTATATTACCTTTTACGATCGAAGAACTTGAAGTTATCATTCGTGAATTAGGAAACCAGACGGAAGAAATATAGGTCACGTGTCTGATGCCTTTAACGACATTGATGGCAAAACATTAACTGAAACTCAACTAAGGATAACACTTTTTTCCAAATTTCAGAGGTTTGTGTCTGATCCAGAAGTACGGAAGACTCGTCATTCCGCCATTGCTGAGTATTTTATTGGACGCTGGGCAGGACAAGCCATACCTTATGTGGGAAAGGATGGTCAGTTATTACACTCAAAACAAGTTGGAATTTTCTTTCATTAATCGCCCAGTTGTTACAAGTTACAATGACAACTGCTTATTATTGTTTTCAGGTTTGTCAAGAACAGCTGATCGCAAAGTTGCTTCTCAGCCTCTCGTGTTGAACCAGACATCCTCAAATGACACAAGGTAACAAATAATGAATGTAATAAATAATAAATATTTGTCTAGCGGAAAGCCATCTGAAGATCATTGGCCTTCGAGATTTTGCTCTTTGGCACCGCTGATGTTTTCTTAGACAAGAAACTTATCTTTGCTCCACATCGTGCCGGTAGCAAAGAACTGTCATGAACTGCCAGGGAACCTAACAAGATCGGCTGCAGGTAACCCTGCGATGAATTATCATTCTATCCAGGTGAGGGTAGTAATGCTCTTAGTCCCTTCATGCTTCAGAGACTGGAGGTAAATTGAGGTTAATTAAAAGCGGCGGACTAACGAATGATTCTCCAATCTATACGATGATGAGTACAGTCTTAACGTCTTCTTCTTCTTCTTCTTCTTCTTCTTCTTCTTCTTCTTCTTCTTCTTCTTCTTCTCCTTTTTCTTCTTCTTCTTCTTCTTCTTCTTCTTCTTCTTCTTTTTCTTCTTCTTCTTCTTCTTCTTCTTCTTCTTCTTCTTCTTCTTCTTCTTCTTCTTCTTCTTCTTCTCTTTTTTCTACCTTTGCTACACTCGTAACTTCACGTTATTTTGTAATGATTAATTTTAGTTTCAAGAATCGGCAGTACAACATGAGGAAGCTTACAGAACTGCCCACGGCTCTCATCGGTGCTGAACGATGGCAACTGTTCCTGGAATCTGTCTGCTGCATTCCCTTTGTAGAAGTGAGTTACAGTCAATGTCTTAAAAAGGTGGCTATTTGTCACAGTGATACACACAACAATAAATTGTAAAATCGTTTGTCTCACAAAGCAGTCAAACCAAGGGAGTCGGTTTGTAATTGGTTTATCTTTCACCTACCCCCACGCAAAGTACGCACCAAGGGGCAATAGAAACTTGATGGGACAATTATCCTAAACCTGCTCCCCTGAATTCAAAACAGCTTGAACCAAGAGGACATATCACAAGGACCAAGGTTTGGTCCCCACGACAAAATCTTTTGGCGGAAATGGCTACTGAGATTAAACGGTGGGAGTGTCCGGGACTTGTTGCCGGGATTAATCCCGGGAATAAGTTCCCTCGAGAGTGCCAACGTTATCTGATACATGAGAATTTAGACGAATTACAGGAATTAGCAGTCAGATAAAGATGAAAAATTGATCTTGTGACGTTACATCACATGGACATGACATGGATAAGTCTTTCTCTAAAGTTGGCAAATGGAGTTTGGCAGTAAGTTTATCCAGGTATACTGTTGGGTTCCTGTCTTGACGTATTCGTGATTGTGATTCGTAAAACGTTCATTTTGTTGCAGGCAAAATGCGTGGTTGGTCTGGTCTACGAGCTTATCAATGAAATGAAACAAGCTGCAACGCTCGCAAGGTCATCTGGGAACCAGCAAGTTGCCTTGAGCCTCAAGGAGTTTGCGCAGATGTTAAGTGAGAACGTGCAAGTTCTAAATCAATACCCAGAATGCACCGTACAGCAAGCGGCAAATTTCCCTGATTCAAGCGCGCCGGCCAAAGCAGCTCAGGTAAAGAATACTTTACAATCTTAAGACTTATCAGTACCAGCTCTCCTTACCGTGTTACTCTACATTTGATTCAGTTTCTTTAACATAACTTTTGTGTATCTTGCAGGCATATCTAGCTTCTCTGACGGACAAGCCACACTGGCTATGCCATGTGAACAAACCTCAAGAGCTAAGCGCCAAAGTGTTGTCTCTAAACTGGGGTAAATTTTCCGGCTCGCAGTCCATTGTGTTCTCTCCCGATGGAAGCCATCTTTGTTGTGGAACAAATTCGGAGACTGGGCACGTGTTCTACTTGACCATATGGGACGTTGAAACAGGCAAGTAACCTTAAACCTTGCCCCACAAAAAACCTTGCTAAACGAAAATAAATGAAGTCTGAGCTAGCAAAAGGCGAAAGACGGTTTTACGAGCATAAGAACACAAAGACTCTCTCTTTCTCTCAGGCTCGACCCCCGGTGACGCACAAGGCCGCCAGTTTTTGTAGGGGTGGGTGGGGGGGGGAGTAGTTAGCCCCACACCCAACCCCCGACCTGGAGGGCCAGGGACTGGTCTGGTCTCTTCTGGTCTCTCCCCCAAGACCTTTCCGGCTTGGTTTAACCTGTGAGGAGCTTAATCCCCCACCGGCATAGCTCTTAGGTTCTCAGAGACACGCAAGCTCCTACTTCAGCAAGGTCACTGTCCTGGTAGAAGAAAACAAAGACAGCCAAAGATTATCTTCTGAAACGTAGGAAGCAGTTGCATAAAAGCTGCAACCATATTGTGTGCTTAGGAACCAACTCAAGAGCGCAAATGAACTTTGATTTTCCGGGAGCTATTCGTCAATTCTGATTGCATAGCAAATCTCACGAAAGCGTATGAATTAATTAAACGTCGCCACACTATTGCGTGTCGCGCTGTATGGCTACGATGGGTACTTTCTGTTTGGCTATGGTAGTCTATTTAAGGGATGGGAGCACTTATACTCACTCCAAGATACAATCTTGACCGCCAATGTTACAAACACAGCATAAAGGAAGATTATCACTTTCATTTTTGTTCTTTGCTCTTCAGGGGCTCTATTGATGACAGTTCCCAGTGAGGATGCCAGATATAACCGAGTGCTGTACTCACCAGACGGACGTCACGTGGCTTGTGGGATGAACAAGCCGGAAGTTAGAATGCTTGACAGCACTACTGGAGCACAGGTGGAGTACCTTCCGATTTAGTTTTTAGTTTTCGCGGAAACATTTAACGATTCCCCATGGAAGGCATTGTACGGAGTCTCTTACATACTTTTAATGATTCACAACTTTTTTTGCAGATTAAAAGCATGACCATGAAAGAAAAGGATTTCAAGAAACGAACGGACGTTCAACACTTGGATTTCTCCCCAGATGGAAAATATCTTGCTGCAGGATACGAGTGAGAACGTGATTGTCACAACAATCACCTTTATTCAGTTTGGAGCGTTTTTCAATTGAGTGTCGTCGAACCAAAGCCAAAGCAATTACTTTAGCCAATCGCAACAGACTTAAAAAACCCATTAAACCAATCAGAACTCAAGGCAAATACATCTAACAGGCGCTGAGCGCGGGAAAACGCTTGCGACCAGATTATAATTTTTTTAACCAATCACAAAGCATAGTAAAGCAAGACCAAAGCAAACGCGAATTACTTTCGTCGCTCAATTATAAAAAATAAATTCTGTAGATCGGTATCTTTTGTTTCAATATGCTCCATGTTATTAAATATAATTATATATTTTTTTTTACTTTTATTGTTGTCTGTGCATTATCCAGGAATCGCCACATTGTCATCTGGGATGTTGAGAAATGTGAGGTGCTTCAAAGGCTGGTGACGGAAGAGAACTCTTATGAATGGTAGATGTGTTTGTAAACTAACTTTGAATAAGTGAAAGCATTTCACCCTCTCTTGGTAGAAGTGAATACATAAAATTGATGATCATGTGTATGACAACTGCGAATGGAAAATATCCTCGCAGTAACTTTAGCAACTTATTTCATCTCATGAGTTTGAACTATTTCTCGAATTACTTCTTGGGATCGAGTCCCGTTCAGTTCTAAGTTTTTAATATGATAAATGACAACCTAACTTAATATTGAAGAACGTTATTTCGCCCTGAGTCAAGTGTGATGAAAAAGATAAAGGTGATAATGTCTAAACTCGGTCACTCTCACATTTGAACCTAGCGAAATGACCACGAGTCTCTCTGAAACTCAGTGGTTAGAGCGTCCGACCGGTGTACGGAAGTCATATGATCGACTCCCGTCAAGGACTCGCAGTTAATCGCAATTTCCGAGTCAAAGACTCAGAATTTTGTTTTCTATGTTTCTCATACGCGTGACTATTTACTGAATGGAATGGGAAAGGACAGGGATTAAGACCTTCCCGCTTCTCGCATCCTCCTCAAGACATCACCTTTGCTTTCTGTCCCCTTCACACACTTCCTTTCCTTTTGTCAGTCCCGTCCCGTTCGCCACCACCCGGCAAATCCCGCTTCCTGGTCTCTGTTTACCCATCAGGAGGCTTCCCGACCCATTTTCTCTCGATCCAGCTCCTAAAATTACAGTTATTTAGATATCGATGGTAAGCACGTGGTTGCGTTTAACAGATTTTATTAGTGATTTAATGCTTTTCCGGCATTTCCTTTGCAGTCATGGAACCAAGATCACTTCTCTTCGATTCACCCCAAATGGGCGATACCTGTGGTCCGTAGAGGAGGAAGGAATTCACAAAACATGGGACGTTCATTCCAACTACAAATTTATTGCCAAAGGAATTTGCCCCGCAAACTGGTGAGTGACTGCCTCGTCCCCAGGCGTCCGTCCTTGTTATATGATGGTGCGCGTGGCGTTGTGGGATAGGTGCACTGCGGGCTGCTCCGCGTTTTGCATCCTTCCCACGACACCCCGCGCTCCCTGTTTGTCCGCGCTAAACCGCGTCTGGGGACGAGGCAGGGTGAGTAAGCTATAATGACGAAACCTTCTCTCTCCACGCCAACGTCTACAGGGTTAGGAACATGTGGAGCCTGTCATTAGCCACCTTCGCACTTAAGCGGCCATCTTTTTACTTAAAGTGTAGTTTTGCCCACATTTTTCAACTGGAAGTCGAGTTACGTCTGAGACCGTTACTTCGCTTGATTTCGAAAGGAGATCAATTTTTATTGTTGCTTTCGGGAAGGCGCTACTTTTCGTTTTTTTTTCTTTTTTTTTTTTTTAGAAACATCAAATTTTATCATTTGTTTTTTGAGACTCGACACCTTAATAAGGATTTATTATCAACTGTCAAAATTTGCCGTTACTTTTTGAGATTTACGAGGAATATGCAATTTTGTCGTAATCTTAATTTAAAGACTCGTTACTTTTGGCTAGCGCCATTTTAAATTTAATTGTTACTTGTTGGTGGCGCTTCATGCAGGATTTATTAGAATAATTTGTTCGTTACTTACTGAGAGGGCCCGTAGTAGTGACTTACAGAATAGTGTTAATGAGTATTTCATTACACTTTGTTTATTCTAGGTATGACGATGATGAAGGAGATAAAATAGAGGGCGACATACCTGGAGGATTATTTACTGGGCACTATGATATGGAAATCCCAGAAGGTAACTAAAAACTAGTACAGTTATAAGGTGGGAAAACAATAATCACATTAATGTCGTCTTGCTTTATTGATAACCGGAAGCCCTCTACCTCTGTATTGAATTATGCTAAATTTTGGCGTGCTCCCACTGGTCGAAATCGATCACGTGACGCGATAGTGTCTCTCCTCAGCGGGCGACTTTTAGCGAATAGTGCCCGTTTTTGGCAATATTCGCTCAAAATTTAGCGTTGTACAATAAAAGCAATAGAGTCCTTCTGTCTCAGGTCCTATGTGTGATAGGTTCCCTCGGAAATTTGATACTCAAACTTTGTATAAGCCCTCGATTGTTGTGAACATCAAATTTCCTTGGCCAACCTATCACACGATAGTGCCTTGCTTAAATAGCACACTTGCATGGCGCACGTACTTACACCCTTTAGCCCCAATAGCGACCAGTATCAAATTTCCCCTTAACACATCAGTGCATTACAACACATATACAGGTCATAAGAATTAAGGCAGTGATCACTACAGAGGAATTGTCTTGATGTTTAAACAAGTTCTCCCAGCTTGTAATCAACAAAAACGTATGAAGACCAGTAACGAGAATTTGTGTTATGATGCTGGTACTTAAACGGATAAAAGTCTTCGCGAGCCCAGTGGCTCACAACTGCCGCATGCTTACATAATCACCTGCAAACACAAGAGGGATTTTGCGAAAAGAATAATCAAACAAGGCTATCTGACCAAGTAGAGAACTCGAGATATGTGCAAATTTTTACCAAAGGAATGGGGTGATGCTGCCTTTTTAATATTTTATGACAAAAAAGTTTGTGTGTTTTGCCAGTTTTTGAGTTTTTAATATTTTGGGAGTGAAGGCGTTTATTCCGGCAATTTTTGTCACCAGGTAATAGCGGGGACGCGAGTTTTCCCATCATGTTTTGGGATGATGGAACGCTTAGCGGGAAAGGCAAAGACGAGCAAGGCGACTACACAATAAGTGGTAAGGTGAACTTATTCACTCGACTGCCTCACTTTGTTTTAGGCCTCAAACACAAACTATGGATGTTTGTGCGCAGTCGTAAGCCATCGACGGAGAACTTAGTAGTGTGATAGGAGTCCTGTGCTTTGACTGCAGGTGCGAAAACAGGCCAAAGGTTGCACAGAAGCCTTTGGTCAACTGTACTATCTAACGCCTTTAAATTACGATTTCTACCTCTTTAATTTGCCCTAAGTCCTATGATCGTCGCTTTCGTTCAGACAGTTTACCGTAGAAACCACTCCTTAGCAGTCTGTCCCCTTTCACATTGACTGAAGTATCCTCGAGAGAAAATGACATGAATAATGGTATCTTTCTTAGTCTGGAGATGAAATCGTCAAGTCACGCAGCTGTGTAACCTTAGCGAGTATCACGTCCGAGTTGGTAACGTTTCAGCGCTATGTAAGTGGATCTGAAACAAAACTTTGCAAGTACGTTCCCACCTCGGCACAAGAGGTTAACGCTGTTCGGTCTTGCTTTCAATTTCCAGGTACTTACGATCTAGCCAATCGAACAGTGAAGTTTGTACAGGAACAGTACATTGCATCAGCAGAATATGACTTACAGTTTGAGTTCACACCCGACACTGAAGATGCTGATGGAACATGTAGGTCATGTCATACTGAAATACAACACTGATGTAGTCCCCCCCCCCTCCCCCATCAGCCTACTACCTAGGTGTTCCCTTCTTCCTCACTCGACTTGGCGCGAAATTGCTTGACGACATCGAATGGCATACCGCGAGAACTCATTCGGTGACGTCATGATATTTCGCACCAAGTCGAGTGAGCGGCAGGAAAAACGCGTTAGTACGATGTTGATCCCCCCTGGGTGACACGAGAAAACTAGGATGCTTATTGGAAACGGGTGTACGCGAAGACTTTGAAGATAAAAATCCACATACAAGCAACTATTCACGAAGGCTAGACCACGATCTCTGCTTTGACAAACGGCTGCAGGATGTCACACGTCTTCTCTTCGAAGTCAAGTATGACCTGTGCCAACAGAGTGTCCAAGATTTGTTCTCTCTCAAATGCCGCTTAGAAGTGCTGAATTCCTAGATTCAACACTGTCAGTCACGGCACACTCTTGCTTAGATACTTTGGCCCCCAAATATGGAATAAGATGCCAGTAGATGTAAGGAAAAGAGGTATTCCTCGTAGTTTATAATGGAGAGGACTTTAAAAGGCTTTTTGAGGGTCCTTATTTTCGTGGAAAAGGGCTTACTTTTGCGGAATGGGCGTAAAAATGAAGAGGGTGGGATTTAATGTTAAAATGAGGTTTCATTTTTTAAGGTTGCCATATAGGAAGAGGAAACGAGCGCGGCAATAACGAGTATAATCTCTCTTTGTTTCTCCTCTTGTAAGGCCACATATGGGGACCTTATGTCATTCCTACCTGGGCAGGAACGTTTAAAGGAACGATTGACATGACGCTAACGGGGCCGTATCCGTAAGTAAAATTAGTGTTATATACCAGATCAAAAGCCATGCTTATGATCTATGTGATGTTGAATATAGGTGCAGCTGCTTATTTTAAATAAGGAGAGAAGGAGAAACTTTTGAGTCCTTGGATAACATGCTTAAAGTAATGTTACCATTCAACTGAAGGGCGTTGCACAGTTTCGACGTACGTAAACAAATGGTCGTCGCACTTAAACAAATAGCCTATTCGGCGCTATGTATTATCGTAGAATACTGATTGAAGTACCCGTTACTCGTTTTGGACTAGACAAAATCATAATAGGGATAGTAGCACAGATGTTCCTGAGCTACGATCGTCAACTGGAAATTGAATGTTTCCCTTTCGTCTCACAAGTTTGAAGCCACCATATCCATAATGCCGAGACAATAATCGCAAGCCAACGTACAAGAGAACAAGAGTATTCCAGCCGTTGATGAATAATCGACCTCCAATTATCGTCCTTGGCCTACGAACATCCGTGCTTAATTATTATCCCTTGTCCAGTTCCTTTACGCCTCAGTCCCAGGCCTTCACTGTCAATTATTTCTGTGAGATGAACGCCAGTTTTTCACTCGGAACACATGACCCAAAACCGACAGTCCTCAGCGAAATAAGGAGCCTTAGGAACTAGGCAATATTAGCGACCTTCAGATCGGACTACGAGTACGAGATTGAGTGCTAGTACGACTTTTTAATTCCTCGTCGCAGGCTTTAGAATGTCACTTGTCAAACTATTATCATTTACATAGCATCGTCCTCTACTGGTCAGCAATATAAAGGAGTAAGGGCTCTAAGAACGTAGCTGTTTTGAAATTCGAAAGTCGTCCTCGTACTCAATCGCGTTCTCGCAGTCCGATCTGAAGGTCGCTATTATCTCATTTGTTACCCGTTGTTTATTATTTGTTACAGAAAAGATGAAGAGGAAGAAGATAGTCTTAACCGCGCCTGGAGTGGTGATGTGTCACCAGATTCCCGCCTTGCAGTGACTGCTAACGATGACTGTACTCTAAAGATATTCAGCCTTCAAGGTGTGAACACAATTCTTGAATCTGAATCGAATGACTTAATCGTTCGTTCTAAGAAAAAGCTTTGAGGTCATGCAGTTGATCGGTCTGCACATCAGACTTTCCGTGAGATGTGCACGAGGAGAATAAGGCTCAGACAGTATCCCGTGTGAAACTAAAACCTCTTTCGCCTTGCTGACCAGGGACCCGTTTCTCGAAACTCCAGGTAACTTTCCGGGCCCGGTAAGTATTTTTTCGAGCTCATTTATTTATCAGCTAATGATAATTATTGGCGCAAACTTAGCGATATGCTTCACGAAATTATAAACATTAAAATTTAGCTCTCAAAACCAATAAAAATTGGATAGCTATCGGAGACTACTGTGCATCTAAAATAGTTTTCGGGCCCGGAAAGTTATCGGGAGTTTCAAGAAACGGGCCCCAGGCCCTAAAACTCCGTGACTGCAGTCGCTGACTGGACGTGTGCAAGTGTTATTCAGTTTTTGTAGAGTGTCACGAATTGTTTTCCAGAGACATTTGTCCACAATTTGAAGAAAATAAATATGTATGTTTTTTCAGGTCAAAATGACGAGTCACCTGGAAGGAGAAAATCAACCGCACTTGGTAAAATGGTCACGTGGATACGTTACAGTACGCAAGGTGGAGACCCAAAAGACGTCCGCTTTCACCCTAGTAACTCGGATTTAGTGTATGGCTGTAGTGCGCATGGCTCTGTGTGTGGCTTCTCAGTGTCGGCAAGGAAGGTGAGAAAATAGATGGTTCCTTAACTACTGAATCACATTTCAGACGAGTCAAATTGTAATTTTCCGCTTATTAGAACTTTACACTTGTAAAAATACACAAACCTGACCGGCCAAGAAAGTGACTGCTAACGATGCCTGTACTCTAAAGATATTCAACCTTCAAGGTGTGAACACAATTCTTGAATCTGAAGGTAACTCAATACAAATTACATTAGTGCGTAGACAGCCGATAAGCATTCGAATCTATAAGCCTTAAGTTTTCTCTTTAGGCTTCTTCACCACTTTCTATTTCGTGTTTTGTGTTTGATGTGGTGAATGAACTTGATGTTCAGATATCCTTAAATTAATACAAGGACTGCTCTTGGACTAGTAAGTGGTCTGGAAGACTCAGGTACTCATTATTATGGAACCTTTCTCTCTGTAGCTAGTGGCAGAGTACGTACATGGCAGCGTAATCCAAACAATAGCCATCAGCTATGATGGAGGGCGATTGGTTTCCTTGTGCGATGGGGACAGCATAGATGTGTTGGTGAGTGCGCATTATCCACATTTCGCCAATCTGTAGAAGCGAACTCGAACTGCTATGGTCTGCTACTGAAAGGATTTTTTTTTGTCTGAAGCTATCAATTAACTGTTTCCCAGTCATAGTTTTTCCCTCTTCCCTTGAGTCATAATCAGTGAATTTTCGGTCATAAACTAAATCCCTGGGTGGGTGGCACCCCGGTCCTGACCCAAACTTCGACTGAGACCCCCCCCCCCCCCGCTTCCCCACCACCACCACTAGCGCCAACACTCCCTCCGACAGTCTCCACTTCTGGCATACAGGTTTGACAAATACGCTATACACAGTACAAGTTACAACTTCCTGAATTTTGTAGCCCAAATAATTCACAAATCACCCTTTGCAAAGACCTCTCATTGGGACTGTGTAAAAGATAGCGACGTCATCTTATTATGGGTGACCTAATACTGTATTCTCCTCATTTCACCCCAATTTTAAGGTCTGGGACACAACTTCAACAGGCGAAGGAGAACAGTCTTTACACGGAGGAGACACTAAGGCCATGGAGATTGCTGCTTTGGAATTTTCACATGACGGAAGCAAGCTAGCCGCCGTTATAAATAATTGTGACTATGTTCAAGTTTTAGAAACAGAAAGTGGAAAGCTGCTTACTAGCATAAAGGTTTGTGATTGAAATTTATACAGCTGAATCTCTCTGGCTGAATTATCTTGTAAACTACTACCTAACCGGTCCAAACCCCCTCCCAAATCCCGATTGAGTCAATTCTCAATCTGAACGTTGCACATGGAACTTCTTGTAAGGGACCATCGCTGCTAATTGTTGTTAGTAAGAGCACCAAAAAGCTAAGAGTCACTGTTGACTAATAAACTATAGGAAAATGTGCTACCAGAAAATCGTGTTAACGTAGATTGCAAAGAAAATATTTCACGCACATTGAGCTTATCAGGATGGTATCTGCGTTTTACCTTCCGGACCGTTTTCTGGATTTCGCCGCAAGTTTTCCTTTATTTCTCAGAACACTGATCATCGACTTCCATCAACCCTCCCCGCCCTAAATCGCTCCCTGTAGTTCCATTAATACCTTCTTAGTCTACTAACTTTTCTTTCTAGTTCTACACAAGTGGTGATAATTGCTGTTTTTCGCTGGATGATTCAAAACTGTTCGTCTCCAAAGCCAAGGACCTGGCGGTCTTCAACGTGGAGGACGGTAAAGAAGTGGACAGGTTCAAGTCTGTTTTCAGCTATGAGACCGGAAGGGCCTGTTTCAGTCTCCAAGGTTAGAGGACAATAACCTGATCTTTGGTATCTATGATACTCTGTTAAACACGTCATTCCGCACCCGAAACAAATTTAAGCCATTCAAGGGAGCGGGATGGTGTGCTATGATCTTTACCACATGATAAGGACATATAGAAACTGCACTTTCATTTCTTTTATAAAAAAATGCAAAGAAACCACGCTACAACAGCTTTTTTAGTCATTCGATAGACATCAGACATAAAATTGTCTATATAACGGTTTTTAAAAACGTTAATTAATTTATATTTGCTGTGCTTTCGGAAAGAAAATCACACATAAATTTTCAATGAAAATTGTTTTAACTTGTTTTCATTTTTGCTGGATATATTACGTAACACAGATGGTCCCAATATTGTTGAATAAAAACCAATAACTCTGGAGAATGACTTGCAAGAATCTCAGCTATTTTCTAACGACACGTAAAGCTATTTTCCGTTTGCGTGTATATTCTGGGCGAAATATAATTTAGAAGATTTTGTCAACAAAAACAACTGTACAGTACCTGTTTACAAGTGAAAGTACATGTACAGTACCTGTACAGTACCTGTTTACAAGATGAAGTATGCATTGCTGGACATCGTGGGCCTATTTTCGTGTACTGACAATTATCTGTGCGCATTGCGGGCCTATTTTCATGCAGGACTACTGGCAGTGCAGGGTTTGGAACAGAAATATAAACGGAGCAAACTCAAAGTCTTCACATATCCCGATAAGCAGCTTGTCCGACAATTTGATGATCTCAGTGATAGCAGTATCTTTAGTCCCTGCGTGAGTACTGATAGCTTTAAAAATTCAATATTATTTTCTCGGTAAAGAATGTATAGTCGAACCCTCTCTGACGGATACCGCGAGAAGGCGGACATCTCTTTTACAAACGAAAACTTGAATGTGTTCCAAAAGTATAATATTGTGGCCAAAACTCAGTTTGGTGACATGCCCCTATGTTTTTGGAAACTACGGACAGTTTATCAAATAACCAATTAGGAGAGAGTTTATAGTAATTAATATTGCCGAATTATCAAGTACAAAGTGGACGGAAACTAGGTTCTCTCAGAGTCCAGTCCTATCTCCTCCGCAAAAGCTCCTGTTAGTAAACACCAGTGAAAGAAAAAAGCGGGAGCGGGAGCGGGAGCGCTAGGGGGAGAAAAAGGGAGCGCGAGGAACGATTTGATATTCTCAGCCCCCGCACGTTTTTCCCGAAGGGCGCTGTCAAGGTGCGACTGTAGGAGGCCTCTGCGGAGGAGAGAGGAGTCCAGTCTTCGTCTGGCATGGTCCGGCATATTGTCTTCGTCGTTCATGTTCCGCGTCTTGGCTTAAAACGTTGTCTTGCGGCAATCTAAGCGGAAGCGGGAACATGAAGGGAAGGCAAGAGGCCCGAATAGATGGAGACAGAGGTAGGGGAATGGAAAAGGGAAGGAGGGAAGGGAAAGCAGAGGAACAAAGCGGAAGAGAGGGGAATAAAAAGGATACAGAAGGGTTGAACAGATGATCTAGAGAAGGAGTTAACGGTGTCATAGGGCAACGTTGTGAGCCACAACTACTTGGTTTGTTAACTCGACTGTGTGGGTTTGGAAACTACAGGCATTTTATTAATTAAATGTCCACCTGTATAATGTGTAAAACCATTAACAAGGTAAGGGGAAGTTTTAAGATAAACTAGCAAAACGAAATAGAAACTCAAAAGAAACTTTGGGACTCATCCGAACCCCTTTTTCGATGGTATCCTTTTCGTAAACAGAGGAGCCAGTTGATGGTGGTGGTTGTGGTGGTGGGTAGGGCTGTCGGATGTGAATCGCCCCTGATCGATAATCCGTACGTTATCTCTCTTTGAAGAAAGTTGGCGTCGGTTTATGAGGCTATGATGTAGCCTCCATAACAAAACGAGTCAAAACGGAACTCGGGCTAGTCCCGAAAGCTCTGTTTGAGTTTCTGCTTCTCCTAAACACGAATTTCCGATAGCAGTTGTTTTCTAAAACTGATGCAGTTATCCTGGATAAATATGTTCTTATTATTATTATTTCCAGCAAACGAATCTTTAAGCTCCCATTACAAGTTACATTAATTTTATCGTTTTCAGGTATTCTTTTCACAAGATGGTTCCAAGCTTTATTCAGTTGGTAGCGAACAAGGATACGGTAATTTTGTAGTCGAGCTGTGCATGAATACTGGAAACGTTCTGCAGACTTTCAAGCCAAAGACAGAAGTGTACCGCTTTTGTCTCGATGTAAGCCGCACCAAATGCATCATCGGTGAGTCCAGCAAAATAGTTACTCTGCCCACAGGAATTAAGGGTTATTTTACTTTAACTCCTGAATTTAACTCCAAAGGAGGGTCCAAAAAACTTCAATCCTCAAATTAAGCAAACCAACTGAGTTGCTTTCACTTGTTATAGAGTAAAAACTGCCTTTTGGAGTTATGATAACTCTAAAATAAGGTTAATCCACCACCAGGGGCTGACGTATAGCTCCAATTGAGGATTCACACGACTCAAGACTAACGGTAGCCAACTACAGTATCTCAGTAAAAATGGGTTTCGTAAATGCACGAAGCGGAGAAAGCCGAACGACAATTAAGGAACAAGAGTAAACAAAACGATGTATCTACAGCATTTCTTCCATACTTTCTACAGCCCTCAAAGTAACGCAGATCAAGAGCCATTTTTGTGCGGGTTTATCTTTGTTGCACAGAACAAGACCTTGACTCAACTTTAATGTTCTTGGCAGTAGGACGTGGCTAATAAGTTCACCTGTAAATTCGAAACGCCAGATAGTTTTGTTCGGAAGAAAATTAAGTAATGAACAGCGAAAACAATCGAGTGCTTTTCCTTTCAGAAAATTGATGTTCTTAACACTAGCGTATAGACGGCAACCAATCAGATTCGCGTATGTGCAACATGTACAGGCCAAGATGCGTGTTTTCTAATGATGCAACTTACAATCTGTTATTCTAGTTTATTATTTTTGGCTAAATGCATTGTCATATATTTACGTTTGATTTTGTAGGATCCGGGGATGGGGTTATTTGTGTTGTTGAGCTGGAGACCGGGGACACAATGATGGAGAAAAAGCCACAAACCTGGAGAATTAACGGTTAGAACAAAACAGTCAATTCTAAAATAGGATTAAAAAAACGTAAATCTACTTTGTTAAGAGCAAGGACGAGAACCAACGACGAACTGAACACGACTTATGACTCCGAGTGAGAGATTTGAACCGGGTCGATAAACGTTCTCATCACCATTGGTCATCCCCGCTCGATTAACGAACCTAGTAAACCATATGAAATATCTTGGTTCCTCAGTACTGTGACACCCATTTTCTCCCTTATACAAGAGATTGATTGATCTTTCTATGGTCGCCTTATATATTTTTTAATACGTACTTTAGGTATCAGCAGTTTTCATGTGAATGGCGAAGATTGTATAGTCACTGGATGCGAAGATCGAAGCTTCAAAATCCTAGACATGAAGACTGGTACGTTGTTGATGTTTTTGTTTGTTTGTTTGTTTGTTTGATTTTCCTTTTCTTCTGAAACCACAGGGACCCACATATTGCGTCCCCTCTGTTTTGGACTCCCGCTCCCGTCCTTGGCAGCATTCGCAACTTTCTCCTATGCTATTATTCAATGCATGTTGTGCCATTGATTCGATTTCTTACGCTTTCAATTCCACCGTGTTGCAAAACTATCTTAATCCCGTTTTTCTCTTTTTTTTTTTTTTTAATTTCGCTTCCCTATTCCATTTTCGTTTGGTTTCCCAGCCCTATTGTTTGTTTCTGCAAACTTCCGCTCTAAAGAAAACAAGAAAACCGTATTCTATTTCGTAAACAAAAGAAAAAAAATGGGAGTCGCCGACATTAACACCACTGGCTGTCAGTACCGCTACACACCCTGAATGTGCAACCTCGTTCCCAGGACTTCTTCCCTTCTTGCTGCAAAAGTGGGTCTTTGTCCTCCTTTGATGCTTAGTCAACGCAGATTACCAGCAAATGACCGCATTAGTAAACTAATGGTCATCATATTTGTTCTGAAATTTAGGATCCCAGTTGGGCCACATGACAAGCCCACAAGGAGTCTCTGCGGCTGCAGCAACAACGATACCGGGTACCAACCGGAGTTACGTTGCCCTTGGAGACCAGGGTGCATTTGTCCGTGTTCTAAGGTGGATGTGAATGCCACGCTGAAGTAATGGGACTATCCCATCCAACAAGACCTGTTATGTCCTACGATTTGATGGCTGTGCGTGGGAACGGTTCCCAAGTAATTCTGAGCTCATGGGCACCGACAAAAAGTTACGTTCGCAATACTCTATAGTGTCCGTATTATGGGCACCAAGTCCGAAAGGGGCCTTATTTCTTTTGAGTTTTAGGACTTCATGACATTAATATACTCATCGTAACTCGATATATATATAATGACACATTATTTAATCCTTATTTAATATGTTGTGTCTCAAAATAAAATGGCTACTAATAACGCTATGACGAAAAGTATATATTTTTTACAACTGTATCGCTCGTTTTATCCATTTCCTACAGAGGAGTGTATTTACCGGTAATCAAATCAAATAAATGAATTAATCAACATTTCAAATTTATTTTTCTTACCACCATGTCCAGTGTAACAGTGTTAAGTGTGTAAGGTTTTGGCTGTGAACAGGCTTTCCACTCGGCCGGTTAGCAGGGAAAATAGGAAGGTTTCAAAGCGTGCCCCGGGAAGCCTGCCAAGTCCCCTTTTACACGAGTTTTTCCCTGTAGAAGTGACTGGAGTCGCGTGTATTTTGTTTTTACTTCCGCTTTCGCTGAGGGTAAGAGGAATGCATAGAAAATAGGAGCGCAGGAAATTCTTCATTCAAGGGCGCCTATCATGAAAGACAGGATACTACTGCGAACGACTCAGCCGCTCTTAAATACGTCCTCACGCTCCACCTTGTAGAACTTCGCTTTACGAAAATCGCCTGATGCGGACACCTCTTTAACGCGAACACTCTTTCTGATCCCATCGGTGCTTGTTATGGTCGGATTTGTCGGCACAAAATATAGCTCATCCCGCTTCGCTTCATGGTCTGTTTCTACTCGTGTAGTTTCTAGCGTCAAACGACTCGCCTCGATCATTCTGTACCCCACTGAAGTGTACATGGGTAACTTGTTGTAGACTGTGAACAGCCACCCCCTCCCCTCAGTAAAAAAACTGTTGTTTTTCCGATTTTTTCCTGAGGTGGTAGTTCACAGGCTAACTTGTTGCAGGATGAGGGTCCTATAGCCTCTGTGGTTGACTCACGATAGCCCCCAATGTATTGACGGTCTATTTAAAGTAGCGGTGAAGCCCAGTAAGGAAAAGATGCTCGTGTTATTCGGTATCTAAGAAAATAGCGATCATCCACCGATCTCCTCTAAGCTGGGTTGCGTGTTGAGTGTGGGTTGGCAGAACCAAGACTTTATGAAAGGGAATTTGTAAGTTAGCGCGAATCCCCAATCGGGGGATGAGAAATGAGAGGGCTTACTTTGTATTTACCCCACAATTTTGAACTTAGGGTTTGTAAAAATACCAATTTGATGATTTGTAGCTTCTCAAAGGTGGTTTGGTGGGTGGAGGAGGGGACGTTCAGGGACGGCGGAGCCGGCGGGGCTGGGGGGGCTTTAGCCCCCCCACTTTTGAGGAGGATGACATTTTATTTTGTTTTAGTATACGTAGTTATTCGAGAAAATACATAAGAGTATTTGCCAGATGAAACTAGTGTTTAAATTGTCATTGCTTGATTAAGTCACAAGAATTTACAAAGCTACAACTTTATACAAACCTCGTCGGAAACTTTTCGCGTTTACGTATTTTTAACATTTTCTCAGCGTGTGCTTCCTTCCCACAGACGGGAAGCTTGTGTCAAAAAACCGCAGGTTAGCGTAGGAGACCGGAAGGCTGAGAAATAACCTCCAAAATATTGCTGTAAGCACTAAAAGTACCTTTCATTTTACGCTTTGTCCAGGCTAATTATTTCAAGAAGTATCTCGCGGAGAATGCTGTAAATACGATTTCCGAGACTCCAGATTTCAAAATTTTCTGCGGGAGGATGCCCCCAGACCCCCCTACCGACTCGCGCCTCCGGCGCTCGTTTTCAGCGCCCCCCCCCCCCCCCACTTCAAAATACGCTCCGCCGTCCCTGACGTTGCAACCCGGTGTTACAACCCCTTTAACTCTTTCCTTGAATCAGCTCTAGAGCATACAATTTCATGCTCCTCGTCCTGTGTTTGTCTCTGTTTGGGGCTCCTCCCAAACCTCATAAATTAACAGTGGTGCATACTGCAGAATGATAGGCAGCTCCTATGTATTAACTACCCGGTGTAGTTTTGACAGAGAGCCACAAAGAATTACGTGTGTTGTAGAGAACTATCCTAACAGTCTGTTGGATGACCGAAAAAAGTATTTGGAACCTGGGAACCAACTTTATTAAACTCGCTCCAGTCGACACACGGCCATATGTCCAAGATGGCGGCGATTTAGTCTAACTTGCAGCACTTGTAGTTTATAACGATGGATGTAATGAAACCAACGTTGATAAACATAGGGGGACGATGTTACCGTAAAATGCCGTTTGAGCAAAAGATTGAACATCATCCTGAACAGGTTTCTAGCCAGCACCACCACGATGAAGGTAGGAACACTAAATGCATATTGGACAGCTGTGAAAGCTGAAGATAACCCAGGGAAGATAAGCACATATTTAAAAGTTTATACTAGAAATACGTGACTCGCAGAACCTCGCGAAGCTCGGGCACGGGTGCACCACAAAATTGATAGATGGGGGTCGGGAGAGGATAGAATTTCGGTTTAACTGGAGGTGTGGATGGGTGGCCACAATGGTCCCGAATTGTGAGTTAAGATCAACATTCTGGTTCCCAGTCATTTCCATGCAACTTGCATCCAATCCTCTTTCATGTATAAGAAAATACGTTCAGCCCCCACCCCCCCCCCCCCCCACCTCTCTTCATTCTGACATAAGGTAAATTGCTCTCTAGAGAGGATGTATATACATGTAGTATTGCTGTGGACCTGTTGTCAGGGCCAATGTGTGGTGTTTCTGTTTATTTTGGTTCGGTGAGAGTATAGGTTTATCAGAAATGCAGTTCAAATTCCAACTTGGAACTGATTATCTCCAACATTTACCCAGCCATTTCCTTTAGATTCTGTTGTACAGCTTTTGTTCTATTTGCTGGGTATTGACAAGTGTCAATAGCTAACACAATTCATTATTTCCCTTGAATGGTTGAGATACTGTTAGTAGCAGGAGTCTACTACTGCTGAAGAGTGATGCAGTGTATTAAAAAAATAATCCATTTTTACCCAAAAATTGAAATGGGAATAATACAGAATAATGGCAAGCAAAGCACAGAGTTTCATATTGATGTGGTAGCATGTTTATTCATTCCCCCCAACACACTATAAAAATTGGATTAGATAATTGTCACAATAAAATAATAAGTTAACCCTTGAATCCCCAGTTACCAGCATCTCCCTACAATAGCAATGCTTTAATTAGGTCATCAGAATTAAGGAATTGATCACCAAACATGAATAGTGTTAATTTCAGTAGAAAGAAGTTCTCTGCACTAGTACTACAAGAAATGTATAAAGACCAGTAAGGAGAATTTGCAGGCTTACATTGGGGCTTAGGGAGGTCAATTGGTATGGAAAGCAAGAGTAGCTAATTAAGGGAAAGGGTGAATGTAGATTATAGCATGTGAAACCTTCAGAAGTAAGTAAACTTTCACATAGACAGATCATGTTGAAGGTGATCAGGATCTCAATTCCCCTGATTTTGGTGCTTGCTTGTGCACTGCGAGGAGACCTGTGATGCTGGTCACTGTATGTAGCATGAAATTATTGTCAATAATTAAAGTTAAGCAGTAATTTTTGTTTCACATCAAATACATGCATGTATGTACCTATATCCTCTACACATTTTAAAGTGGTAATTGCTAGGCAGAGCAGTACTTGTAAGTGCATTTCCAAACCAAATTGTGAACAGAAATTGTCCTTTCTGATCCATCTGAATATTATTTTTTAAACTATTAACAGGGTCAATATCCATAACGGAAAACATAAACTTTTATAAATTCTTACTGATCCAATATGAATTATTTCTTTCAAATATTTTCCGGGAACGTCCTAAACTTAGAATTTAAATTCTTTTTACTGCTCATACACAAATATGCAAATTGTTGTGGGAACTGAAACCTATTTTGTGAAATAATTTCATTTCTCTTGTGTAATCTGTAATTTTGATCATACTTGGAAAAGTAACTACATGTTGATAATAATTACTAGTACATCAAGAGTAAAGATAATGGTAGAGAGAGGAAATAATTTTGAGCCAACCTGTTCAGTCACCGTCCGTTGGAAAGGTAAATTTCTAGCGAAAGTATTTTGATGATCGTGCATTTTTTGTCGCCTCCCGTTGCTTCTATAACAAAATCCTTTTGTCGAAGCACTTCTAGTCGGTGTCGCCGGTCCTGATCGGTTTCAGCACACATTTTCTCGAAGAGTTTGTAGCCGCTGAGTTCATTCTCATTATTCAATTGGTGTGACTGAGTTATAATTTCGAAGACCTTGTATCGATTCTGGCGTTGTTGGGGAATCTCGTTTTGTGGCAGCGCTGTGCTATCAAGCTAAATTTAAGCCACGTTGTGTATGTTCCAAGATTTCTCGCCTGTAATATTCCAGTCTCCTGTTTGTGTCCTGCAGACGGCTTTAGTCTTGCTAGGCTATTACCGGTAAACGATGTTCTCCTACCCGTGCTTTCTTGTCGTCGACTCTTTCGCCTTCGTTGCTCGCGCTGAATTTCAAGTCGGCGTTCACGCTCAGTTTATTTGTAAATCTACCCCGGAATGGATTTTGAGCCACTTGTTAAGCCAGGGGTTGCTGTCTAATTGCTTGTTCACAGACAATGAATAAAAATATCAGCACATAAATGCAGGCAAGAAATGAAGAAACACGCCGAAGAAACATGAGAGTGCGCAACTGTCAGCGGTCGCGATTTGGTTTTGTTGCTAGGCAACTGTGCGGACACCATCGAAATATATATGGGCAGATCGAGATTTGACCGCCCTAAGCAATCCTCGCGCGATCCCCACGCGACAAATTTATAAACCTCGCTACGCTCGGAGGGCCTTTGGCCCTCCTCGCTTCGCGAGGAATAATTATATTTTGATCAATATACTTAATAGACATACTGGCTATGAGGAATTTTGCTTTATGTGCGATAAAACTATCAACTTAATTATGATATGAAAGATACTTGGATCAACAAAGACAACAAGAAATCTGATGAAGAAATTAAAGTCGAAAGGGAAAGTCTTTGTTGGATGAAATCGAAGAGCTGAAAGAAAAGAAAAAAGAGAAGAATGACTGAGGACATTGATTCTTAAGTTAAGTCAGCTGATACTTTGGCTGAGAAGGCTAAATAAACAGGAGGTACAATTTTTTGTGACACTATCAAAAAATTCTCTCAGGAGAACTTCAAATGAAGAAACAAATGAACTCAGGAACCTGTGGCCGGCCGTTTCTCGAAAGTCCCGACAACTTTTTGGGCCTGAAAAGTTAATTCATGTGCACAATGTTTGCATTAAAGACTCAAATCTTGTTGGTTTTGAAAGCTGAGCAATAAAATTCTAAGATGATAAACAAGTTCGGCTGATATGCGGGCTAAAAACTACGCAAACATTCTATAGATTTTGATTGTAAAATTTAGCTTCGGACCTGAAAAGTTACCGGGGCTTTCGAGAAACGGGCCACTGGAGAAGGAGATGGAGCAAAAACTTGCGGTCTTAAAAACTGTTACAGGGAAGGAGCACATGTTGTTTTCCGATATCAGTTGTAAAATGACATTCCTGGCAGGGGTCCTTGAAAAGTCCTTGAAAAGTCCTTGAAAACAGGTTGCAATTTTCTGTGCGAACCCTGGAACAAAACATTCATTTACAAGAGACATTTTTGCATTTATGAGTAGCCGTTTTAGCCTTCTGTGGGAAAATGATCCAAAGTTAAGTTATCTGCCCAGAATATTTGGTGTCCTGTACAGGAGACCAGGATCTCATTTCTGTCTGCACTTGGGAGACTCCCAGATAATCCGACTCTCTGAGATGACAGGTATGAAATAGGGTATAGGTTAGTGCTATTATGGTCTGAACATGAAAATGATATTAGGGATTTGGTCTGAAGGCACCCTTCCTGAGGGGAGATGTGGGTGGTAAATTTCAATTTGTTTGAGGGTAAAAGGGTAGGTTGTGTTTGGCAGAGTGAAAGCCAACAAAAGCAACATTATTCAATTGCAGAGGAATTGACATGGGAAGATGAAGCTTGTGATGCATTGGGTTTGGTTGAGAAGACTGGAGAAGGTTACAGACTTTGTATGGAAGTCCCAAGTTTGTTATATAAATTTATTATTGGAAAGAGAGGGGAAACAAGAAAGAAAATAGAGAAAGAAACAGGCACACAGATCATGATTCCCAGACAAGGCGAGGAAGGTGATGTAGGTGAGTCTTATAGTAGGGCAGATGCTGGCATGACTGAGCAATTTGAAAGACTTGTTAATCAATTCAAAACTTAATAATTCTTTGAATTAGCTTATGCAATCTATGGTCACAGAATACTCTATTTCAGCTTGCAAATATAATAATGATAAAGGTAATTGTTTACTCTGATAAAAATTGATTAGTGGAACAAATGCTGATATAAACCAATGATCAGCTGATAAAAAAATTTATAGTATAGGATTACAAAAATATTGAGATAAATTTGTTTGCCTTTGTGTTTTATTTGTAGTGAACTGATTGAGTGGATAATGAATTAAATTTCTTCTGTATTCCTTTTAAGTGTTTTTTTTTTGGGTGGGGGAGGGAGTTGGGTAGAGAAACATGGTAAATTCTTAGCTATTTAGACCTTATGCATAAATTATAAAAGAGGGTCAACATTATTTATTACACAAAATCTGCAGTACATGCCAGGCCGAATACATAACTACTTTTTCATCAAGATAACTTACACAGGTTCATGTAGAACATACCTGCCAACCGTCCCAATTTAATCAGAATTGTTCTGATTTTTGAGTTTCAAAACCTAAAAACTTGGGACATTCCGATTTTCAAGAGGAAAAAAGGCATTTCCTTTTGTAAAAATTTGGAACGGGGTTGTTAAAGATTGGTCTTGACTATTCTAAATCCTATAGTACAATATATGTGGTGTTTAAGACCATTAAACAACACCTGAGAGTTCTAATGCTAAAACAGTACAGAACAGGCAATATTTTATATTTTGGACCCTGCTCATTGCTGGGGGCAGGGCACTACCCCAGGACTGGGATGAGGGAGGGGGGAGGTGGTCCCTATTTCTGATTTTCTAAGGTTGGCAGGTATGGTAAAGTAATATTATTATTGACCACTCAGTTTTTGATAATAATTTGACGTTGTATATTGTCTTGGCTTGCAGTGATAACAGGTCCTCAAAGGAGTGGCGTTGTTGGCGCAAGAAGCCGTATTGAAGTAATAACTGAATCATCAAGGCAAAAGATTCCTTTTACACATTTTTTGAGTTTTCCTTTGTATGATAGCAACTTGGCAAAGAAAATTGACCAATTTAAAGTGAGAGTTCTTACAGACTGCTTTGAGGTAATTTGTTCACTGAGCTTATGGACCTGCTTACTCTATATATTCAGTGTCTCATACTCATTTGATTAAACCCTCTGAAGCTACATAGTTGGATTCAGTGTGCGTCATTCAGTCAAGTCCTGCTTTGCAGTTACCTCACTAGACTTCGAATTTCTTAAGCACTTTTCAAAACAGTCTTCGAAATTTTGAAGCCGTCTTTGAATTTAGTTGCAAAACTTCGATACCGTCAGCGAAATGGTGTTCAAAATTTCGCCCGACTTTTTGCAGATTAGCACGATGTTTTGCAAATGGCAAAGCAATAGCAGCTTTGAAAAATCAACAAAAATTCGTTCTCTTTACTTTTGCACAGTGTTCTATCTTAGTCACCATAAAATTTGACCCAAAAGGCAAGGCATTGTTTTGGCATTGTTTTGGCTTCTCTTGTTTTTCACTGGCTGTACTGAAATTACAGTACCATAAATGATCTAGCCTAGAAAATCTCCTCTTTTGATCCCACAAAATGACCCACAGTGCCCAATGAATTAATTAAAACAGAATAACATGCTTAAAATATGTTTTCAGTGCCGAGGAATAGATGCCAGCATATTTCAGTTACCAAGCAAGATTCACTTAACAATTGGCATGCTGACCTTGCTAAGTGAAAAAGATGTGGTAAGTTTAGTCAAATTAATACTATATCTTTTAAGTTGAAAATTATGAGGATTCTATCTAGACTTGTATTCAACTGTGGACATCTCCTCAAAAGTATTACATGTAACATTAAAGCAATTTTGTTGCAGAAAAATGCAGCAGTTTGTTTGTCACAATGCTACCAAGAACTTGTCAGGTAAGTCAACTGAGCAGTCAAATCATTTTAACCAGTAGTGACAAGCATCTAATTTCTGCTTACAGTATTACTTCTTGATCAGACATGCAGGTTATGGGAATGAAGAAAATGATCACCAATGATCAAATGTCTTGATTTCAATCAAATTCTCCCAACTAGTGACATAAGAAATATAAGGAGAATAGTGAGGAGAATATGGATGTTAATATTGGGCATTAAAGGGTTAAACATTTGGGTTACCTGGTTATTTCCAGGCTTGTATGTGGGTTTCAATAGTTCAGTTTCAAAGTTTCAAGTTTGAACACTATTCAACAAAGACCACAAGATAGAAAAACTTAGGGTGTATTTGACCAGGGTAAGTCCGAATCTGAAGTAAAACATTTGCAAAAAACAGCAAGAGGGTAAACTGTCCACAGTTCTGTATACTGAAAATGGTGCATTTTATTGTTTGCAGTGAGTACTTGCAGGACTCTCCAGTTGTGGTAGAGCTTAAGGGTGTCGAGTGCATGAATGATGACCCTGGAGATGTTGATGTTTTGTATGCAAAGGTTGTCACCAAAGATGGCTCAGACAGGTAATACTATAATTGACTCCCGATAAACTTGAGCCTAGGGAAGTCAAAAAGGTTGGAGTTATTAGGAGTTCAAGTTACCAGGGTATGGATTTCTGCTTACAACACTTATTCCATGCATTCTCACAGGAAGAACTGACACATTTTGTGTTACAAAACACCAGGAAACTAAAGAAATTGACACAAAACACAGTTAGACACTCCAAGACTACATGCTGTTCAATTTTTTGAAAATTGATACAAAATAAATTCAATTTTATGGGGTACCGGTATATTTTGTGTCATTACACTCTTACCATAAAGAGAATGACCTGAAGTGAAAAAGAATTCACTTTGAGTTAGTGGGAGGTTCGACTTATCGTGGGTAAAACTACAGTAAAGGTATGGAGCATCCAAGGGGAATCGTGTTAACACGAGCTTGGAGTTACCGAGGGTTCAAGTTACCAGGAGTGAGTATATCACCATGTCATATTACCATGGGTGTGGGCTGGGATGGTAGAAGGAGGGAGGACAGTGCTAGCCACCCCATTTTAAAATGAAGCTGAAAACTCCAGCCCCTCCCCCAGACCAATGAAATTTTCATTATCAGTCTGACAGTTTATTTAGCATTCTAATGTACCAGTCAAATTGAAGCTTCAACATCCCCCCCCCCCCCGGGCAAACCCCAGGCATTTGAACTTTTGAAGATTGGCTTGTTCAAATCCCCCCCCCCCCCCTCTGGGCAAAAAAGCCATTCAAATGCCCCATTTCGTCTTCAATTAAAGACTGTTCACGCTTTTCAGAGAGAGATATGCCATCATGACACCTTCAAACTTCTTTTAAAGACCCTTTTGAGAGAGTTATTCACAAATAAATGCAAAATTCTATCTTGGAAATCCGTCAAACCCTGCAAAAACCAAAAAAAACTCACAGGCGTATTACACTAGAACAAGAGATAAATCTGGTTCAAATTTCCCACCCTTCCAAGGCAACATTCAAATTCCCCCCTCCCCAGGCATGATGCACAGTCAAATGCAAGGGAGGGGGGGATGTTGAAGCTTCAATTTGACTGGTACATAAATGTTGGAATAATTTAGCTGCAAAAGGAGTTGTATAATAAAAGCAAATAATTGTATACAAATATTAAAGTAGATTATACAAGTGGTATTGTAACAGACAGATCATTGGTAAACAAATTCAAATAATTCTAACAAGCAACAATGTCAGTAAGTTTTGTTCAGCTAAGTGGTGGTTATTCCTTTATTGTATTCCATGCCATCATAATTGTTGATTGAGTTTTTTGTTTGTGGTGTGTTTGATTTAGGCTCCAAAAGCTGGCTGATGCACTGGTTGAGGTATTTGTATGCAAAGGTTTGATAAAAAAGGAATACGATAAAGTAAAGCTACATGCAACTGTAATGAACACCAAACAGCGTAATGATTCTGATGGACAAACTCCAGCCAAGAAAAGCCGGACTGATCTGCCTCCCAGATTTACTAAAAGAATATCATTTGATGCAAGAAAAATAATTTCAGTAAGTTTATGCATCATTTTGAGTGGGAAATGCAGTGGTGGCATGGTTGATTGAATGGTGTATTTTATCCAGTGGATCACATGTGGATCTTGGAATCTACTGAGGGAGGAGGGGGTTACTTTTACTTTTTAAGTCCCAAGAGTGACCAACATAAAATTTCTCCATACAATAACAATACATAATCAAGAAAAAAGCTTATGAGAAGTAAAAAAAACGGTCACCAAAGGGAAATTGCTTCGATCTTTTAACAATTTCTCTCAATTTATGCTATAAGAAAATGTATGGGGATCAGTCAGGAGAATTTGTATGTGGATATTTTGGCTTACTGTGTTAATTACCGATCCCTTCTTAGTGTGTGCTGCTGTTAAATAATACTTATTGTTATTATTTAAAATTGAACAATAATTAATTTCTGCCCTTTTCACAGTGGTAAAAAAGGAAGGCCAAAACACAACTGAACACAAACTATGTCAATGAGGTCTAACTCTCTGAATGTTGGAGCAAAACTGAAGACCTTTCTTAAACTCTGCTGTCTTGTATGAAATGAAAGAGAGGGTCTGTTGACAGGGTGCTGAAATACCTGCCTCAATGGTAGAACTGTTGTCAGTCTATGTCACAATTTACTGGACCACCTAAAGGGTGGATCCAAACACTCGCCAAATGATCGGGTTCCAGAGAAAAGGAGGGGGGAGTTAAAAAAAAAAACGGACAAAACATGGGCAGTAAAAGTGGGCCCTCCTAGATTTTAAGAATTACTGTTAAAACAGCTGGCTCAATACGGTATTCACACCAACAACCTCTCTATATTCTTGTTTGGTAGTTGTTTGAAGACTTCAGCTTTGGCGAGTACCACTTGGACACGATTCACCTCTCCACTAGAGGAATTTTTGATGCTGAAGGACATTATAAATGTGCGGCATCAGTACCTTTACCATAGAAACAAGGAACGTAGATAAATGACACCGTATCATAAAATGACAGAGGTGTCACCTTTGACATGAAGAAAGGAACATTGATACTGTTGAAAAAAACCATGTCAAGTTTTTAAAACTATTGAATGAATATAAAATTCATACTTGCACTAGATCTATTAAAGTGAAGCAGTTTCATCGTCTTTCACGAAATTTGGTTTAGTGGCAACAAATTGACATAAATGTTAATACGGAATTCTCATTTTTATGGATAATTTATATGGCAAATCACCACTCATGACAACTTAGAAATTAACTTTTAAAATTATTTCTGAAGTTTTTTCCCCCACATAAATAAAGCTCAACATGAAAAAGTTATTTCTGTTGGTCTACATTAAATCGCAGTTTTTTTGTGTCAGGAGTCACGGAATTTTGCTAAAAACCAAGTTCTCCGGTTTTACCCAGCATCAACAATGTTGCACCTATCAAATTTTAAGCCCAAGGGTTGGGGGGTGGGGGGGGCAAGCCCAGGGGAATTTGACATTTCAGGGAAGCCAGAGTCAAATTTCCGGCTAACCCCGGAAAACGAATGAATGCCAAATTCCTGCCCCTAAGGTAACGGGACAGTTCTCTTTGTCAATTTCTCCAGGGTAGAGAGTATGCTAGAGTGTATTACAATATAGAAACAGTAAAACTGTACAAAGATATAACAAGAACTCAGAAAATCTTGTCATGTTTTTTTAAAAGTTGGTGAAGTCCTGGCTTATGCAGTGTCGCATTGTAAAGAGTTCCGGTTGGTCGGTTTGATCAATCCTGATGAAATTATTAAAAACTTAGTAAGAATTTTTTAAATTTAAAATAATACACTTTTTCAAATGTGGAACATACCATTTTTGGGATCAAGGCGATCCTTTAACTCCACCCAGGCGTCTTTCATCCTAAAACGTATTATTTTAAAAAGTCAATTGACAAACTACATAGGCTAGAAATCGGGAAACCGACATTGATTACGTAGATTTACCGTACCCAAATTGTGAATTAGCCAATCAGAAGCCTTGTTTACTGTCATGATTTTCTACGATTTCAAGTCACTGAGCTGATATCCTGATATCCTACGATATCATGGACAGTTTCTAAAACTCGCACTTTTTTGCAGACCGCAAAGATGAAAATTAAAACAGAAATACAACGAAACGTAAAACTATCACATTTGCTAAACTAGAAAGTAATTTGTTCAACGCTAACAGAGAAAAAAAATACCATTTCGCGCCAAAATTGGACGGGGCTACATTGGCCGGCACTCGCGTGTACGTTTACGGACAGCGCTCGAACTTCTTCGTTTCAACTGTTCAAAATGGAGCCGCATTTTCCAAATTTCTCTCTTAATTTGGACTTCCAAGATTCCGAAAATGAAACTCCAAACAAAAGAATGATAAAAATGACAGATGAGGAGTTAGAGAGGATTATTGATGCACTGTTCTTCTGACGGTTTACGCGCTATATGACAAGAACTCCTGACTGATCACGGTAACTGAAAAATTAACGCCGGGTTTTAGGACAAATGTAGGTACATTTTTGCTCAACTGCGTCTCGCCAAAATACAAACCATGGCTCGACCAAACTCGCCTGACGTGCCGCCGAAGCGTACCAAAAAGGTTCGATTAGGTATAAGAATCTTGCAATTGTTGTGAGCTTTTTTTCCCGAAAGTTTAATTCCTCTTTAAATTGGAACTACTAAACTTAACAATCAAAATGACAATCTTTGTTTGCATTCTTTCGGTTTGAATTACTTACTTAAGACTTACGTTTTTATTGGTGTGAAAACATTTTAATGACGCTTGCAAAAGTGAGGACATTCGCCTAGTTCACGTTTTCTTCCGTTACAAATGGACACAGTAAACGGCTTACCAAAGGTATTGCTTCTGATGGAGGTAATTCCTGTGAAAAAATGCGTCGTTATCAGTTGTATAGAAATGAAATCCAGGGTAAAACACTTGAAAAGTCCGCAAAATGCAAAAATTTCCTACAGAATTTGTTACACTTTTACCTCTAGCCTCGCGGTTTCTGAAATGAGTTTTTTCAGCAAATTCCCCGAGTAAATTCCTTGCTTTATCGTTTGCAATGATTTTCTAAACGAGTTTTTCGGGGTGTTACTTCCATAACTACTGCCTCAGATTAGGTAAACTGGTACAGTAAAACTAAAACAGAGGACTCGAAATTTGCAAGCGCGGGAAAACCTTTTTGCGGATGATTTTTGCGGATAAACTTGTCGATAAACCTGCAGCCAGCGCCAAGAGCGGGAAAACTTGCAACACAAACTGCTGCCAATTCCCCAAGCGCGGGAAAAATGGCAACCGGCGAAAAGGGCGGCAAAACTTGTACTGGAGGGTACTGGAGCCAAGCGCGGAAAAAGCGCAGGTACAGCTGTAAAAAGCTGTTAAGATCAAAATTAAACAGCATACCCATTTAAAATCCCTTTTTATTTTCGAGTGGTTTTAATTTCATTACTTTTGAGGATCGCCAAGTTAAGGTGTTACTAACGTGGTATTGTACACTGAGCTTCGCCGATAAACATGTAAAGATTGTCTTCGGGTTGACAAAATCGTTCTGTTTGGCCTCCGATATCTTCAAAACTTGTGAATTTAAAAATAGCCAACAAATACATAAATCAATTGTTGGAACATTCCTGCTACCACCCACGTAAAATATTACGTCTTATTTTATTGGCTGAAACAAGCCACATGAAGAGAACAGGTGTTATCCCCCACGTAAGTGGTTATCCCATTTACGTCTTCTTTTTAATACCCCCACCCCCTTCCCCGAGGTCGCAACTTTGAGCGAAAAAGTACGTTTTTCGTCTGAAAAGTTCAAACTTTCTTTTTTTTGCCGTGACTGAAATTGGATTGAAGCTGATAAACAAATAGTTTATTCCAACACTTAGTACCTGTGAGCTGACGTAACGAAAAGTGCTGATCAACCTCGACAACCTCGTTGGGTCTCTCTTCTTCCCTTCCTCAGCAGCGGCGAGCAGTGCGCGATTTCCCTTTGAACAGATGTTCTTCGACCAGGTTACGTCTCCAACCGATTTACAAAGCCTACAACAGCTTACATTTGGAGAAGAAGACGATTTACAGATCTTTTTGGGCGTCTGCCTGCTGCAGATTCCCAGTTGAGAGACCCTGGGAACGAGGTCGAGTGCTGATAGGCTTTCTGCTTACTGACTGATTACCTTGTGAACGATTCGAATTGCCACTAATCGGTTCTGCAAATATCCCAATTCTGCGATATTAGTGATAGCCACGAGCGCAGACAGAAACCTTACGGTAAATAAAAATTAAAAATAACTACAACTGCGTCTGGTAATAAGGACTGATAAAAGCTATTTTTTCATTCACTTTTCAGTCCAGGTACTGATTTTAATTTGGATTGTTATTTTTATTATTCTCTTGGCTCAGAAGGCTGACGGTTTGATAGCTAAGAATAATATTCATATAATAAACACCTAAAAAATTCTACGTCCTACGCAAGTAAGAAAATTTTACTATTCAGTTTCTCAAGGCTTACTAAAGAAAATATATACGTAACGTGTAGGTAAGATTAGCTTTTTCACTGATAACTTGACTATTCTTGTGAACATTATGCGTCATCTGTGGGTCCAACTAAACAAATGGTCTTTGAAAGCTGTCAGGAAGTGGTTCTCTCGCGGCCAGTTTTTATCTCAGTAAACCACGTGCAAAATTAAGTTCAATTCATGATGATTAGATTTCTTAACTTAACGTCATAAAGATATTTTAAGGCCAATAGGGTAGACAAGTTATTCTGACAAAATAAGCTCATTTGTCATTTTTCGGCCAAATTTTTCATTTTGCCTTTTCGTGCGGCAAAAACCTGCTTATACTATGTAGATTTCAACTTTTAGGTGACGTCAGAAAGCTTAACATGGCTTTCTTATGGTCAGAACACAGATGTTCTTTTGTCCACTAAGTCAGATAAGACTCGCTACTCATACACTTTTAATCCCGCAATTCACGAATTAACACAGATTTTGAATTGCAAAAATTGGCTTCAATTACTCATTAAACTTTAAGCACACAAGCTATTCTTAGTTGCAAGAGTAATGACTTTGAAAGTGTGTATTTTAATAATTTTGTTGTACGTTACTTTGATTTTTCCGCTGCGATTGTCTTTGAAAGCTTTCAACCCGATTGGAATTCTCCAAAGCTAGAAAATTGCCCCGTTACACACACACCTGTTTCTGCGAAGTCAAATGCGTGGGGAGGATTTCGCACCTTTGCCAATCGCTAGCAGCGGGAAACGATCTTATATAAACCGCGTTACGAAAACGCCCATGTCATTGATGAACGCTTGTGAGCGCATGAAGTAAAAGGAGTCTCACCTTGAAAGACGCCGGGACGAGCATAGGGTAAAAACCTTCTTGAGAAGCTTGCATACGGATACTTGTATACAAACAAGCTAGTGACAAAGCGACTATTGTCAGCTCATTCGCTTATACAACTATTAACAGATTGTTCACAAGATGTCAAAAAATCGCGTTCTCCTTTGGACTGCTCCACGGTGCGTTTCAACAGCTTTTGAAAGATCAATTATGACTCTCAAAAACTCGAAAATTTTACACGAGCCATACTCAGCAGCTTTCTACTTCGGTCCGGAGAGACAAAGCCCGAGATATGTGTCCCAAGAGGTCAACCAACAAGCGACCTATCGCTCCGTCAGTAAACTACTACAGAAAGAGTATGACGGAAAAGATTTTGTTTTCTCCAAGGAGATGGCTTACTGCGTCGAAAACAAGTTCGACATTTTCACAGAAGAGGGTTTCAAAAACTTCAAGCACTCATTTCTGATCCGCCATCCTCTAAAGGCAGTTTACTCCCTGTACAAAGCTTCCACGAATCCGAAGCTCACGGGATGGGATTATTTCGATCCCGCGGAGGCGGGATTTCGCCAGATGGTCGAACTGTATAAGTTCGTCGACAGACACATCCACAGGGACCCCATTGTCGTGGATGCTGACGATCTCCTTGATTACCCCAATGAAATCCTTAAGAGCTACTGTGAAGCAGTGGGATTGGAATATGAGGAGAACATGTCCTCCTGGGAGCCGGGGCCTGTACCAGAGTGGGACGTCTGGGCCGGATGGCATGAAGATGCGTTGAAGAGTTCCGGGTTTAAGGCGAGGGTCAAGAAGAACAGGAGTCGTGCTTGCGCTGCCTTCGATGTTGAAGACTTGCCACCAGAGGTTGCTGCTGTTGTGGAGGAATGCATGCCTTACTATGAAGCGTTGTCGGCGAAAAAGATCTTGCCCAAAAACACTGAACTATACTAAGTTTTTAAACAACCCTTCCCCCCATAGAATATATTATAAATGGCAAACTTTTCCAAAGTTTTCGCTTGAAAGAAACTTGAAAAATGGACAAACAAAGCGACAGAAAAGTATTCCAAAATAGCGTTCATTTTAATGCTTCATTTGAGGATTTCATCCAGACTCAAAATTGAAACCACCTTCTACAGCATAATAAATCTTGCTACAGGGAAGTACTGCTCAGTAGCGTTCATTTGAATGGTCACACTCTAGGATTTCACCCACAGACTAAAATCTTAGATTTACCTCATACAGCATAATGAACAGGACTTCAAGTAGTTATTATTTAATAACTTTTATTTGAATGGTCACTCACCAGAAGTTTATACACATACTCAAAAGCTAGGAACAGACTCAAGCTGATCCTAGGAGCGTAAGGGTTCTAGCTCAACTGATACTAGCCGGTATCTATATGAACCCCATAACGGGGGCCATCAAATGATAAATACACCAAACGGTTGTAAATATCTAGGGACAGGCCCGTAGCAAGGCTGAAATAACTGGGGGGGGGGGGGCGAGGAAATTGGCCTAGTCAAAATCCCCCCCCCCCCCACAGTCAAAATACAGACGTTAACAAGTAGGTGAATAAAAAAAAATTATGTCGGATAGAAACTAACATGTTCGATTTCGTCAAAAAGGACACCTTTATGGGGAAGTCGTTCGTTGAAAACTTGGCCAAAAAGCTGCTTCCCATTTGCGTTTGCGCCGATAAAGTTGCATGTGGGCAACATCTACCAGATTTAAAGCATCAGTTTTAAAAAGGTATTCTTGACGTTACAAGGTTTTTTAAAATTCAAAAATTTCGACAGCTAAGATACGAATTTCGAACCAGTTTTACCTAACTCTCGTAAAGATTTACGTAGCCTTTGTCACTCGATTGGTGAGATAAATATAATTTTGTTCCTTAGACTTGTGTCACAACAGCGGGGTTAAAACTTGCAGCAAATACACAGCAGTCGCTTAGCTATTAAAGGTATTAAGGTCCTTCAGTCTTAAGCTATACTGCCAGGGTTAAGGTGATATGGGTGAAAAAAGACATTGCTAAGGAACCTGAATGACTGAAATGTGCGATGGGCTAGTAGATTTTTGAAGCTCACTTGCCCGATGACTAGTGACTCAACTCAACAGATGTCAAACCCTATTAAAGGTTGTAAAAATTATAAAGGGCACTTTTGACATCAGAATTCAAGAGTGATTGTTGCGCATTTACTTGTGTTAATTATATATTTTGGGGGCATTATCTGTAATGTTTTTAACTTTCAAAAATTCTGGGGGGGGGGCTCGAGCCCCCCCTGCCCCTCCCCCTGCTACGGGCCTGAGGGAACGTATTTTTCAGAGGAAGAAATTCCTCACCACCCATTCTTTGCTTTCTAGTGATCGCAAGGTTGTCCTTTTTCGTCAAAAATTCGAAAGAGTACAAAATCTCTAATAAAGATACGACGAGTTTGAATTACTTCGATTCACCCAAATCAATTACTACAACCTTAAACTTCAATTAATTGTTCAACTTATTTTAATTCAGGTCTTTTAGCCATAATCTAAATCCGCATTTTGAGAACCAATTTGGATTTTCCGTTCCATTTCGGGACAAAATGAATCTGAATCTAGCATCAAAAGTTACTTTCGTTTAGCGAATTAATCGTTCGTTAACGATCATTAAAATTCAAACAATCTGGATCGACTGTAAATGAACGAGCTGAAAGCAAAGCAACCTTAGGCTTCTTTAAGCTCCGACAAAGAAACAATCTATAGGTTTTGGCGGAAAAAATACACTGCACTGAACAGATAGTCTCGCACTGTACATCCCTTTGTATCAAGTTCAGTCAGGAATGGCTCCTGGTTCAGAATGTGTAAACTTATTTTGGAAACTAAAGAGCCGTATTGTACAGACGGAATAAACTCAATCCCTGGTGGGTTGACCTTGAAACGTTTTCAGTCCCAAGAGTGACCAACATCAATTTTCTCCTAACAATATCAATACATAAACAAGAGAAAATGTCATGAGAAAAAAAATAAAATGATCACCAAAGGGAAATTGCTTTGATCTTTTAACAAATTCTCTCAACTAATACTTTAAGGAAATGTACAGAGATCAGTATGGAGAATTTGTATGTGGATATTGGGGTTTAACGGGTTAAATAACGATTCACCTCGGTGACTCTTCTTATTACGTACAAGAATTTTTAAAATGTTTATCCTCATTTTTACTCACGCGTATCAGACGTTATTATGTGGATAGCCCTTGGATATGAGCAATCACACATCCTGCCGGATTGACTGCCATGTAATAGGTTATCAGTTCATTCACCAGTAGAGAAGTCGCGCGAAAAAGATGGCGAAAGAGTGTAAGGGTACAAAGATCAGTAATGGCAACGAATGTTTGGTGCTCATTCAACCATTAATTTTTTTCGGTCATAATCTTTTTATTCTCACGAATTCTATGTTTGATCCGTGTGTCGACAGTACAAGAATAAATTTGATCCTTGGGGCCAAAAGGTATAACCAGCTGACTGAAGCTGAGCAAGCCACTGACATATTTCAAAATTGACGAGATATAACTTCTTTCTTTAACCCTTTCCCGCCCGCCTCTTTTACTTAAAAAAAACCCATTTTTTTCCCGTTAAAGCGGTTTTTTAAGTGCTGTTGCCAAATGCCAGTAAACTCTGCTACAAAAGCGTTTTCTTACACCCTAGCTAGATTTTGAGTCAGCTTCTGTTGTAAATTGTACAATATTTTGCTTTCACGGATGCGCATAAGCCAAAATTTGGCCTTTTTTTTTTGGCGGATTCATTTCCAATTTTTCTCTCGCTTCTTTTGCTTTCCTTTTTCTCTCCCTTTCTTTTCTCTTTATCTTCTACCCTTTATCCCCTTTCTATCCACTGGAAAAGTTTTGGCCTCAGCCCTTCTAAAAACCTGGAAATCGAACATTGATCAAATAGGTGACTTGGCCTATTTTACCACCATCTTTGCACCCAAAATTGGACACGTTTTTCTGGTATAGCTCTGCCAGATTTTGGTCGATATTCAAAATGGACACACGGATGGATGGATCTGTCCTTGCTGAGTTAGCTGCCTATCAAAACAATCTGGTAACGTCAAAAATGATGACGTCACAAGTGGTACAATGTCTCCGGGTCGAAAACGTCCCAAAATTAATATTTCTTACAGCACTGTAGTAAAGCCTGAAAGCGTTTTACGTGGTAACAAGGTCCAATGAAATTAGAGCTTCCAAAGAGGTTCGCACCGCTCCGTTTTAGTGCTGTAACCCCCACCAATTTGTTAACATCCGGGAGTTAAAAAAAAAAAACCAACCACGACTGACGGAGTTACGGAGGTAGGGTGCTTTTCCTTAACTCCAAATAGTTATTTAGTACTAAAACCGTAGAATCACCTTGTACAGCATAACAAATAGCACCATAGGGAAGTATTGTTCAATAGCGTTCAACTGAATGATCGTACTTTAGAATTTTATCCATAACAAACAGCACCACAGAAATCGAAAATACCGCGGTAGTGCTTTCATCTGAATGGTAACACTGAGGAGTTTCAGCTTAACAAACACCACCACAATCAGGAGTTCCTTAATAGTTTTAATCTCAAAAGTGTATCTCAAACGTTTAACTTTTCGGGGTACGCTTGACACCTCTCGAGCTCTTGGAAATCATTCCCGTGTACTCCGGGCAAAACTGAACTTATTTCACAACGAAAAATGTGATAGGTTTAAAGCCAATATGATAGCTTTGCGTCACAGTCAAGTATATCGTACTGAGATCAATCTCGTTTTTCTCGTCTTAACTCCGTTAACTCCACTAACTTCGCACATTTTCGGAGCTTTTCGCATCAACCGTTTGCCACTAACTGGGTACTAAGGGAACTGAAGTCGACAACCGTCGACAGGAGTTAAACGTCAAAGCTTCACAATCTAGAGACTTTTCTTTATAGTCATCTTTATCACTTCTGAAGTCCTAGTCACTAGGTGTTTAATACATAAACGATCCCATCTTTAAAAGAATGAGTTCAATAATGATAAAACTCTGGAAAAGAATGTTCTCTTTCACAAACTTTTCGGCCGCCATATTGAATTTGGTTCCTTCGTTTGTTTGTAACGGAACACTTGTTTCGCCACGCCAAACGTTTGCTCTTAACGTCTATCGTTATGTGACGACCTGCACAACGGTTACCATTAAAAGGTTCTATATTGAATATCAATTTTTTTTTCGCAGTAAGTCGCTATAGACCAGTATAAAGACATAAAAGAAAACACATCAAACTCGAATTTTTTTTATCCAAACGAAAGAGCAAAGCGCTTTATAACCCAACATGGCGTCCGAAATGATAAAAACTGTAATTCCAAACTATGCATTAAATTACTTCGAAAATTACTTAAAGATAGAAGATTATATTTTTTACAACTTGTGTGACTCTCATCATACTTTCGGAAGTCCCCAAAGTTTCTGATCAGTTTCCGTAACTTTTTACAACGCATTTCATTAAATTGGACCTATGGTGCAGGTGCAATCCACCAAGGCTTTTTTTTTTAATTCATCTTTTTATATGAATCGAAAGAACGTTGGACCCATGCTAACAAATTTCACATGTGACTCACTTATGGCTGCAAAGTTTGGAAAACCATCAGAAGACGTTAGGGAAACCGACAACGAAGTACAACTAAACCGTTCGTCAAAATCTTAAGCGAGGGTGAATTTAACAGAATAAGCGTTGCACTACAAAACATTTTCGGCACCACAAAACGTTTTCGGCACCTGTCTTGGTCTGGAAAAGGGTATGGTGACAGTTGTGCCTAAAACGACCTGCAGATTTCTTACCTTTACGCAGAATTTAGGAGTCCAAAACAGGGTGCAAAAGAATTGCATATTTTGGTCTGGGAGACTTTCGAGGTCTAGTGGGCAAACCCCGAC
Source organism: Siderastrea radians (assembly GCA_964017195.1). Classification (NCBI taxonomy): domain Eukaryota; kingdom Metazoa; phylum Cnidaria; class Anthozoa; order Scleractinia; family Rhizangiidae; genus Siderastrea; species Siderastrea radians. Next base: position 36,237,938 of record OZ024895.1, read on the forward strand.
CCAGGATTCTCCTGAACAGCCTTACCGGGATGTGGGGGAGGGGTACTACAGTACCACCGGGGAAACGCAAATTTCATCGACTTATGGTGGGTATACCCGAATACAAACGTTTTTGTTAAAATACTTAAGTCAGCCACTAGAACTAGTCGGAAGCTTACAGACGGACGATTAATCGACTATATAAGGTTACCATAACAGGGTAGCCAAGGTTTCCAGTTTGACTGGTTGTGAAACTCTTTTTAGCGACTACATAGTCCGGGGAGAGCTCGGTGAACACGAAGACGCACTACTTAAGAGGCGAGATTTTCTCCCGTTTTAACCGTTTCACTCCCAAGAGTGCCTAAAATCAAAATTCACGCAAATCTCAAATTTAATTTGAAAAAAAAAAAGTTACATATAAATAGTACCATGTCAAAGTACTGTTGACTAGGTTTCATTGGAATGGTCACACCATATGATTTCGTACACAGACTCAAAAGTTAGAATCACCTTAATGTCTCTACAACTGACTCTGGGAGTGAAAGGGTTAAGATATTTGCCTGGGGCAAGTTCCTGAAACAATCCCGTTAACTTGCCGAGCCCGAAAGCTATTTATGTGCATAATATTCTTTAACGGACTCAACTGATTTATTGATTTTATTTAAAACCTCAATTTTAAAATCTTCATAACTTTATGGAACACATTGACACGTTTCCACCACAAATCACCCCCCCCCCCCAAAAAAAAAAATTGAAAAAAAAACAACAAATACTTATCCGGTCGGCAAGTTATCGGAAGTGTCCAGAATATTGTCAAATGAATACACCCTAAATGGAAGAATATACAAAATATCAGCTCCCAAAAAAGGCAATTTCGCTTATTCCGATTGAGCCAAAAACGTTTCTACAAGCACGCAGTTCTGCCAATTCCGAGTAACCGATATCCCGTCTACTCGGGTATTGCCAGAATAGTAAGGAAAGAATAAGCTTGTTCGTAGCCTAAGAAAACAGCTGACGTTTTGCGAGGTCGCCGCTTGAGCCCTCGCAAAATGACGTCTGAGCAACGAGCGCAGAAATTCCATACTGATGACGTGCACTACCCAGATCTTGGTAGTGCTTCTGATTGGTTGTGCCGCGAGGGAATTTTCTTTCAAGCAATCAGAAGCAATAACAAGATCTGGGTAGTGAACGTCGCCAGTATGGAATTTCTTCGCTCGTTACTCAGAAGTCGTTTTGCGAGGGCTCAAGTGGCGACCTCGGGAAACGTCGGTTGTTTTCTCAGGCTAGCTTGTTCCAAGCACCAAGACAGTGGGTACGACAAAAATAAAAAGCGTGGGGGCTAGGAAGGGATACGGCCCAGGTCCCGCGCGTTAAGAATACACCAAAAGTCTCTTGTTTAAGGAAACAACACGAAGCAGACCACGTACTTTGTTGATAGACATGACCACAAGAGAAGTCTTTTCTGGGACGCCCTCCTTCATAGTGCGCCTTCAGTGTTCATGGGAAACGAATATAAACCTTAATTAAACGAGCAGTCCCTCGATAAAACTTATCAAATATAATATTTCTTAAAACTTTGGATATAAGCTCGTTCACGAGCCGAACAATATCTGTTCCAGTCAAGATTGCGAGAATCTTTTGTCACGCCATCCACTGTTTCTTGAGTCACGCGTCACGCGCCTCACTGTCACACTGTCACGCTGACCTTACTCCAAGAGCTCCGCCACTAAAGGTGGCATGTCCAACTTACCGAAGAACTCGAGGGCGACATAGTTTTCCAGCGCTTTCTCGCTGTACAAGCGGAGAGTAGGAAGACAGAGAAGCAGCTTTCCGAGGCGGTTTACTTTCTGAGGGTAAAGCGACGTGGAGTAGTCACGCAAGTAGCTGTTTACTTTGGATTGCAGCTCCGTGACCTTCTCTTTATTTTTGAGCTCGGGCGTATCTGTGAATATACCATTGATTCAAATTCATTTCCTGAGTAGCATCTTATAAAAAAAATTAAAAATCGACTTCTGGGCAACGTTTTTAGCCAAGCTCTGCAGTGGAAACTCGTAATAAACCAAACAATCTATCTCAACTAGTTGAAAGTGAAATGCTCGCAAAATATGCTTCTGCCTCGCTTTCATTCGCATTCCCTTTTGATCGACTAACGTACTTTGTGAAACCTGTTAGTTGTTTTATGGTAACTAAGCATTTAGAAGCTGATTATCATATCACTTTAAACCACGATGAATAACAACCACATCTTTCATGATATTCAGAAACTGTTCAGAAATGAAATCTCTCCATACCGCCAACTGGTACAAAAATGTTTAGTCTGTTCAGACCTGCTATTTTCTCACAGAGAAACGACAGCCGGAAATACGTCTGCGTTCGCAGGCAAACGAGTGAATGAATGTGGACGTTTTTGCCTGTCTCGCACTATCTTGAAAAAGAAAAGGCCGGGGCCGTTTTCACAACGACTTTTGATGCGATAGCTAACATAAAATTAAATAAAACACTGTTTAATTGCCAATCTATTAAGCATGAAAGTGTGCTATGAAATCGTTTGTCTAAACGAGTGGCGATTTTGTTGCGATATCACGGCTGTTTGATCGCACTGTTTAACTGTCTTGCAGGGGTGCGAGCATAGTAAAATGCCGCGAAATGGCGGTTAGTTTATAGTTTACAGAGGCGATGTGAAATCCCGCCGCTATAATCGCATAAAAAAGCGTTTAAGTACGCTATACGGTGTTCTCGTAAGGAAAGGATTGCTACAAAAGCTCATAGAAATTAAGACAATCAACAAACCTGGACAAAGCAAAACGAGCGCAGACAAACACGCAAACTCGTTAGGATCCAAATTCAAACTGCGCAACTTGTCAGTGAACTCAAGGGTAGTCTCCACCAGGTCCTCGGTCCATCCGAACGAAACAACCTCGTGTTTCTCCAGGATAAGATCTTTGCCAAACCTTAACGACATGGGATCGCAAGCCACAGACCTATAGGCAAGGCGAAACACGTTAAGATCCATGAAACACGCTTTGAGGAGGCAAACTTGGTCCTCCAGCTCAATTTCCTTGAAGCCCGGGACATCTTTGGCCCACTGGATGACCCAGTACAGCTCTTGATAAGCCAGCTCCATCAGTTTATTCACGTCCTTGTCCCCCCTGTCTGCCTCAACAGTGTGACCGGGGATGTCTGGAATGATAGTAACACGCTCTCGGATCTTGTCTATAAACGCCATGGCGTCTTCATGACTGGCCGGCGAGTCTGGCTGTTTGGGGATGCCACTCTCGACACAGTCAACTCCGTTTACTGACCCGTTGGTGTTCGGTTCATCTCGAGGTCTTTGCTGCTTTTTAGGGCGATGATCCTGAAGGGAGCGATGCCGATGTCTTCCCCCAGGGGTACGATCCTCTCGTACAGCTATAAAGAAAGGAAGTTAATCGTCACAGGGTAGCTTTATCAGGGGCACAAAGGAGAAGGGGGATGGATGTAATCCCCCAGGGGTATTATCCTTTTGCACAGTTATGAAGCAACGCAGTTGGTAGATCAAGCGGTCGCTTTATAAGGGGCACAAAGGAGAGGTGGGGGAAGTGACTGTAGTCCCCCAGGCGGATTATCATCTCACAGAGTTACAATGTAAATAATTTGGTAGATCAAAGGGGTCGCTCTGTAAGGGGCACAAAGGAGAGGTGGGGGAAGTGATTGTACTCCCCCGGGGGGCTTATCATCTCACAGAGTTATAAAGTAAATAATTTGGTAGATCAAAGGGGTCGCTCTATAAGGGGCACAAAGGAGGAGGGGGGTGATGTATTCCCCCAGGGGTATTATTCTATCGCTCAGCTATAAAGTAGTGAAGTTGGTACATCAAAGGGATCGCTCTGCAAAGAGCCCAAAGGGTAGGGCGATGTATTCCCCTGGGGTTATTACCCTCTGACACAACTATAACAGCCTGGAATGAAGCTGGGAAGCCAAGAGGTGGGAACAAACGGGGTAGGAAGGGGATTCATGAATTGAAGAACGGGCATAGTGGGAAGGATTTCTTTTAAAACTGAATTGCTCTTTAGTATCACTATGCATGAGTGACCTAAACAGGCCTACAAAACTCCTTGGTTACCCAAGTTCAGCGGCACGCTACGCTGTTCAGACAACGATCAGCACCTTAATTTATTCTGAGTGATAGTCGTGCGAAAAGCAAAACGCATGCGGGCACCGCGGAATATCCCCGCAGTGGACGACTTTCACACTTCAGAGCGACTTGCTTAGAAGAGACCCCCTCTGTCTCCACTGCTCTAGTTTCGCCTGCACGTTTCTAAGCAACCAAGGAAACGGTTCAAACGCGAAAGTAGCTGTCATATTTTTGTCACGTCTTAACTAAACATATTCGACAGCACACAAAGATTTTTTTAGTACCATCGTAGACGTGACAGCCGAAAATATCGGGATTAAAAACACTAAGTTGCCTGTTGATTTTTTGACAAAAGCACGTACGATATTTCGTCACGTGCTGGTGACGAAACATAATTTTTAGCTTCTGAAAGGGGTCTTTAAAGCCAGCGAGCGATAAAGAACTACGGTCGCTGATTTTTGAAGAAGATAATTAGTTTTCGCCTCGTAGAGTAAGAAATCAACTAAAATAGACTTCCACTTTGCCCCTTTTTACTGAGACCAAAACAGCAAAAATCTGTTTAACAATTCACCTTCGAGGCGAAGTGTTCTATGGGCATATAGTCAACGCGGAAGAGTTGAGTTGTGTTGCTCATAGACAACAATGACTAGAAGCAAAATTGTTTTAGTGGACGACTTGATGTACATGAAAATCATTGCAATCGAATTACAGCAATATTTCGGTCATATTTAACAAGAATATCAAACGAAATTTCGCATTCTTAGGACGAACACTCGCACGCCGATTAATTGTCGACCAATAGCGAATAGACAATTAAAAGATCGGCTTACTTGCGTGTTCACAGTAGACCATCGGAAATGTCTACTTCAGTCCAAAACAGCTAAAAACTTAGTGTGAAGCCAGATACTTCTGTGATGCTTACATGTATATAAGAGAGAAACCCCTCGATGGATTTCGCGACAGGTTTTGCCCCGATTCAAAAATGGCAGACGACAAGTGTAAGAGGACTAATAACGGATCAACAGCAAAACAGTAAAATAAACACAAACGAACCAAACTTGATCAACCACCCATGCACTCTCTTCAGTTGATAACGCCCTTCGCCATGCATGCTTCACAGAAAATTTTTCTTTATTACTCGAACTTTCGATAACTTGAATAGTTTTCTGTTTCCCTAGACAATTCGAGTTATCGCAATTCTGCTGTAAACTGAACGAAAACAGAACGAACACCCACGCACCTTCTTTGAGCATTCCCTTTGCCATGCATTTCTGAAAGCGGCAATATTGGCAGCGATTTCTGTTAACCAGATTCACCTCGCAGTTGCCATCGCCCTTACACGAATACTCTAACTGCTTCTGTACAGTGCGCTTGAAAAATCCTTTACATCCCTCGCACGTGAACACGCCATAGTGGTAGCCCGTGGCTTTATCGTTGCATACGACGCATTCAGTGCTCGGAGCGGAGTGATTTGAACCAGAGCTGGTTTCACCTTCCTCGCTGTCGGCAGACAAACGTGGTTTTGGTGTGTCTGTTAAGGAAGAGCAAATGGAGCTGCTGCTCGAAGATTTTCGCGAGAATTTACATGCGGAGAAGTCGTCTGTATCGCGGTCGTCTGGTTCGTGTTTGGAGAGTGTGATGTCCATGAAAACGTCTGCCAAGTCACTGGAACTTGGGTCCAACGCCGCAGAGGGACCCTCCATTAAACTAAAAACAAAAAATGATAACTGTTAAACCTTCAGAGCGCAAAAACTGTTAAATCTTTACAGCGACAAAAATACAATATTCTTACGTTCTTACTTTTCTACGCGGAAAATAAGTATGTGAAAAGCACCAACAGGGAGTAGAGTTCATCTACTCAGCAGCTTTTGTCTGAATGGTCACACTTCACGATTTTATCCACACATATACAGATGTTAGAACCACCTTGTACAGCGTAATACACAGCACCACAGGAAAGAACTACACACTAGCGTTCATTTGAGCAGTCACAGTTAACGATCTTATCCGCAGATTTGAACACTAGAGCTACCTTTTATAGCATATGAACAAATTGAATCACTGTATAAACATCGCTGAGTGATTTATGCAAACGTTATGAAACTATCAACGGGGCAGAGCCCGTCGTTACACGTTTACAATCTGCATTGGCGACAAAACTGCTGGATGTACAATATCACGAGTTAAGGATCTTTCAGAGGACCTTGGTCACGCCATCGTAAAATGGCATTTGAATTTCAGAATAACTAACTAACAACAGAAAGAAACCAGACAACATGTCAAAATGTAGAATATGGGGTTTTATCACCACAAAGGTCATAAAGAAATAATGAAGACCAACCATCTCAGTTTCACAGTTAAGTTACAAGAAAGATGTTTCAAGCATAGTGAAGCAATTCTTTGGAAACTCTGTCGTCATATAGACGCAGGGCTACCTCGATTTCTGTTTTGGTTAAGGAAAGCGCACTAAGGTAAAAAATCGTTTCTCACAATCGAACTCTCACACGGCAAATACTACCGCAAATCATTTTTCAATGTTGCATTAAAGAGTTTTAATTAATATTAAACATTTTTAATGCATGCAATTACGATATTTTTTTTAGCGTAAATGAACTAAATATATTAATCGACGTATTCAACGTGAGGGATCACTAAAGTATCGTTCTAACTTTCCAGTCTGAGAATGGAATCCTAAAGTGTGACTGGATGAAATCCTTAAGTGTGTCCATTGAAATAAAAGCTATTGGGCAGCACTTTCCTGTGGTGCTGTTTATTATGCTGTACAAGGTGGTTCTAACATTTGAGTCTGTGGATGAAATCCTCAAGTGTCACCTTTCAAATGAAAGCTATTCAGCAATACTTTTCTGTGGTGCTGTTCATTACGCTGAACAAACTGGATCTAACTTTTAAGTCTGTAGATGAACCTTTTAAAAAGTGCAACTATTCAAAGAAAAGCTACAGAGCAGTGTTTCCCTTTGGTGTTGTTTGTTTCTCGATATTTTGCAAAATATTTATAATTTTTTTTTAATTTCGTGAACATTCTATTATCTGGGCATTTTTTGATGGATTCTCCCGATGAACTCGACAAATTGAAGACAATTTTTCAACATATGCCAACAATGACGTGGCTTTAATGTCTGATATGGGCACGTTAAATTCAAGTAAAGGCGTCTCTTTAGGTTTGATTGCAGACTTAAACGTATTTTCAATGAGCTTTAAAAAATCTAAACAGAGTTGAAAGTAAGCTAGAAATTACATCTGCTAAAAGGTCTTTTTAATAGAGGCAATCACACACTCTGGATAAGAGCGATAAAAATCTGCGAGACAAAATAGAACTCAATAGAGAAAAGAATATGTCTTGAATTACTAATCGTACATTACAGCAAACTGACAAGTAACTAGGACATAACTGACGCTGGACTCTTATTAATTGATATGAGCAGAAAAATATTATGATTTACTGACAAAAATGTCAATTAAAAGAACATAGCTTTCGCCACCTGCAGGACGTTTGTGCACGCAACGCATTCTGTAGTTAGTTAACCATTTCTATACCCAAGGAAAAGTTGACTCGTGATAGGAAGTTTTATTTTTGGGTCTGTGGATGAAATTCTTAAGTGTGACCATTCAAATGAAAGCTACTGAGCAGTACTTTCCTGTGGTACTGTCTATTATGCTGTACAAGGTGGTTCCAAATTTGAGTCTATGGATAAAATCCTAAAGTGTTACCATTTAATTAAGTGAAAGCTACTGAAAAGACAGTTCTGTCCCGCGGTACTGTTTATTATGCTGTACAATGTGTGTCTTACATCTTAGATAACTTTTTAGTTTGTGGATGCAATATTAAAGCGTGACCATTCAAGTGAAAGCTGAGCAGTACGTTCTTGTTATACTGTACAAGGTGGTTGAGCTTTGCAAGTCTGCAGATGAAACTCTAAGACGTAACCGTTAAATAAAACCGTTTAATTGCGTTGTTTGTCAATTGTTATTTTGTAAAATGAAATTCGGTTTCTTTTTTCGACATTCCGTGCTTCGCGAGAGAAAAGATATTAAAACTGCAGATCGAGATTCCTGAGTGTTACAGCTCGAAATGATCATCCATGATCTATTATGTACAAATTTTTGTCTCTGAAATAAAGGTTAGTGTCCTTATTTTTCATTATCACGTTGGTCGTTCCCAAGTTCAATTATGTCACATTTATGCCCCACAATCCGCAAAAATGGGAAAAATCAATTCTAAATCTTAGTTTTGAAAAATACTGATAAAGAAATACAGCAACCAATAGTGCTAATCAGCAGCTTTCATTTGAATGGTCACACTTCAGGATTTCATCTACAGACTCAAAACTTAGAACCACCCAGCTTGCACAACATAATAAACAGCACCACAGGAAAGTACTGCTCAGTAGCTTTCATTTGAATGGTCACACTTTAGGATTTCATCCACAGACTCCAATGTTAGAAACACCTTGTACAAGTCAAGCACAAGGACTTCACCCCCACACAACCAAACAGCCATTCTGTATAGCGTACTACACAGCAGCACAGGAAAGCAATGCTCAATTGATTTCATTTGAATGTTCACACTCGACGGTTTCGTCTACAGACTCAAATGCGAGAGCAACCTTATACAGCGTAACAAACAACACCACATGGCAGTACTTTCACTGGAATGAAGGGTTGAGAAAAATTTTTGTTATACTTTGTAAAAAGCAAAAAGCACATCCACAGTTAACGAGAGCCTTGGATCAAACCCGGTCATAAATCGGCTTACCGTCTTCTGTCTGCCCACCGACAGCGCTCGTACAAACTGCGTATTTAACGCGCGATTCTGCTTGAATACGCTATTCTGCTCGGTAAAATATAAATTCCATTCTCACAGATAAGCAAATTTCAATAAAGGCAAACACGTGTACCGATATTAGGTCGAAATCTAATCAGTTGGTTGCTAGGCAAAATGGCACCTTCCCAAAACTAGAGACTTTGAAGAGCTCGTGTTATCTTCCGATTGGATAATACAATCGTAAACTCTCCGGCAAATACTAGGAGATTCGAAAATTCTTCCAAGAAACAGTCGTACTCTTTTGAAAGAAAAATAATTTTCTTTTTGAGAATAAGAACGTTAAAGTCTTCAAACGATAACAATCGGAAACTTTTCGGATTCGGATAACGATCGAAAACTTTTCGTCAATACAAATCGAAACTTACAAATTGGAAACTACGGTCGATACGAATCGAAAAGTAATCGGTCAATACGTAACGGAAACACTTTCGACTATGAGAGTTAGAAACTGTACGGACAATACAAATCGAAAGCTCTTCGGGCAGTGAGAATTGTAATCTTTTTCGGGTATAAGGATTGGAAACATAAGTCTTCGGGTCACTGAAAAGAGTTGTAAACCCTCAATAAAAATCGGACACTCATCCGTCAGTACGAATCGATGACTCTTCGACGCATATGAAATGGCAAAACACTTCAGTGCGAATCAGAAAGCGTACCCTTCCATGCAATCCAAATAGGTAATATATGTTGTTTTATCCCGAGTTCAACGCACACTTTTCTTGTCACTAAACTGGACACAACACGGCAACACTGACCACAGAAAACAGATACTTAAATGGTTTGAACCCAGAAGTCATATCTTACATTGTAAGTCGGTAAATTATGATCATTCAGGTGTGTGTAGTCCTGAGAAGGACAGTTGGTTTGTGATGACATTGGCTGACGCTTCGACAACCTGACGTTCCGACAACTGAGCGGACTCTGATTATGATTTTCGCTCAGGCTGTCGAAACGTCAGTCATCACAAACAGTCCATGTCAGGACTACACTCACCCGGACGATCATACCTCACCGACTTATGATCATCCAACATTGTTGACTACAACTTCGTTGTACGATGTTGAACGAGGTGGCCAAACAAATTCAACATTTTCACTCAACACCGTTCAGCGCTGTTCAATTTAACTTGCTGAGCACGTTTAGCCACCCTGTTCACCCTTTCACCCCCAAGAATGCCTAAAATCAAAATTCAAGACGAATCCCAAATTTCATTTTGCAAAATACTTAAATATAAATAGTACCATGTAAAAGTGCTGCTGACAAGGTTTGATTTGAACTGTCACACCATAGGACTTCATCCACAGACTCAAAAGTTAGTACCACCTTAATGTCTCCATAACTGATTCTGGGAGTGGAAGGGTTAAATGATGTTGACTCAACTATTGTGAACAACACACGTTAAATTCATTTGGTCACTTCGTTCAACATTGCCACCTTTTAACATTGTTGAATAAAACTTGTTGAACGTGTTTGGCTATCCTGTTGAATGACGTTCATTGCACAACCTGACCTCTAATTCTTAACCCTTTAAGCCATAATATCAATATGCATATTCTCCTTAATGTTCTCCATACATTTCATAGGGTGCTAGTTGGGAGAATTTGCACAAACATCAAGACATTTCATGATTGGTGATCATTTCCTTTATTCTCGTGACCGGTATGTTTGATCAAGTAGGGATATTGTCAGGAGAAAGTAGATGCTTGTCACTATTGGGGCTTAAAGAGATTAAAAAACTGCACCCCGATCCCTTTGCTTATAACGGCAGATCCCTGGTTTGTCATCCTCAGTACCACCCCCATTGATTCCCAAACCCATATACCTTGTTATGACCATGTGGTAACCCTCTTAGAGATCCTATGTAGGATCCTACAGGATTTTATAGGATCCTGTGTGATCCTATAAAATCCTGTAGGATTCTGTAGGATCCTGTAGGGCACGGTGATGTAGTGGTTAGTGCATTGGACTTCATATCTCAAGGTCGGTGGTTCAATGCCCAGTCCCTGCCATCATGTTGCTTCCTTAGACAAGAAACTTCACCCCACGTTGTCTCTCTCCACCCAGGTGTATAAATGGGTACCGGCAACATACTGCTGGGGGTAACCCTGTGATGGACTAGCATCCCATTCAGGGAGGAGTAGCAATACTTTCGGATGCTTCATGCTACAGAAACCGGGAAAAGCTCTGGCCGTGTGGGCCTCCTTGGCTCGTGTGCAACTTACTTTACCTGTGTGATTATACGATCCTACAAGATCCTGTCAGATCACACAAGATCCTACCCAAGATCCTAAACGGTAATAATGATAATCATGTTTGATACAATCCTACTCAGGATCCTGTAAAATCTTTTGGGATCCTACACAAGATCCTCTAGGACAACATAGGATCCTCAATAGGATCCTGTAGGAACAGACCTTAATAGAATCCAATAGGGTCCTAAATAGATCCTGTAGGGTCCTACAGGATCCTCATCAGGATCCTGGATTAGGATCCTCTAAGATCCTATTAGGATCCTATTGAGATCCTACATAGAGTCTTTACCAGAGAAGTCTTTTTACAGGCCAACTGACCTAATTCTTATCTCGGGATTCCATTGCATCTAGTGCTGCTCCTGCCCTCCCTCAGATAGATAAAAGCCCCTTTTCATAGACAATTTTTTTTAAACTTGTGAGGCAAAATTAGGCAGAAATTGCAAATTTGTGCCGGGTTATCTCTTAGCTACACTTCTCTGCATATCACACAAATGAGAAAGTTATTTGCGAAAGGGCCATTATTTCATGTTAAACGATTAACTTCAATATTTTCATGTTAACGATCATCGTTTGTTCAAACGATCAACGATTCATCATTTGTTCAAATGGGTGTCATAGGTTGCTTGTCTTGGTTACCCAGGGTCACACATGGGTCACCATCATTATCACAATCATACATAATAATAATAATAATTATTATTATTTTTATTAGTAGTAGTAGTAGTAGTAGTAGTAGTAGTAGTAGTATACATAAATTTTACAGGACACGTACTTGTTATTATTATTATTATTATTATTATTATTATTATTATTATTATTATTATTATTATTATTATTATTATTAGCAGAATTCACATCTGTATGCTAAAAGCTAAACTAGCTACACAGGGCGCATAGCGTAACCTGTGAGCCTTGGAGTAAAAAAATTTGTATATATTATTATTATTATTATTATTGTTATTATTATTATATTTATTATTATTATTATTATTACTATTATAGTATTATTACTATTATTATTAATATTATTATTATTATTACTATTATTATTACTATTATTACTATTAGTAATGGTAATTGGACTGAGTGGAGTACAATTCAGGGAGTAATCAGGCGAGTAATTTTAAATCGGCCGAGCGTGTAGCGCTAGGATGATTTGAAATTACGAGCACAATTACCACTGAATTGTACGACACGAAGTCCAGTTACCAATTAATCGTATCTATACCAAAATGCGAGATAGAAAATCTAAGTGCCCTTCAGGGATATATTTTTAATTACCAGTTTTGTAAGCAGTGGAGAAAGCTATAAAAAGAACCAATTTCAGTGCACCTGATTGACGCAACTATTATTATTATTATTATTATTATTATTATCATCATTATTAGCAGAATTCCCGTCTAAATGTTAAAAGCTAAACTAGCTACACAGGGTGCATAGCGTAACCTGTGAGCCTTGGAGTAAAAATATATATATATTATTATTATTATTATATTTATTATTGTTATTATTTTAGTATTATTATTATTATTATTATTATTATTATTATTACTATTATTAATATTATTATTATTACTATTATTACTATTAGTAATGGTAATTGGACTGAGTGGAGTACAATTCAGGGAGTAATCAGGCAAGTAATTTTAAATCGTCCGAGGGTGTAGCGCGAGGATGATTTGAAATTACGAGCACAATTACCACTGAATTGTACGACACGAAGTCCAGTTACCAATTAATCGTATCTATACCAAAATGCGAGATAGGAAATCTAAGTGCCCTTCAGGGATATATTTTTAGTTACTAGTTTTGTAAGCAGTGGAGAAACAGCTATAAAAAGAACCCATTTCAGTGCACCTGCTTGACGCAACTATTATTATTATTATTATTATTATTATTATTATTCTTATTATTATTATTATTATTAGCAGAATTCACGTCTGTATGTTAAAAGTTAAACTAGCCTTATAGTAAAAAATATATATATATTATTAATATTATTATTATTATATTTATTATTATTATTATTATTATTATTATTATTATTATTATTATTATTACTATTATTACTATTAGTAATGGTAATTGGACTGAGTGGAGTACAATTCAGGGAGTAATCAGGCGAGTAATTTTAAATCGGCCGAGCGTGTAGTGCGAGGATGATTTGAAATTACGAGCACAATTACCACTGAATTGTACGACACGAAGTCCAGTTACCAATTAATCGTATCTATACCAAAATGCGAGATAGAAAATCTAAGTGCCCTTCAGGGATATATTTTTAATTACCAGTTTTGTAAGCAGTGGAGAAACAGCTTTAAAAAGAACCCATTTCAGTGCACCTGATTGATGTGCGTGCAGTGTAGTTGTCCAATTACAGCTACCGGTATCTAATTACAAAAAGTTCAAATTGGACAGCTATAACTGGACACCCACGTGATCACCTCCCAATTATGTAGCAAATAGGCATGTAGAGAACCAAATAATCACAATCGAGCATATTGTTGTTATAGATACGATTATTATTATTATTAAGCATGTAAATTAGCATGTGAATATGATCAAATGTGCATTAAAATACTTTAAAGGGAATAATAACATAGCATCCTCTTTTCCACCTCACCTCCTGTCCTGATTAGCTCATGTTAACCTCAGGTTGTGTGTAATTTGTACAACAAGTTAAAAATTCTGAATAAAGATTGTTGTTGACATTGTTCCTGTTGTATGATGGTGATAACAATGATGGACTACAAGATCACGTGCTTTGAACTGTAAAGGACAAAACAACTAAAAGTTCCACCCAACCAATCAGTGAACATGATTTAAGTAGAGCTTGTTATGGTCAAGGTCAAGGTAAGCTACGCATGACTGCTCTGTGTCATTGGGAAATAACTGCATATAAATCGGAGGAGTTGAGGTTGCATCAACTTCTGGAATGTTTTAAATGATTATTTTTAAGCAATTAGCTTTAACCCAACACTTTCTGGTAGAATCAAAAGTTTACAAAATGACCAACTGCCCACTGTATGTATTCTACAAGAGTTTGTTTGTTTGTTTGTTTGTTTTTATAGGAAAGGCTTTAAATAATCTTCGTAATCTGATTCTTGGAAAGGAAAAAGATTAAGTGACAATTAAAAATTATTCACACAATCACGTATCTGTAACATCCTGCTGTTGAATTTTTTCCCTTCCTAATAATAAAACAATGCTCATTTGATAAACAATGGGTTAGCACAGTTTTGAATAACAATAGTCTAACTACATGATCACGTCTTACTTATTTTGTCCTTTTAACTGACACCACATAATCAAGCTTTTCGGTATATTAACTAAATTTATAAGGCCAGCTTCTGTTAAGTAAACAGGTTGCAGTAGTATGGGAGGTAGATTTCAATACGGCAGTTTTAAACTAAAAACATGCCAGCATCAAAGACAAATTACACATGTAATTAACATGTTTATGCTAAGTCATTTCTTGATGTCAAACCATGAATTAAGTAATGTGCAACCTCTGTCTGCAATGAAAACTTTAAGTGTGACTGTACATACTTTGCATGAACAAGTTCTGTGATGACAAACAGTCAATTCTTTCATTTTTCCTAAGTGGAAATTTGTACTGCTGAACAGTTCTTTCTTCAGTGCTAAAGTAAATTGACTGCAACACACAAGTATAATTTTGTTTACAAGCTGTTTTAAAATACATTGCGTTTCTACAGTTTTCACTTTGTTTCTATTGTAACTACTATAAACTGTAACAATGAAACTCTCACTTCATTTAGGTACACTTAGTTCATGAATACTATGCCAAAAAATACAAAAAAAGCCATGTAGTCAATAGATCTTTAAACTGGGGGCACGCATCACAACATCTAACCTGTCAATCAACTGTCAATTTCTTGAAACAGTCGACTACCACTTATAAGACCTCTCGCGGAGTCAAACCTTAGCTATTACGTCTTTCTTGCTTTGGAGCCTGTTGATTCAAATCCTTAAGTGTGACCATTTAAGCGAAAACTATTGAGCTGTACATTTCTTGTTGTATTGTTTATCGCACTGTACGTGTACAAGATGGTTATAACCTTTGAGTTGTGGTTGAAATGCTTTAGCAAGACCATTCAAATGGAAGCTACTGAGCAGCACTTGCCCAAAGTGTTGTTTACCCATTTATTTATGCTGAAGAATGTGGTTCTAACTTTTGAGTCAGTGGATGAAATCCTAGAGTGTGACCATTCAAATGAAAGCTATTGAGCAGTACTTTTCTGTGGTACTGTTTATTATGTTGTACAATGTGGTTCTAACTTTTGAGTCTGTGGATGAAATTCTAAGCTTCTGCGAAAATTCAAATGGAGGCTACAAAGAGCAGTACTTTTCATTGTTGCCATCAGTGTAAAAATATTTTACAAAATGAACCTTAAGAATTAGTTTCTTTTCAATTTTAAAGCTGGTTGCTCTTTAGGACAAAAACATCAAACAGCATAGATCAACATATATAAAAACACTTTTTAAAGCATATACATGTACTGCATTTTTTTAAGAAGTGTATAATATACTGTGTATGTAGCAGAAATTAAAAGTTCTGCTATACTATATTACAGTATATACAGCATAACCCAATTCAATAAACACTAAGGCAGTGAAAGATAAAGGCATAATATCTGAATAATAAAATTTGCATTTCATACTTGCACTTTCAGTAAACAGATTCCATAACCAACCACAAAGTGATAGATTATTCTGTGATCTACCAAATAAGAAATCAGTATTTAAAATTAAATACGCCTTCTTACAGTTTTACTTTTCACAGTAACTCAAATTTGTCACACCCAACTTGAAAATTAACTACATTTTTGAGTGCACAGTAATTTGAACAAATCTTCACTACTTTGGCAAAGTAGCATACACGTAACAATGTTCTAAATTGTAGTAAGGATGTTGGGGTTTCAATTTGTTTGTAATAAAAACATGTCAAGTCAGTATGAAAGCAAGCAATGGAAAAGACATAAAGGCTTGGAGAGGATATGGTTGCATAACACCTCCACATTGAGACATACTGTAAATAATTCTGTTTCACTAGTTAAACTTCCTTAGCTTGGACTTAAAAACAGTGATCAAATTAAATAAATCATTCCAGTGTTCTTACCTAAGGGAGGAAGGGGTAGCACGTCTAACTCCCGATAGAGAGTTTTGGTTCACTTATTTACAAGATACAAATAGAGTATTGCTTATCTCTCATCCAAGGCAAAGTTCAATTTTCCGCCAGAAGCTGTTGACCATCCATTATTTATTCCCATACAGGCTGGCCTAAACACGCTGAGAAATCAACAGATATCCATGTCTGAAAAGCTCTTAATTCCCTGCTGGGCTCATACGTTTGTATGGGATTGAAAGTTATTTCCAAACAAAAGCACCCTGAAAACTTATTGGTCAAATCCACACAGTTAAAAGGAACAAGATTGTTTTGATTTTACCCATGAACAATTACTCAGCAGGAGACCAGCTCTTTAATTCAAAACACAAAAATGGAGGGCAACGGGGTGGGTAAAAACATGTGGTTTTTTCAGTAATATTCATGCATTCATTTTCCACTGATTGACCAAAAATATCAGAAGAAAAACAAAGTTACAAATAACAAGATTATGCCAAAAAAATCACTCGTGCCAAAAACCAGGGGAACACGACATTTCGTAAGATAATAAAATAAACTGGAAAAAATGATTTTGTTTTGCTTGAACAAGATTAGAGAAAACAGGGAAGAAGGATTATGAATGATTTAGACCTATTGAAGAGACATCATTTAAAACAGAACATTTCACTGACAAGTTTACTGAACACATTTTTCCCAAAATTAAGATTCACCTCTAGTCACTTAAAATTTAAGAAAAGTTCACAATGCAGAATTTGGGATCAGTGAAGAGAAAACCATAAAGAACCTTTAAAAAATTACACTGTACTAGCTGCAAGATATGATAATATAACAGTTTTAACAGGTGATGTGCCAAAGATTTCCTTGCTATTTGACTGTTTTCACAATAAGACAATTTCCTCTGGACATGCTATCAATCAATGTCAAAGTTAATATTTTACACACCTGCCTGACACAAAAAACAATTGGATTCTTTATCTTTCTAATAAAAACATAACAACCAAATGTTGCTTGTAAACCTGACATTGATGAATGGAACACGGAGATCATAAACTAGCAGTACATAATGATTAACCTTTGTAGCAGTACATAATGATTAACCTTTGAACAGATTTACAACATTTTATGTCAACAATTAAGGATATAAACAACAAGATCATTCTGGCTATAATTTGCATATTTGTGATTTCTGTTTCAACATTTGAAAAACCGTCTTTTGTTTGAAATATGTGCCTGAAATTGTCAAAATTCACCAAACCAAGGACTCTGAAAGCATTTACTGGTAAAGGCCATAAGACACAATGGGCAAATTCATTCGTCACCTTAAGTTTGTAGGCATAAGGATGGCTGGTCATTGTTACATAATTTGTACATGGAAATACCTGATTGAAATAGTAAATGTTGTACATAGATCTAGACTGACTTTTGTACAAATGCCTTTAATTTTTTCCATTAAAAGTCTGCTCTACCTTTGAATTCTCATAAGCATCCATGCACCCTCAGGCACAGAAGTAGAAGTCAGCTAACCAAAGAAGGGGCCATACATGCATGCACCTGAGGTACTTTTTTGTTAGCATTTTATAGTGAAAATCAGGACAAGGAAGGCAGTCTTCGACTGAGTCAAGTCAGTTGCTTACCAGGCAAGAGATTTTTATAGATGTAAAGTTCCTTTTTTTAAAACTCATTTTAAAGATTTAGTGTTTTTTTCTCAAATTGCTTCGATTTTCATAATGGTGAAAACAAATATCTGAAAACAGACCTGTCCACGTTTGATTACATCCCAAAAGACCACGTGCTTGACAAATCAATCCAAAAATTTAGACACCAGATGTAACGATCCACATCCATACCCGGATTGTTCAGATTGCAATCTGGGATTCTAGGTCAAAAGGTAAAGTCATGTGTCCAATCCATTGGATTAAACAAGCCACGAAGCCCATCAAGCCCGACACTTAACCCTCAAGAGCGACTTTCAGTAAAAATCAAGCAAAATTTCAATTTAGCGGCAGTAATTGAAAAATTGATTTCTTTCGTATTTTGCATATAATTAGGTATTAGTAAAGCTAGAAACCTGATGCGGTTCGTTTTCGCCAGAAGTGCTTTATTTTCGGAAAAAAAACGCGGAAATCGATTCTTGGGTTTCGGGGAGTCAAAATCACAGGAAATTAATCTTGACAATCAGTACTATAAACTTGCATCGCGCTGGTAATCCAAAGCGCAGAGAAAAAGATAGGCACTTTCTATCGACAGAACAAGTCTTTTTCATTAACTAGACAGTTGTGAAACAGCAGTAGCGAAATCTACTGAACACAAACAATTCCAAACTAAAAGGCAGGTTTTGATGATCACGTAGAAACTGATTTGGAACCTAACTTCTGTGAAATAATTTAACATGTGCCATAATTCTAAATGGTCTCAATCCTCATTCAATAGACAGCACAAACATTGAAATAAACCATACCTTGAAACCGGCTTGGGTTATCCATGCTACTTTGTTAATAAGAAGTGTCTATCTTTTTTTCCGCGCTTTAGTTTACCAGCCTGATGCAAGTTTATAGTACTGATTTTCAAGATTAATTTTCTGTGATTTTGACCTCCCAAACCCAAGAATCGATTTCCTCATTTTTTTCGAAAATAAAGCGCTTCTGGGGAAAACGAACCAAATCAGGTTTCTAGTTTTACCAATAACCATTTATGTGCAAAATATGAAAGAAATCGATTTTTCAACTTCTGCCGCCGAATGCTCGATGTTTACTGAAAGTCGCTCTTAAGTCCTGATATCAACATACGTATTCTCCTCACTATTCTCCTTATATTTCCTATCTTACTAATTGGGAGAAATTGATAAAAATCAAGACATTTCATCTTCGGTGATCATTTCCTTATTTCTCATGACCTGTATGTTTGATCTAGTAGTAATACTGTAAGGAGAAATTAGATGCTTGTCACTATTTCGGCTTAAAAGGTTAACTCCAGTTTCCGTAGCATGAAGCGACTAGGAGCATCCTCCCCCCCTCCCTGTATGGGATGCTAGAATCTTGGACAGAATACCTTGGGACACTTACAAAGAGACCAACTAATGATAAAGTCTCTCAGATAGTTAAATAATCCTTCCATTTCTTGGGCCCCACTTCCCGTCAATACAATGTTCAGATATGGTGCCTTGGTTCTATGTGTTAAAACCAACCTTGTATTGGGGGAGGGTAAGGGGGGGGGGGGGGCTAAGAAAAGGATAAGTTCTGGTGCAGAAGTCTAAGTGTCCCAACACTTGTGACTTAAATTGCAGTCCATCACAAGGTACAGTTGTAACACCCCAGCTTTTCTGTTAGGATTCCTTAACAGTTAGCCGGCACCCAATTAATCACCTGGGTTGAGGGAGACAATGTGGAGTGAAGATTATAGTCTAAGGAAACAACGCGATACAATACAGAGACCAAGCCACAAACACTGAACCTTTGATTTTGCGATCGCCAGATTGAAAGCCCTGAACAGTGACCACTACACTACCGAGCCTCCACAATAAACTGAGATTAGTTTGATCCTAAGTGGAACAGAACACTGGATTTTTGATCACAAGTCAGGATTAACAAGAAAATCAACGATAAAAATGTAACTTGACGTTTCGATGACTTCATGTCATCATTATCAAAAGTGGAATGTGGAAAAAATTAACATAAAGATATATATACAAAATAGAAGCGTGAAAAAAGAAATACATAATTTAATAAAGCATGATTAGCGTGTATTTAAATTTAAACAAAAAGTTTCGTGCGAATCGAGTCCGCTTGAGTGTTCAGTTTCGGTCTTTTCTTTCGATTGTATAACATTCCGAAGATTAAGCACTCAATTAAGCACTTAATTTTTTCCACATTCCACTTTTGATAACGATGACATGAAGTCATCGAAACGTCAAGTTACATTTTTATAGTTGATTTTCTTTTTGAAATGTTTTTCAAAATCTATTACTATTAGAAGTCAGGATTAAGATTGGTAAAAAGGAACATGTCCTTAACTCTTTAAACCCCAAGAGTAATCAGGATCTGACTTCCCCTAACAACATCACTACATGTTCAAATATAAAGGTCATGAGAATAAGAGAAATGATCAACATTTAGAAATGAAGGCCATTGACGAGAATATCGATGTTGATACTGGATAAATACAGCAAGAACTAACAATTTGTTTTCACTTAAGGGAGTTAGCTGCTAACAAGAGTACCCAAGCAAGATTTAGCCACAAATATTGCATGAAATCTATTGTGTTCGCTAAATGTATAGGTTCAGAACCAGAAAGATTCATCTGCATCTTTTGACACCAAAATGTGAAGTTTAAACATGCAGATGAATCTCTCTGGTTCAATTTAATGGTTATGGACAACTTTGAGGTCCTACTCACAATCTTCAGTAAATACCTTCATTAATGTCATTTAGCTCTATTCAGCGAATGAAACATGTTTAGCAAACTTAACATTATACATGTGCAGTGTAAATGTGTAGAAACTGTTCTCGATCAACTTAAAAATGACTTTGGTCTAAATTGTCTGATCATGTGTATTACGTCCAGTTTTAGTAAATTATATCCCTAACTTCTGTAAAAAAAATCAGTTTGCAAGAAACTGTAAACACCTTTCATGGAAATTAAAGAAGCTTGACATACTCGATACCACACAAAATTAAAATGTTTAAAGACACTTTGGCAAGTGTTGTCCATAATATTCACTTAAGATTTAAATATACAATGCTATTTACAAGACTAAAAAGTTTAAAAAAAACTGAACATTCTGTTTTTTTCTTTTAATTTTGGCAACTGTTAGAGGATTTCCATGAATTTCCCCTCAGGTAATATATTGCTATTTATGGCTGGATTAAATTTCATCAGAACATTATTTTGATCAATCAATGTCAACAGTAATATTTTGAACACCTGCATGTTTCTAAAAACAACATTTTTATCCTGTGTAATTAGAAAATTGCCACTAATGTGGCTTGCAAAACTGACAGTGATGTATTGAGGATGAAGATAGAAGTGTACGGGGTAATTAACCAGTAATTAAAGTTAATAACATCTGTGTATCTGCATGATTGAGGCTCATGTATAAAATGTATTATGTAACCATTTCTGTATACACCAGTGTAGCTAGAAAGCAAGTTTGTCAAGTCACTGAGACTTGCTTAAGCTTAGGCCAATAAATAACTCGAAAAATGAGTTCAAAAACTGTGAAAAAAAATGTTTAAAGAGCACCAAATGTTGCCATCATTTGACAGATTTTTAAGCAAAAAATGACCATTAAGGGAAGAATTTGATCATAAGCCAAGAAGAGAAATTTACATTTATTTTAAAGCTTCCTCAAAATGTGCTGTTTCCAATTGGGTGGACTTTCCTGAAAACATAAAAATATGCTTACAAACTTGTAGTTTTAAAGGTTGATTATTTCACAATACAAGTTGAGTGCAAGCTGTGTGGTGTCTTACTTTACAGGATAATAGCTAGTGCAAATAATTAGCATCAATGTCTTGGAGCATTGATTATTTTTTGTAAATGCATGGGCGTTGTCATTAAGCAGTTAAAGACCATGGGCACAGCAGCTAAGCATCAATTTTATGCCCGCAAAAATGAAAGGGTGGGCACTAAAAAGATTTAAATGCCCCCTTGAATAACATTCCTCATAAATCATGATCAGTCACTACACACAACTCATAATTTGGCCAGTTTTATACTAGAAATACATTTATCTGTCTCAACCAACAAGGTCTAGTTAACCTGGTCAAATATCTTGTAGTTTGTCTGTATAAAGACAGGCACATAATTATATAAGATCTATCGTGTGCCCATCAGCTTCGTGGGACTATCAAAACAGAGTAAAATGGGTAATTCGCTCAGATGCATAATCCAGTTTGAGGGCATAAAGAAGGGCACATAAGGCTAGGGATCATGTGTCCAGCACTTCCGAATGCACTAAGGGCGATAATTTGCCTGGAGGTGTAATCCGCCTTGTGCCCATCTTTAGTTTATGCAGACAAATTACAAGACACACACATAACCAGACAAACTAACTGTTGTTTGATCAAATTCATCCCAGATGGATAATGGCCCTTATCATACATTCAAGAGAACACACAAAAAGTTGTGCAAACAATGCTTAGATTGTCTGGTTATACATCTCATGGCTTTAAGCCCTAATATCAACATGTATATTCTCCTCACTGTTCTCCATATATTTCTTATGGAACTAGTTGGGAGAATTTGGTTAAAGATCCAGACATTGTCTTTCATGATCATTTCCCTTATTCTCATGACCTGTATATGTATGTTTGATCAAGCAGTGATGTTGTTAGGAGAAACTAGATGCTAAGCTTGTCACTACTGGGGCTTAAAGCGGCAAAGTGCCTTGAAAAATCCACTGAGATAATTGAGGCATAATCCCACTTGTCCTCTAAAAACCAACCAGGAGAAGCTGTTTGCTTAAGATTGTCCCAGACAGATAACACGCACAGACAATGTGTCTCTCGTATTAAAAGGACCATCCATCAATGTAAATTAATTCACTTATGCAGTAGCTTATTTTGTACCTTTATATCTTTCTGTTTTTCCCTTCACCCTTAAAAAGATTTCATCATGCCCACTCTTGTTCAAAGCTATATTCTCCTCTGAAGTGAGCACTTGGGTACACGCCAATATCTCAGTAGAGCTCTATGTCATTGACTGAGGTGCTAAATGTTAATGCTTTGCTGAAATAACTTCAACAGGGATTATGGATGAATTTTTGTTAAAAGATACACAGACAAATCCAGTTAGACAAGTAACCATACAAGAACATGTTCAGTTAATAACTATGAACAACATATTTTTCACATGTACATGTAGCATCCCCTAAAATCATTAAAAAATACAAAGAACTGGAACATTATTTTCCTCTCAAAATCTTTTAGCAGATTCCAAATCCATTTTACCCATAAACTGTTGTCTCCTAATTAATTGAGGGATAGAACAAAACTGAATGCAAGGCTGGCACTACATAGTACAGCATAGGGCTGAATTATTTAGTTTTGTTCTACTACACTCCGAATGATGTCTGGCTCTAGCATCTCTATGCCAGAGATCCCTCAATACCAAACCAGTGCAGTTTATTTATGTCTGTGTGAACCTCTGCTTTCAAATATCTGTGAATAACAAGCCTGAGTTGTGTGCCATTCCCAAGTGTGACATACAGGGCTTGAAATTTATGGTCGCAAATGTGCAATTTGCGACTGGTTCAAGGACATTTGCTCCTAAAAAAATAACTTACGAGCAAATATTTGCTCCTTCAACTTTTGGCCCATTTTTATGGTAAGGTCCTCTTTTTGCTCCTTGTAAGACCAAATTTACTCCTAAAAATTTGGACCTAGGAGCAATATTATTATTCTACTCCTGGGAAAAAAATTTAATTTTGAGGCTTGGTGACATATCAGCAAAGTAAGAAAACAGAAAATGAAAACAAAATCTGAGAGTACACGGTATTCCTCCCCGTTAAAAATAAGCTATTGAGTTGCGTGGTTATATTTGTCATAGAAACGTACACCACTGTGATATCCTCTTCTAGAGGCTCTTGAGGTCAATGTCAAACAAGGCACAACTAGAATGAGTCACAACAGATAACTGCAGCTTGGACAATACGTTTTGTCAAAAAGTTGTCACTTGCTTCTCCCTATTATCTACGTTGTACCTCTCTGGTTCTTTGACCACAGAAATAAAACACTTGGTGAAGTCACAAACACAAATGGTTACACATCGCGTTATGTAATACCACGAACAAGACCACATAATTTGAAGCATTTCTTCACCCTTTTCCTCAAAGATCTTTGGAAATTCCTACTTAAAAAAGATTAAAGAAGACATTTTTGGCTCCATGTGAAATTCTGCTGGTCAGTTTCATGCAAATAAGCAAATTTCACAATTTTTTCATCAAAATTCATGTTACTTTGTTCTGCACATCAAATTAAAATGGCAGCATATAGCTGATGATAGCTGATGTGGACCTACTCAAAAACAAAGCTAACATTTACATAAATTAAAATCTTTTGAAACATAAAGGGACCAAAGGAAAATAAATACCTAAATATACCTTTCAATTTACTGATATAAAAATATACATTGTACCAATGTCTTTATTGGTACTCATTATATATACTGAATTTCCAGAGAAAAACTGTATCACTTATTCTTGGTTGATTGTTCAGAGCCCTTTCAACTGAACCAAGGTATAGAATTTTTCTTGAGTGGCAACTCATTCCAGAAAATGCATGCAAACTGTTCTAGAAAATACAGGCCAGGTGGGAAAAGGAACATCTGAAGAAGTTTCTTTTCAGAGTCTGAATTTTAAGTCTTATCCACAGTTCCAAAATTTTACTGATAGACGACACAAGATTAAGCTGCGCGAATTCTTCTTTGCCAAACACAGAACAGAAAAGAAAACATTTTACTGAAGCAAATTAAACTAGCTGAAAAAAAAACAGCCATTTGTTGTCAGATTGGGCAGATGGGGAAAGATAAGATTTCTTTTCAAAATAAGAAACTTGGGCAGATATGTGTTGTCATCAGCTGTGTTTGACGAGTTTCGCCAGCAAGCAAGTTGACTGGTTTCATTTTCTAACTTAAAGGATGCTACCACTTGTTCACGTGAAGTTACACGAACAGAAGCTGGGGACACCATTAGAGGAGACAAACCATTAACATTCAAAATTTATAGATTGCTTTTGTTTGCTGATGGTATTATAGCGGTCACGATATAATAAAAATTAGTCACGCACAATCAGCATTTCCTGATTACAGTTTCAGAGCAGTGAAGTACATTCTCGTCTTAACAACGACAGAAAATAGTTTGAAACAGTACACGATCAATTTTCGTGTATCTACAACATCAAGAAGGACATTAAATTAACGCATAAGCACTGATATTCAAGTTATCTTCATCGGATGGAATTCGGTCTGTTGTAATTTGTTTTGGCGTCTAGTTTACCATGACATTTCCTTAATAATAGCTAATAATAACTCCCGGGCTTGTTTTTACAGGTAAGAAGAACTTTTGCCGATTACTGATTTTAGAATTGTAAAAGTTAATGCGACAAATGTGCGATATTATCAACTTAGACTGCATCGATCGTATCATTTCACTAGATTAATATAGCTTGACTCAGAATGCACGGCAAATGACACGAAATAACACTTTCAGATCCTTTCTTATCGATTAAATCCTGATATTGACAAGCGACGTCTTTGAATTTCAATACCACAGTGAAATATCAAGCCAGAAGCAATTAAGGCTCAAGGAATCGACACGGATAAAAGATCTAATACTTTGCACGCAAGCAATAATTCTCGCTCACGCAAGCTATTCTAATTTTAACAGCTAACAAGAATGAAGATGTAACTATCCAATTTACAATAACCAACATCGCAATCCTATGGTTATGAGTTGAAAGAAAAGGTTAAAACAAACAAGGGCGAAGACGGATAAGCTTAATAACAATTCGAAGGCATTGCATAAGCTATCGACGACGACTTGTCGGTATATGGTGCACAGATCGACGTTCTGCAAGCTTGTCTTTTTCGTAATTTAGCTACATTTCAAAGCACTTTCTCGTTTTGCTGACCTAACACAAAACAGAAAGATGTAAAAGCTTACCTTTTTCACTGACACCCAACTAAAGAAAGAAGTTCCTTTCACAAACGCGACGGACAAACACTTTTGAACATGAGAACGAAGGATCATCGAGCGAAAAAAAACGTGGAACGAGGAAGACTGAGTATAGATCACGTGATTATAGGCGGGAAAGAGACCGGAAGTTTTGCGGGATCGCCCGCTTTTCACCTCCCAACCAGCTTCCAACCCGTAAGCTCTTAAAACCTACCTGAAAAGCGATGCGTGAAAATCATACGGTTATATTGTCTGGTAATCAACAACACAAAGGCCCATTCGCACTTGGTTAACCAAATTTAAAAACCAAAAACCTTGAGAAATTTGACCTAACCAAATTTCATTTTGGCATACGTGTACGTATTTCATTTTTAAAAGCTACTACGTCAATCAAAATGAAATGAACTGAGCTATTTGCGGACCACGGATAACCGAGGTCAATAAACCTGTTTGACGTTCCGAGGCAGCACGACACTCACAGCACTTGTAAAGAGTGGTAAACTGTTTGACAAAGTTTGGTAAAAAGAATTCTAAAAGGCGTAGGCACTTGCATGTTGTAGTCCTTGTAAAATGCAATTTTCGATCACCAAATTATCCAATTTGTAATGAGCGTAGAATAAAAAATCACCATGGAATTATCCGTTTATTTTTATATCATACAAAGCTAAGAACCAAATTGCCTCAGGAGAGCTTTTTACCTATCCTCGATGTTTTCCCATTTAAGGCTTTTGAGATTTGGATTCTTAGTTTGGATTGTTTCCATTGATGTGCCTTCAAAATAAAAATAAACCGAAGATCTGAAATGGGTTAACATTTGTGGCTATATTTACTCAGGGTCTCAAAGGGGGGGGGGGGTCCTTGGAGCCCTGCAGCCCAGAAATTTTTGCTGTGGAGCCCGGAGCCCAAGGCCTTTTACTACATGGAGCCCGGACAAAAATTGTGATTCTTGCTAAATGGAGCCCTAGAGTAAAGCCATGGAGTCCTAGAGCCCCAATTTTTCTGTGTTGGAGCCCCGGCGCCCTAAATTTTTAGCCCGGAGCCCTGGAGCCCTAAATCCCCTTGGGACCCTGTATGCTCGCCGATTTAGAGTAAGGCAAACTGAAATAGACACTAACCTTTTCCGCTAATAAGTATTTAATTATAAAGACAATGCGTTACTCTTACTACCAAGTACAATAAATTTTCTACAATTCCAACCGCGGCACTTCTCGGATTTTTTTGGTATGTCACCCGTCTCTTCAAATCCTGTCCCTGTTTCAGACCATATCCGTTGTTACACCTAGCAATGTTACTTTGGCAAGTGGCTCTTGCTAGTTGTAATGATCTACGTGCTCTTCATTCCCTTTGCGCATTTGAAGTGGTAAGTCGCGCTTTCGTACATCAAATGACTTTTCAGTGATTGCTTCTCTCTTTTTGTATTTTCGTTTGGAGATGAAAATACACAAACTTGTTTATGAATGCGCTTTTGTGGTTTCTTAAAAACCCTACCCAATTTCCGACCAAAATGACAAAATCAAAGACCCATTTGTAGAACAAAACGGCTCAAAGTCAATGTTTGGCTTAAAAAGCGCACTCGATCTTTTGTGGCGGCATATACCTACATAACTTATGAAGGGGAGTATCACCCGGGCAAACTTCATTTGAAATTTGTGCCTGGCGTCTGATCTGTATTATTCTGATCTGAGGAACATCTTTGCGCTTCTTCGGTGGATTGATCTTTGCCCCCGGTCTTTGCCCTTCTTTGTTGGATAATCTAGCGAGGAGTGGCAAATCCCAAAGCGTCGGGTATTTTGTTTCGTTCTTTGCTACTTAAGTTACGTAATAGCAAGAGATATCTTAGTATCCCCTAAAAATGAATCGTTTAAAAGCTGATCAACTCTAATCCAAGGAAAAGTGTTAACAAAAATGTTTCTTTTAATTAAAAGCAGGAGCTTTAAGTTACAGTTGAAGAGCCGATTACATTCTCTCATTTTTTTTTATAAGAACCTTTTTTATAAGAACGTTGAGGCTGAAATTGACCAAGAACGTACCCAAGCTGACACTAAGAGACAAGGCAGTAATTTTGTTCAGCTCTGCAGCCGTTTTTGCATCGAGCTAAAAACACATCATGAGTAACAACATGGATTTCTATCGAATCACATTTTCTTTGTTTTTTTTTTTGTTTTTTTTTGTATTTTTTAATGTAGAGCTCAGGCTATATTTTCTTTCTTTCTCAACTGTCGAAGAGTAATAAAGTGAATTTTGCTAAGAAGAAAAAACAACAACAGCATGTATGTCAAAGAAATTTGACATGATACAGCGCACAATGGTCACGTTTATATCAGTTTTTTGAATTTCTATACCATGTAACTTAAAAACATGCTAAGAACATTTTAGGCTCAAAACCTGAAAAAAAATAAGAACATTCAGTTTCCGTTCAGCCTCAGCCGCAAAATTAGACGTTCTTATAAAAAAAAAAGAGTGTAACTCTTATTCGAGGCATTTCTCTGCTTTACACTGTTTGTTTAACCCTTTAGAAGAACTCCACGTCTAGAATAACAGCCTGAGTCATGCAATCAGACAAGACTGAGGTCACAAATGAAAGTACTTTTCCGTGTTACCAGGTTACTGTTTATTTTTTAAATATACACTGTGGCGGCATTAGCTGCAGATCCGAGATCAGTGAAAACTCAATAAATTGGACTCGCAGATTCCACAAGGTTCTCGGGTTTCATAGCCGGCGATCCTGTCTAGTATAGGACTCTAGAGGAATTCCAGTGTCTTTTTTCATACCAGGAAGGGTGGGCAATATCAAAACATCGCACAAGCCTTCAACGTTGTCCGAACTCCAAAATCTCTTTGGCTTGGGCAGTTCTGGATACCAGCATGGTTTATTCACAGCGGTGGAAGAGTTAGCCGGTCTGCCGAACTAAAGGGCGTTTTCATTCCCACTGCGCCCAGCTCACTTGGGCTTTATAAAATAGAGACATCAACATTTCAAAGTACGAGCTTTATTTGACAAAATCTTATCTGACCTGCGCTGAATTTCATAACTTCTACTTAAATCCCTGCGAAAGTGTTGAAAAACTTGGCCGCTTCTTCGAGATACCGATGCACATTTAGAGAGGGAGAAACTTTCTCACTGTCTATTAGCGCCTTTCACCTGTAATCCCTGCTGTCTCCCTGCCCACGTCGAACGGCTGAGAGTCAAGCGGAATTATTCACACGGGATTGTCACATTAGGCTCCAACGTGTAAATTATTATTCTCCAACGTGTAAATTATTATTATTATTATTATTATTATTATTATTATTATTATTATTATTATTATTATCATTATTAAATTAGAGGCCCGAGGAGGAAGAAAGAAAGCCTGCAATGTTCTTGTATGATATTCGTCAGTCAGAAGCTGAAGTCAGTCTTCTTTTTACAACCGATCTAGGTGGTGACGGTTTTAACAAAAGTTTTTGCTGTAAAATGAAGGTGCGGCCGAAGAAACAACTCTATATACGATCCACAGCCTTTTTGTAGCACGAATTCAAGGTCCTTTCAAGCTGGACAAAAGATGCCTTTGGTAGTGAGGCGATGCAGCCGGGGATGACATCCTACAAGTCATACCTAAACACATGAGAGCGAGCTGGTGAATCTGGACGTGGTTACACGGCTGAAACCAATAAATTTTCCCTAGCAAAATGGGAGAAAAATGTGGCCTTCCCACGGACCGCCACTTACTGACTCTCAGTTGCCCTTCAAAGTTTACGCCAAGACAGTTTTCCGTCACAAGGAACATCTTCTAAGTGGCTAGAACGCCAGCAAAAAACAAAAACTAAAAACAGCCGTAAACTATAGCAAAATAAAAGCAAAAGGAATGACCAAGACAAATCGAACAGTCAGGTTCTTATACCTGTTTTTCTCGTTTAAATAAAACTCTCTCAAAATTGAATGGTGTGCATGCCCCAGATCAAACTTAACTGAAACGGCAGTTTTCCAGGTTGCAAGTTTCGTTCAGTTATTAGATGATTTGATTGGTAGCTTTAAAAATGACCAGCAGAAAATGTCATATGTTGCTTGAACACTGATACAGAAGCCACTAGTGCTTCTTCAAAACAGACCAAGTCATCATTGCGTCCAAGGAGGAAAGATCTTTTAGTCACTTTAGCTCCGTTCGGCATCACCTCTTATTTGGGACGTTGACGCCCAGATATTGATAAATTGGTCAGAACAAAATTCTTCTCAATGTTGTGAAGCTCTTTTCTATCTGCATTTTTTCTTTTCTTCTCTGTTTTTTCTTTCGTGTTTCACTCAAACGTTCGTTTATTTATTAGTAAAAAAAGGAAAGAAGTAACCAATTTTTAAAAAATGGGGAGGAATTACTTGGCCCCTAAGCCAGATGGGGAGTAATTCCTAGGCCGCAGCATTCAAATCTTCACCCGGCCGGGAAGAGGTTACTCGACACCCAAGCCATTTTTTTTTTCTTGCATCTTTTCCCGATGCAATTATGCAACCATGACGGGTCAAAAAATCCATCTAACGATCGATTTCAAACATTGAAGGTAATTAAACAAAACAAATATATGTTCCGACGACAAACATCTTTAGTTTAAAGTTAATTCAGGCCACTTAAGGCGTGGTTAGAGCCTAAGTTGTATAAAATCTATTCAACTGATCTTAACTTTGGGGACATTTGTGAAAAGGCCTTAAACTTGGCACTCATTTAGAACCTGATGGCCTTCACTTAGTGTTTCTTGTGTCACGTGACCAGTGAAGGATGATTAACGATTAAAATCTTTAGAGTAAAATGGGGAATATAAAATGAAACAGCTTTAAATCGTTTCGGGTGTCATTCGTTTACATCCTAAGAGCTTATAATGAATTCGACTTCTGAGGTGGTCTCCATTACTCACATTAGAAATTATTAAAACATTAATTAAGTCACGTGACCTATTTTTGTCATTTCTATGGTTCGCACTTATTATGGACACGTTTAAAGGCTACCGTGTGGCACTAAATTTTTGCGCGTTCTAATTTTTGCGATATTTGCGGTTTTTTGCGCGATCCGCAAAAATAAGTTCCCGCAAAATAAAATTACCGCAAACTTTTTTTCCGAAAAAATTTACTCCACTGTAGAAATTATAGACAAAAATACTGGTTTGAAGGAGAAAATGCCATAGATAACTCGGTGTATAATACATCAAGTGGTACCCTAGTTATTGTCGATCCATTGTAGTGTAACAGAGTGCCATCGATTAATCTGTCTTACATTCCTATGTTGTTTTATCTGTATTTCGATTGCATGTACTCAAATAAAAAGTAAAATGTTATCAGTTCCATTTGAACGCGACTTTCAGAAAATCGCAAAAATTAATTCCCAGCAAGAAAAGCCAGTCTCTTCCAATCGTAAAAATTAGTTCCCGCAAAACAAACAAAATCGCCAATCCGCAAAATTAAACTCCCGCAAAAATTTAGTGCCACATTTATAATGAACCCTTAGCATGCAAAAGAATGACATCCGAAAAGACTTATTTCTATTTCATTTTATATTCCCCATTTCGCTCTGAAATTTTTAACCGTTATTAAGGTCGTGTTCTGTTGGGATCAACCATTTCAACCAAAACCGGATTTGTTTAGAATAGAACACTTTTTCAACCGTTTTTGGTTGACATGCGGTTGTGACTGAACATAGTCATTTCCAGACTTCCTCAGCTTCTTCTGCCAAGGTTATCAAGATGGCGAAAGGCCGAATTGTTGCTTCGGTTGTCTCTCAAGAACTGTTAGGAGAATTGGTTCTGCCACATTGTGAATCGGTTGATGAATCAGAATATTTAGCAACAGGTTTTGGTCATGTTTGTGACTGTATCAAGCGAGAAGCCTCTCTCATATCAAGGTTCTGAAAATCGTCGTTTAGAAAGAGCGCCATCGTTGTTTGTTGACAATTTCACCGTGACAACAAGCACACGAGCAATTTACGCACAAAACATAGATGATGCAAAGCATGAAAACTGATGCTTGCTAACCAGTCAGCGGACGCTACCCATCGTTTTCAACCGTTTCAAGCTTTGAGCTGGTTGAAACAGTTGATCAACCAAACCAACCAAAAACAGTTGATCCCAATAGAACACGACTTAAGCCTTTACTGGTCACGTGACTCAACTGATTAACACTTGAAGTCAAAACTGGGCTAGGGTCATCAGGTTTCCCTCAGTTGCCAAGTTCGAGACTTTTTCGGCAGATTCCTGCAGAGTTATGACTTTTGGGCAGGTTTTATGCAAATTAGGCAGAAAGAAAGGATGTTTTTAGAAATCACGTTGCCTGTGTTGAAAGCCTTATAAGTGCTATTAAAGGAAGTCTCAAAACAAATAAATTGCAGGTGGTGAACATTAAAGCAAATGGTCCTATCCACCTAAAATGGACCTTATTTAATACGTTATTCTCATTCCTTTTTCTTCTGCATTTCTTCTGCGTTTCTCCCGCCAGGAGCAAAAAAAAGAAAGGCGCGCGTCAACCAATCCGACATGCATTTTTCGCCAGTGAATTGCGCGTGACTCTCTGGGCGTCTCTCTTGCACTTTGCGCATACTCGTTACGGTTTTCGAATGATTGACAGATTTTTTTACTGGGGAAATCATGCATTCTCGACTCCAGAGCTCTTCTCTTTTGCGCATGATGAGGGAGAGAAGAGCTCTGGGAAACCCTGGGACGGATCCGACTCTGATTGGTTTTCCGTAAGAACAATTCAAACGCTTCTGATTGGACAATCTGTTACGCGCGAAAAATATGAACGTACAACAGGCAGTCGGCGAAAAAAGAAACAGCTTACAGCTGGAAGTATGACCTACGGGTGTGAAAACACAATTTGTAGTTTCCCATCTCTAACTGGGGAAATCGTTATCTCGTTTGACTTCTGCGTGCCGTCGAGAATGAGGGGAACGAGGTGGTCTAATTTACAGATTTGATCTCACATCAGGGCATTAAGCGGCGGGATGACAATGGTGATTGTTTTGTCTTTGGCGTCCACGAAATGGAAACGATCGCTCAGCACATGAAAAATAAGTGACTTTCCGAACCTTGTGGGTAACACTCCTAACACCTCTCTCTTTGAACATACACTTCGATAACCGACTTTTGCTCAACTATTAACTTGAACTCGGAGGTTTATCAGATTTAACCAAAGCGAAATCCGAGGATTCATCAAGTAGCGCCGCCATTTTGATCTTGGACTGAGGAGCATGCGCTGTGAAGACCAAATAGCCAGATTTTGGCTACGCTCACGTGGCGTTTCCCAGAGCACTTCGCTCCCTCAGTTATACAAATGAGAAGTGTTTTGGAGTCGAGAATGGGCAATCGTGTAGAGCCCAAAAGCGGCAAGATCAAAGGTAGCTGCCAGTTCCCCCTGGATCTGAGATCACAAAGCTGATTTCGGATTGTATCCCAAAAAGACACAGCCTCAGTTATCGTGGGAGTTATCCAGAGACAATTCAATTGACTTCCACTTTGAGTCATCAACTAACCCTCTAAGCCCCAATAATTTCTCCTTACAATATAAGTGCTTTATCAAACATATAAGACATGAGAATAAACAAGGCGATCACCGAAGATAAAATGTCTTGATATTTATGCAAATTCTCCTAATAAGTACCTTAACAGATGTGTGGAGAACAGTGAAGAGAACATCCATGTTCATATTAGGGCTTAAAAAGGACACCTGGTATACTTCCTCATGCCAAGCTTTATACAGGAGGGCTATTGTTAGTTTTTATGTGATGTCATCAAAATTCTAAAACGTAAACTAAGCCGACCACAAAGCTGCTCTTTTAATATATCCAACACACCAGCGAGATAAATCTTCAAGGAAAATTTCATGTCGTTTTACAAATAAAAAAAGTTTAATTCTTGGCAGCTCGAAACACAGGAATTCTTAAAATATAATAAAAACGATATTTTTGCGTTACTTTTCAGGTTTCAAGTATCATAATAACGTAAAAATGTCATCTTAATTCTAAAGAGAAACAAGGAATGTTGATGTCATAGTAATTACATTAGCTGCCTTTTTTCTTGCATGTGCTGATATCTTGTAATTTTACAAAAATTGTTTTCTTAATAACTTTGTTCTGAAGACTACTACAGACCCAGAAATTGTTGTTGTTATATGTTTTTACCTACTAGTTAACTCCTTTGTATTTAAATTTTGCTCGTGCCAGCAAACTCGTTTTTTCATAATAATGAAAACCAAGAATACGATTCCAAATTAACACGTTAGCTTAGTGGCTTGGTATGCAAAAGGGAAGTTTTTTTAAATAACCAGGATTTATGTCACGCATGTTCAAACCACATGCGGCGTGTTTCATGGCTATTTACATATAAACTCTCCTCACTTCTCTCTACATATTGCTTATGGTATTATTTAATTTGGGAGAATTTGTTTCAACGTCAAGACATACCATCGTCAGTGATCGTTTCCTTTATTCTGACTACGTATATGTTTGTTCTAGCACTAATATTACAAGGAGAAAGTAGATATTGAAGCTTAAAAGGTCAATTAACTTTCTTTTTCATTATGTATGAATTTATAGTATCCGTACATTGTGGTTTTGGGGTCATGTTGCAACTCACATTACGGGAAGTTATAAACCAACCAATCAGTAAACTTCTCGGGAGAGTGAATAGTTTCACGCACCTGCAAAGTCTTCGCAAAACCTGGATGCCCCTTTAGGATCAGTCCATTTCATCCAGTTTGAGAAGAAAAAATATTTGCTGTTTATTTTCGTGAGTCATTCTTATTGAATCAGTGAATCGTTCATATCACATGTCTCGGCAAACAGCAGTTAACAGGAGAATGGGAGAACATTCCAGTAAAGATATTCCGAGCACGAAGCAAGTTTTTGTTCCACAAGAAACTTCCAGCAATCCATACGACGTTTCTTTGGTGGTCGAAGATGGAAGACGATAATTCAAAGCTCATAGACGTGTTCTTTCAGTGGCAAGTCCTTTCTTTGAAAAGCTTTTTAACAGTGACATGAGAGAGTCTAACCAAGGAGTAGTTCGCTTGGAAATGCTAACCGAACTTTGTTTGGGAAAAATATTGGAGTTCATTTACACTGGGAATGTTCAGATATCCACTGAAGATGAAGCTCACGAGATCATCACAGCAGCGGACTATTTGGTTCTTCCGCGTCTCAAAGCTCTCGCTGGTAGAGTTTTAGCACGAAACTTGGATTCCTCAAAGGCTATGTTAACTTACCAATTTGCTGAAAGATTTCGATGTGAAGAACTCATTTTCGCCACGAAAATGTTCATATATTCAAATTTTACTACCCTAGCGAAGACGGAAGAATTCTTGAATCTCTCAAGCGAAGAAGTTCAAATGTGGATTTCAAGTGACGAAATAAATGTTAGCGCCGAGGAAGACGTGTTCAAGATAATTCTAACGTGGATTAATCTTGCCAAAAGCGAGCGAAAAAAGTACTTTCCCAAATTGTTTAGTGAAGTCCGCCTTGTTTATGTATCGCGTGACTTCCTACAAAATGATATCGTGACAAATGATCTTGTGAATGACAATGAAGGCTGTATGGATCTCGTGAAGGACGCTATGAAACTCACTGACTCTGAGATTGTTCACTTTTATAGTACTAAGCCGAGAAAGTCGCTAGAAACCTCTGTTATTGTATTCTCCCAAAACGATCGTTGGCGTGAAAATAACCAAAGTGTATTAGTTTGTTATTTTCCTCAGGAGGAGAAATGGTCAACATTCACCTTACCACCAGGGCCATTGAAGGATGATCGAGGGGTGGCCTTCGCTTGTCGGGATAAACTTTACTTTTTTGGTGAACATACAAGCCTATTAGTCTATGATTCATTCTCTAACTGCTGGAAGGCATGCGCATTGCCAACTAAAGACAGACGAGTGTTTGTTAAAAATGAAGAAGAAATTTACTCCATGTCAACGGGCTGGTGTAATCGGTGCCTTGACAAGCTGCAACTTGGAGATTGGCACGCCGACTCTATTCACTGTGAGCAAAGGCGCCACTGCGAGTTCACTGAAATGTACAAACTCGAATCGAACTCATGGGACCGTGTAGCGTTATTAGTTGATAGGGCGGCAGTCTGGAATGATGTCTGGAAAGGTAGTATGTGGAGTGACCTTTACAGAAAGCAACTGTTTGTTAAAAACGAAGAAATTTACGCCTTGTCACACGGTTTTTGTAGAGGGTGTCTTGTTAAGATGTATTTACCAGATCACGGTTGCAGGAACAGGCATATCTCCTTCATTGAAAGGTACAAACCTGAATCGGACTCATTGGAACATGTAGCGTTATTTGACATGGGTCCAACTATAAGGGAAAGTATTTGCATTGTAGCTAAAGATAACTATATTTATTTTCTTGGTGGTCGCCCAATATATCATGAGCTCCGCAACTTGGAAGATCTAGCTGACTGTGACAGGTACGACCTCAGCACAAACACATGGGACAAAATAGCTGACCTTCAAAAACCAAGAGCGGGTGCAATTGGCGCTGCTGCTTACGGCAAATTTTTCGTTTTCGGAGGCTGCCATGACTCTAGTTGCGAAGTGTACGACAAGACAACAAATGAATGGCATTTTATAGCAAGCTTGAAATCTCCAGTTGTTTTCAATAGTACTGTTGTGTGTGTAGATGATGCGGAGGTGTTTTTAGTAAGCGTTTATAAATACCAACAGGACGAACCAGGTATAATCGAATGCTATGATCCTCATGAAGATGAATGGAAGGAAAAAAGTCGAATACCATTGGAATGGACGCCTTTACTTCGTTTACCGGGTCTTCTTGGGTGTAATTCATATCCTGCATATGGTGGTCAATGTCATTCAATGAGGGTTTTCAAGGGAAGCAAGTTGTCTCAAAGCGAGTTTCTTCAAACCGACGAAGACCAAGGTCGGAAAGCTTTACTCACGAAAACGTTGCAAGGGCCAAACAGACAAAGCAAATCCTGCTGGATCTAGTCACCAAAATACAGTGTGATAAACAAATAAACAAAGGAAGGTTGACTGAAAAGCTGGAGTTTTTCTTCGATTTCCGATATTTCGAAATAAAGGAGAAACAGAAGCAGAAGTAGACGCGGACGCAGACGCAGACGCAGACGCAGACGCAGACGCAGACGCAGACGCAGACACAGAAGCAGACGCAGAAGCAGAAGCAGAAGCAGAAGCAGTTTACTAGCCTTCCACGCAGTCGTTTTTAGGGAAGACGTAATACGACACCCCTCAGTAAACGTTCCAGGTTGCAAAGTCCGTTCAGTTAGACAATTTGACTGCAGTTAACTTAAATGACTAGCAGAAAATGCCATTTGTTGTTTGAAAACTGATACAGAAGCCACTAGTAATTCAAAACAGTGCAGGTCATCGTTGTGTCCACGGAGGCAACGCTCTTTGCACGCTTATTTATTAGCATAAAGAGGAAAATAACCCAATTACGGAAAAATGGGGAGGAGTTCAGTACTCGGCCCCCAAACCAGATAGAGAGAAATTCCTAGGCTGCAGCTTTCAAATCTTCACCCAGGGAGAGGTTATTCGACCCCAAATCCATCTATGAATAACCCCTATATGTGTGACCCGAACCCACGACCTCTCGCTCCAGTGTCGTACGCTTCTCACCCCTGGACCACCGCCGCTTCTGTTAGTACGTTAGAAAAAATGGGAGGTGTCTATTGTTTTAGAAAATTTGCTGCACTAATGAGACTACGTGCTGGGCTTCTTCAGTTAAAATAAGCTGAAATAAAACAAAGCACTGCCTCAAGAAATTGGAAACTAAGAAGCAATTGACATCTTGTGCATCTATGAACAACTGTGTTTGTTTGTTTGTTTGTTTTTTTTAACATTTTTATTGCTATTACAAAACAGATTATTTACAAACACGCTACTAACATTACATACTAATAACAACAGACGTATTACCACTAGTTAACAAAACAGCAACACTAATGAATTACAAGTTACATTTCACGGTCAGCCAGGCCTAATTGATTTCATTGAAAGCAAGTTTCTTTAACCTACTAGCACCTAGAACATTTATTTTGACTAATTAATTAATTATGTATATATCTCCCTACTGCTTAACTTAAGGAGACATGTTAACAATAGCATTTTACAATAACATTTTCTGCCACTTTCTGTAATGAAAAGCTTCTTTCTTATTCTTTTTTGCAATAAAAAGCTCTAGCTTTGGAATTTGTATTGTTTTGGCTTTCAATAAGGATAACGATAGCTTAATAGTTTTGATACGGCATATATAATTGGTATATTTCCCTAAAATAATTATATGGTTTAACAAATTACTATCTAGATTGTTGTTGAAACAACCAAAAAGGATGGTTATCTCGTCAAGCTTATCAACTTGGATGTTATGATTCAGGCCCGTAACCAGGATTTTATGTGGGGGGTGCTAACGAGGCCAAAGTGGACCAAACTACCGAAATGTATTTTTTATTGTCTGATCCGTTTATTTCGGGAAGTAGCAATACACGAGAAATTGTAACGTAACGACAAAGTACACGGTAGGAACGAATATTACATTTTTCGAGTAAAATTGTTTGAATTAAGTTACAAACGACTAATTTACGATGTAAAATGATACATCAAAATACTGCCGGACTAATCATTCAGGATCAGTTGTCCCGAGCTCCAGCCTTCGTGGGTGTTTGGTGGCAAACAGATTAACCACCTCATCCAAATCGATTTTAACTTGATAATGGATGCGCATTAGTGCTAGGGACGACAGCCTTTCTTGGCCCATGCAAATGTCGTCGTGGTTAGCTATCATCTGCAGAGCCGCTAAGAAGTTGCCTGTATTCCCACGACCCTCACCGTTCAAGACTTTGTTAACTCCACGCAGAGCAATGCACTGTCGACCACAGAAAAGGATGGGTTCTGAAACACATTTAACGATGTGCCTATTTCTGATAATATTCTTCCTCTTCTCGTCATCTAATCAGTTGTTCACGTTTTGCTCTAGGTTTTCAACAGAATTAAGGAAGGATTCGGTGGCGATCATTGCGTCGTGATGGTACTTCATTTGCTCATGTCTTTTTGCCTTTTCTTGAAGCTTACGCCAGTTTATGAAAGGGTTGTTAACAAATGCGCCCTTATCTTTCCTGCAATGCATAGATATCATCAAAGCACAATGTTTACAAAATACTCTATTTACTGAAGGGCCATCATGGGTACTCACTGAGGTATCGTCACTGAAACCCTCTTCGGCACTGATGAAGAAATCGCGTTGGAAACTTGTAGTTAATCGATGGAACAAAATGATTTCTAATCAAGTGATATTTCTGGCCAACTGGCAGCTTATTTGCAGAAGAACCAAATTCCTCAGATGTCGTCGAAATCTTCCCGATGTCATTTATTTCTTTTTGCTTCACTTGTTCTAAGTGATGCCGTGTTAGATTGCCATCAGTATTCTCAGGCACTGGAGCTTGCGCAGTCCCTACAACTTTATCAACAGTGCACAGTTGTTAAGAAAGCACACATCGGCTTCTCATAGGATATCGACATCAGGAAATGACGATAAGAGACCAGTAGAAACATGAAATGTATTTTCCCTCTTCATGACTCGAAACGTCTATTTTTATGGTTTGGGATGCCTATGGATTTCCAGAAGGTGCTGCTTTTAAACCTCTTCCTAGTCCCCCTCCGAATTGTTTCTTTGTGTTCCCTTACCGGCTCTTTATCAAGCGATGTAATTTTGTTTCATATTGAGAAATAGCGAGTAAATTTCAGAGCATAATACTGGGATCAAGACTGGTGTTCATCGCGAAAATAATCGTGATTTACCTTCGATATCTCGCTGTAAAACTGTCGTTAACTGAGATAGATCTGAGGTCGCCATGGTCCCAGCCGGCTGTCGTCGCAGACTGCACTGTCATTCTTTGTCAGTGTCTGATGGCTCTTGATGTGGCACTTTACTGACCCACGTATCGAGAGACTGGCAAGGTTTAGCTGAAGCCTTCCTCTTTCTATTTTCCTGTTCTCTCCTACCCATAAGGTATTCCACAAAAAATGATTTTGCATCTTCGGGCGTTCATGCGGTCGTACAAATAGAAAATACTACCCGACGCGTTAGCAGCCGTGTCTGACAAAAATCGTGAGATCGATCCCTTGTCAATGGCTCTCTCGTCTAATTTCATTATCCATTTAGATAAGCTCGGACTTCTTTGCGCTTATTGAAATGTTCTGAGTGGCTGGGGCTACTAGAGTGCAGCTGGTTTTAGTTTGCCAATGAGTACATTACTTCTATTTCCACTGTTTGGTTTTGTTTAACTATCACTGTTATGTTTTAAAGATTTACTAGTATCCTTCAGTTTAACCGACTGTACTCCTTAGCTTAGACATTGAGTATCAAAATGTGGACCTTTGGGGCCTGTGGGAGGGTGCGAACGCACCCCGTGCACCCCTCCCCCGCTGGTTACGGGCCTGCTGATTATTTAGCCAAGAGGTGGAGGCAGACCAAAATTCTTTCGTATACAGACACTTTACCAAAAGATGCTCCAGAGTTTCTTCGTGATCTCCACAAAAGGTGCATAACGGAGAAGGAATTAATTTCATTTTATATAAAATACTATTTGTGTAGAGGATACGATTTAAAATCTTGTTTTGAAAGGCTCGCGTTCTGGTGTCAAGAGTGACTCGACCAGGCAATTGATAAATATTTTTCCAGTCTAAGATGTTGGAAATATTATATAAGGAATCAAACTTAAATTGGGCAGTTGGAGGAATTTGGACCCGTTTGACCAGGGCCGAATAGATCAATTTGGAACTCATACAAGTAATATCTTTAACATCATCGTCGGAGACTGTTTTATTAGTTTGGTTTACATCGTCTCCATTTTTGAGAAGGAGTTTCCACTCAGGCGGAATAGCACTAAAAACTCCAAGTAGGAGGAAATAATCCGACAGGGAGAGATTTTTCTCTTCAAAGACGTCCCAATTTTTTAGTTTCCCGTCATTTGAAAGGATATCTCCCAAATGTACAAGACCCGCCTCCTTAATTTTCTTATTAAATATTGATTGTTAATTGATCAAGAGGTTTTGATTGTTCCAAATAATCTCATTTAAAACGTCCTGTCTTGTAACAGGTGTACAACTTTTACAATCGGACCAAGCTTCAAGACATTCTTTGTAAAAAAATTGGTAATTTGCAGGGTAGAGAAGATAGTTTAAAATGCATTTGAGGAGAAATTCTGATCCTACATTCTTAAGATAATGAGATAAGAAGACTTGCCGTGGCCTAACGCTGTCGTCAAAGTTCCTTTTGACGCATACAATTCTCTGTGTTGCAATCAAGGATTCAGTGTGAGGCATCTTAAGACCACCATCTTCATATTCACTGATTAAAGCCAGTCTCTTCATTTTGTCTTTACCTTTCCACACAAAATTAAAAATCACCGTTTTTTATGTTTTTAATCATCTCCTTGTCGAAAGAAATAAGAGAGGCTCGGTACATGAATTTTGGAATAGCGAAAGTTTTAACAAGTTGAATCTTTCCGATCAATGTTAAATTTCGCCATTACCAGCAGTTCAAAGACTCTTTGATAGATTTTAGGGTTATGTCAAAGTTAAGTTCTTTGCTTTTATGCTGATTATAAGTAAAATAAATACCCAGTATTTTGATTGGTTCGTTGACCTTCTTTATATCGACAGTTTCATGATTTTTGTGAGAACTTCCTAGCCAGTAGGCTTCTTTTCTTTCTTTGTTGACTTTGAGGCCAGAGCAATCGCCGTATTTATCCAACAATGGATTCAGCGCTTCATACGATTTTTTATCTCGTAGGAAGTTAGTTAAATCATCTGCGAAGGCAGTGCACTTAATTTCTTTGCCTTCTACTTCAATGCCTGTGATGTCTTTGTTTTGTTTGATGGCAGCGAGAAGGGACTCCAAGGCTAAAATGAATAGATAGGACGAAAGGGGATCCCCCTGTCTCCTCTTCCGACTGAAAAGAGTGGAGTTGCTATTCCATTATTCACAATGCAACTCGATATATTTGTATAAAAAATGCGTACCCACTTAATGAAGGACTGTCCGAAATTGAACTTTTCCAAGACCTTAAATAAAAAGTTCCAACTCAAAGAATCGAAAGCCTTCTCGAAATTGATGGTGACCATGAGTCCGGGGAGATTGCTTAATTTTGTGTAATCCATAATGTTGCCTATAGTTCGAACTGCATCAAAAACGTTCCTGCCCTTTACATATGCGCACTGATCAGCACTGATTAAATCCGAGAGAACTTTTTCGAGTCTTGATGTTATTGCTTTAGATGCGATCTTCACATCAACTTTTAGCAGAGAAATAGGTCTCCAGTTGGCAATGTATCTTTTATCTTTACTTTTCTTCTCAATCAGTTCAATAATAATGCCTTGTTTTTGCGAATTCGCCAGTTCTCCATTTTCAAAGGAGCAGTTTAAGGAGTCGACTAAAAGATGACCCAGGGTTGGCCAAAAGACTTTATAAAATTCCGCTGTCAACCCATCGTTACCTGGAGACTTTCCGTTGTGAAATGTTTGCAGAGCTTTGAAGCACTCTGCGTTTGTAAGAGGGCCTTCACAGTTATTCTTGAAGTCTTCACTAAGAGTTGGCAGGAGACAGTGGTCAAGAAATGCGTCACTTAAAACGTGATGGTTAGGCAGGTCACGGTTAGAGTACAATTCGCTGTAAAAATCGTGCAAACCGGGCAATATTAATTTAGGATTGGTAATTACTTTTACCACCACTTACTGACCCTCAGTTGCCCTTCAAAGTTTACGCCAAGACAGTTTTCCGTCACAAGGAACATCTTGTAACTGGCTAGAACGCCAGCAAAAAACAAAAACTAAAAACAGCCGTAAAAACTATAGCAAATTAAAAGCAAAAGGAATGAGCAAGAAAAATCGAACAGTCAGGTTCTTATTCCTGTTTTTCTCGTTTAAATAAAACTCTCTCAAAATTGAATGGTGTGCGTGCCCCAAATCAAACTTAACTGAAACGGCAGTTTTCCAGGTTGGAAGTTTCGTTCAGTTATTAGATGATTTGATTGCCATTAGCTTTAAAAATGACGAGCAGAAAATGTCATATGTTGCTTGAACACTGATAAAGAAGCCACTAGCGCTTCTTCAAAGCAGACCAAGTCATCATTGCGTCCAAGGAGGAAAGATCTTTTAGTTACTTTAGCTCCGTCCTGCATCACCTCTTATTTGGGACGTTGACGCCCAGATATAGATAAATTGGTCAGAAAAAAATTCTTCTCAATGTTGTGAAGCTCTTTTCTATCTGCAATTTTTTCTTTTCTTCTCTGTTTTTTCTTTCGTGTTTCACTCAAACGTTCGTTTATTTATTAGTAAAAAAAGGAAAGAAGTAACCAATTTTAAAAAAAATGGGGAGGAATTAGTCAACCCCCCGCAAGCCAGATGGGGAGTAATTCCTAGGCCGCGGCATTCAAATCTTCACCCGGCCGGGAAGAGGTTACTCGACACCCAAGCCATTTTTTTTCTTGCTTCTTTTCCCGATGCAATTATTCAACCATGACGGGTCAAAAAATCCATCTAACGATAGATTTCAAACATTGAAGGTAATTAAACAAAACAAATATATGTTCCGACGCCAAACATCTTTAGTTTAAAGTCAACTCAGGCCACTTCTTAAGGCGTGGTTAGAGCCTAATTTGCATAAAATCTACTCAACTGATCTTAACTTTGGGGACATTTGCTGAAAAGGCCTTAAACTTGGCACTCATTTAGAACCTGATGGCCTTAACTCAGTGTTTCTTGTGTCACGTGACCTGTGAAGGATGACTAACGGTAAAATCTTTAGAGTAAAATGGGGAATATAAAATGAAACAGCTTTAAATCTTTTCGGGTGTCATTTGTTTACATCCTAAGAGCTTATAATGAATTCGACTTCTGAGGTGGTCTCCTTTATTCACACTAGAAATTATTAAAACATTAATTAAGTCACGTGACCTATTTTCGTCATTTCTATGGTTCGTACTTATTATGGACACGTTTAAAGGCTACCGTGTGGCACTAAATTTTTGCGGGTTCTAATTTTGCGACGTATTTTTGCGATCCGCAAAAATACGTTCCCGCAAAATAAAATTACCGCAAACTTTTTTTCCGCAAAAAT
This sequence comes from Siderastrea radians, assembly GCA_964017195.1. Lineage (NCBI taxonomy): Eukaryota > Metazoa > Cnidaria > Anthozoa > Scleractinia > Rhizangiidae > Siderastrea > Siderastrea radians. Next base: position 36,282,049 of record OZ024895.1, read on the forward strand.
TTACTCCACTGTAGAAATTATAGACAAAAATACTGGTTTGAAGGAGAAAATGCCATAGATAACTCGGTGTATAATACATCAAGTGGTACCCTAGTTATTGTCGATCCATTGTAGTGTAACAGAGTGCCATCGATTAATCTGTCTTACATTCCCATGTTGTCTTATCTGTATTTCGATTGCATGTACTCAAATAAAAAGAAAAATGTTATCAGTTCCATTTGAACGCGACTTTCAGAAAATCGCAAAAATTAATTCCCAGCAAGAAAAACCAGTCTCTTCCAATCGCAAAAATTAGTTCCCGCAAAACAAACAAAATCGCCAATCCGCAAAATTAAACTCCCGCAAAAATTTAGTGCCACATTTGTAATGAATCCTTAGCATGCAAAAGAATGACATCGGAAAAGATTTTTTTCTATTTCATTTTATATTCCCCATTTCGCTCTGAAATTTTTAACCGTTATTAAGGTCGTGTTCTGTTGGGATCAACCATTTCAATCAAGACCGGATTAGTTTAGAATAGAACACTTTTTCAACCGTTTTTGGTTGACATGCGGTTGTGACTGAACATAGTCATTTCCAGACTTCCTCAACTTCTTCTGCCAAGGTTATCAAGATGGCGAAAGGCCGAATTGTTGCTTCGGTTGTCTCTCAAGAACTGTTAGGAGAATTGGTTCTGCCACATTGTGAATCGGTCGATGAATCAGAATATTTAGCAACAGGTTTTGGTCATGTTTGTGACTGTATCAAGCGAGAAGCCTCTCTCATATCAAGGTTCTGAAAATCGTCGTTTAGAAAGAGCGCCATCGTTGTTTGTTGACAATTTCACCGTGACAACAAGCACACGAGCAATTTACGCACAAAATATAAATGATGCAAAGAATGAAAACTGATGCTTGCTAACCAGTCAGCGAACGCTACCCATCGTTTTCAACCGTTTCAACCAAGCTTTGAGCTGGTTGAAACAGTTGATCAACCAAACCAACCAAAAACAGTACAAGTTGATCCCAATAGAACACGACTTAAGCCTTTACTGGTCACGTGACTCAACTGATTAACACTTGAAGTCAAAACTGAGTTAGGGTCATCAGGTTTCCCCCAGTTGCCAAGTTCGAGATTTTTTCGGCAGATTCCTGCAGAGTTATGACTTTTGGGCAGGTTTTATGCAAATTAGGCAGAAAGAAAGGATGTTTTTAGAAATCACGTTGCCAGTATTGAAAGCCTTATAAGTGCTATTAAAGTAAGTCTTAAAACAAATAAATTGCAGGAGGTGAACATTACAGCAAATGGTTCTATCCACCTAAAATGGACCTTATTTAATACGTTATTCTCATTCCTTTTTCTTCTGCGTCTCTTCTGCGTTTCTTCCGCCAGGAGCAAAAAAATCTCTAACTGGGGAAATCGTTATCTCGTTTGACTTCTGCGTGCCGTCGAGAATGAGGGGAACGAGGTGGTCTAATTTACAGATTTGATCTCACATCAGGGCATTAAGCGGCGAGATGACAATGGGGATTGCTTTGCCTTCACTGGTTGTCCTTTGGCGTCCACGAAATGGAAACGATCGCTCAGCATATGAAAAATAAGTGACTTTCCGAACCTTGTGGGTAACACTCCTAACACCTCTCTCTTTGAACATACACCAGCTTCGATAACCGACTTTTGCTCAACTATTAACTTGAACTCGGAGGGTTTATCAGATTTAACTAAAGCGAAATCCGAGGATTCATCAAGTAGAGCCGCCATTTTGATCTTGGACTGAGGGGCATGCGCTGTGAAGACCAAATAGCCAGATTTTGGCTACGCTCTTGTGGCGTTTCCCAGGGCACTTTGCTCCCTTAGTTATGCAAATGAGAGGTGTTCTGGAGTCGAGAATGGGCAATCGTGTAGGGCCCAAAAGCGGCAAGATCAAAGGTAGCTGCCAGTTCCCCCTGGATCTGAGATCACAAAGCTGATTTCGGATTGTATCCCAAAAAGACACATCGCGGGAGTTATCCAGTGACAATTCAATTACGGCCACTTTGAGTCATCAACTAACCCTCTAAGCCCCAATAATTTCTCCTTACAATATAAGTGCTTTATCAAACATATAAGACATGAGAATAAACAAGGTGATCACCGAAGATGAAATGTCTTGATATTTATGCAAATTCTCCTAATAAGTACCTTAACAGATGTGTGGAGAACAGTGATGAGAACATCCATGTTCATATTGGGGCTTAAAAAGGACACCTGGTATACATTCTCATGCCAAGCTTACAGGAGGACTATTGTTAGTTTTTATGTGACGTCATCAAAATTCTAAAACGTGAACTAAGCCGACCACAAAGCTGCTCTTTTGATATATTCAACACACCAGCGAGATAAATCTTCAAGGAAAATTTCATGTCGTTTTACAAATAAAAAAAGTTTAATTCTTGGCAGCTCGAAACACAGGAATCCTTAAAATATAATAAAAACGATATTTTTGCGTTACTTTTCAGGTTTCAAGTATCATAATAACGTAAAAATGTCATCTTAATTCTAAAGAGAAACAAGGAATGTTGATGTCATTAGCTGCCTTTTTTCTTGCGTGTGCTGATATCTTGTAATTTTACAAAAATTGTTTTCTTAATAACTTTGTTCTGAAGACTACTACAGACCCAGAAATTGTTGTTGTTATATGTTTTTACCTACTAGTTAACTCCTTTGTATTTAAATTTTGCTCGTGCCAGCAAACTCGTTTTTTCATAATAATGAAAACCAAGAATACGATTCCAAATTAACACGTTAGCTTAGTGGCTTGGTATGCAAAAGGGAAGTTTTTTTAAATAATCAGGATTTATGTCACGCATTTTCAAACCACATGCGGCGTGTTTCATGGCCATTTACATATAAACTCTCCTCACTTCTCTCTACATATTGCTTATGGTACTATTTGGGAGAATTTGTTTCAACGTCAAGACATACCATCGTCAGTGATCATTTCCTTTATTCTCACTACGTATATGTTTGTTCTAGCACTAATATTACAAGGAGAAAGTAGATATTGAAGCTTAAAAGGTCAATTAACTTTCTTTTTCCTTACATGTATGAATTTATAGTATCCGTACATTGTGGTTTTGGGGTCATGTTGCAACTCACATTACGGGAAGTTAAAAACCAACCAATCAGTAAACTTCTCGGGAGAGTGAATAGTTTCACTCACCTGCAAAGTCTTCGCAAAACCTGGATGCCCCTTTAGGATCAGTCCATTTCATCCAGTTTGAGAAGAAAAAATTTGCTGTTTATTTTCGTGAGTCATTCTTATTGAATCAGTGAATCGTTCATATCACATGTCTCGGCAAACAGCAGTTAACAGGAGAATGGGAGAACATTCCAGTAAAGATATTCCGAGCACGAAGCAAGTTTTTGTTCCACAAGAAACTTCCAGCAATCCATACGACGTTTCTTTGGTGGTCGAAGATGGAAGACGAGAATTCAAAGCTCACAGACGTCTTCTTTCAGAGGCAAGTCCTTTCTTTGAAAAGCTTTTTAGCAGTGACATGAGAGAGTCTAACCAAGGAGTAGTTCGCTTGGAAATGCTAACCGAACTTTGTTTGGGAAAAATATTGGAGTTCATTTACACTGGGAATGTTCAGATATCCACCGAAGATGAAGCTCACGAGATCATCACAGCAGCGGACTATTTGGTTCTTCCGCGTCTCAAAGCTCTCGCTGGTAGAGTTTTAGCACGAAACTTGGATTCCTCAAAGGCTATGTTAACTTACCAATTCGCTGAAAGATTTCGATGTGAAGAACTCATTTTCGCCACGAAAATGTTCATATATTCAAATTTTACTACCCTAGCGAAGACGGAAGAATTCTTGAATCTCTCAAGCGAAGAAGTTCAAATGTGGATTTCAAGTGACGAAATAAATGTTAGCGCCGAGGAAGACGTGTTCAAGATAATTCTAACGTGGATTAATCTTGCCAAAAGCGAGCGAAAAAAGTACTTTCCTAAATTGTTTAGTGAAGTCCGCCTTGTTTATGTATCGCGTGACTTCCTACAAAATGATATCGTGACAAATGATCTTGTGAATGACAATGAAGGCTGTATGGATCTTGTGAAAGACGCTATGAAACTCATTGACTCTGGAATTCTTCACTTTTTTGGTACTAAGCCGAGAAAGTCGCTAGAAACCTCTGTTATTGTATTCTACCCAAAAGATTGTTGCAGTCAGAATAACCAAAGTGCAGTTTGTTATTTTCCTCAGGAGGACAAATGGTCTTCGTTCACCTTACCACCAGCGCCATTGAACGTGGAGGGGTGACCTCCGCTTGTCGGGATAAACTTTTCTTTTTAGTGACTATCCAGGGCTATTCTATGATGCATTCTCTAACTGCTGGAAGAAGACAAGCACATTGCTACCTAAACGCAGACGTCTGTTTGTTAAAAATGAAGAAGAAATTTACGCCATGTCATGGTGTAATCGGTGCCTTGACAAGCTGCAACTTGGAGACCCTATTCATTGTCAGCAAAGGTGCCAGTGCAGCCTCTCTGAAATGTACAAACTCGAATCGAACTCATGGGATCGTGTAGCCTCCCACGCAGTCGTTTTTAGGGGAGTCGTATGGAGTCGTTTTTAGGGGAGTTGTGGGGATGAGGGTAATACGACTCCCCTAAAAACGACTGCGTGGGAGGCTAGGGATCGTGTAGCGTTATTAGCTGTCCCAGTGTGGGGGGATATCTGGAAAGATACAAATTGGATTGACTTACGCTTAGAGCAAGTGTTTGTTAAAAACGAAGAAATTTTCGCCTTGTCAGGCACTATTTGCACGCAGTGTTTTCTAAAGCTGCATTATCCATTTTATCCAGATCGCGATTGCAGGAACAGGCATATCTCCTTAATTGAAAGGTACAAACCTGAATCGGACTCATTGGAACATGTAGCGTTACTGGACATGGGTCCAAATATCAGGTTATTTATTTGCGTTGTAGCCAAAGATAACTATATTTATTTTCTTGGTGGTCGCCCAAATCATGTGCATATGCAAGAATCGGATCTAGCTGACTGTGACAGGTACGACCTCAGCACAAGCACATGGGACAAAATGGCTGACCTTCAAGAACCAAGAGCGGGTGCGTTTGGTGCTGCTGCTTACGGCAAAATTTTCGTTTTCGGAGGCTGCCTTGACTCTAGTTGCGAAGTGTACGACAAGACAACAAATGAATGGCATTTTATAGCAAGCTTGAAATCTCCAGATGTTTTCAACAGTACTGTTGTGTGTGTAGATGATGAGGTGCTTTTAGTAAGCGTTTATAAATACCAACAGGACGAACCAGGTATAATCGAATGCTATGATCCTCATGAAGATGAATGGAAGGAAAAAAGTCGAATATCATTGGAATGGACGCCTTTACTTCATTTACCGGGTCTTCTTGGGTGTAACTGTTCATATCCTGCATATGGTGGTCAATGTCATTCAATGAGGGTTTTCAGGGGAAGCAAGTTGTCTCAAAGCGAGTTTCTTCAAACCGACGAAGACCAACGTCGGAAAGCTTTACTCACGAAAACGTTGCAAAGGCGAAACAGACAAAGCAAATCCTGCTGGATCTAGTCACCAAAATACAGTGTGATAAACAAATAAACAAAGGAAGGCTGACTGAAAAGCTGGAGTTATATTTTCTTCGATTTCCGATATTTCGAAATAAAGGAGAAACAGAAGCAGAAGTAGACCAGACGCAGACGCAGACGCAGACGCAGAAGCAGAAGCAGAAGCTGAGAACCAGAAGCAGAAACAGTTTACCAGCCTTCCACGCAGTCGTTTTTTGGGAAGACGTAATACGACACCCCTCAGTAAACTTTCCAGGTTTCAAAGTTCGTTCAGTTAGACAACTTGACTGCCGTTAGCTTAAACGACGAGCAGAAAATACCATTTGTTGCTTGAAAACTGATACAGAAGTCATTATTAATTCAAAACAGTGCAAGTCACCGTTGCGTCCGCGGAGGCAACGCTCTGCGCACGCTTATTTATTAGCAAGAAAAGAGGAAAATAATCCATTTAAAGAAAAATGGGGAGGAGTTCAGTACTCGGCCCCCAAACCAGATAGAGAGTAATTCCTAGGCTGACGCTTTCAAATCTTCACCCAGGGAGAGGTTATTCGACCCCAAATCCAACTATGAATAACCCCCGGGGGGGTACTCTGCAAATTTTTGGGCGGGGGTGTGCCGCTGGGACTCTGAAACCCTTACCCTAAACTAGACCAAGTTGAGGTGCATTTTGCAACCCTATACTAGACTAAACACCAAAAATCCGTAGCCCTATCCCAGACTAGCTATTTTTGAGAAACGCCATTACTAACACAGTCCAGCGAAAACAAAATGTTACGTCACATTTTAAATAATGCTCTCAAAATAAAACTTCATTTATACTTGTTCAGTTTTTGTTTCCATCAAGTCCTCAATTTCAGGTTAACCTGAGTGAATAAAGAACGTCATGAGTGTTGCCTTTCGGATACAACAGCAAAAAACGTCGACTTTCTAAATAACTTCTACGTTTACAACAACTAAAACGCGTTTTATGTACAACTTCTATAAACTGCAACTAAAACAGTACAACGTACTCATTTCAGATATTCAGAACACGCTGAGTTGTCTCGAGCACGCACGTACGCATTACGAAGAACAATCAACTGTTTATTTTTAGCTATTGTTAAAAACCACCGATTTCCGTCTGAATCCCGAATGTTGACAGTCTAGGATATCCAGCAGTGTTTTCAGTGATAACCTATCCTGGGTATTAAACCCATCTCTATTAACGCTTTCTTTGCTAGTTACCGGTAAATTTGCCAAATTGATTTCTTTTTAGTGTCAATTGCCGGGAAACCTAGTCTAGACTAAATTCTCCAACCAACTGATTAGTTTCCTTGAAAATGATACCCTATTCTAGACCAAAACACTCTGATTTCCGTACCCTATCCCAGACTAAACAGCTTGAAAACCATACCCTTCACAGCGGCACATACCCATATAGCGTGTATATGGGAGTACCCCCCCGGGGAATAACCCCAATTTGTGTGACTCGAACCCCCGACCTTTCGCTCCGGTGTCGTACGCCTCTCACCCCTCGACCACCGCCGCTTCTGTTATTACGTTAGAAAAAATGGGAGGTTTCTATTGTTTTTGAAAATTTGCTGCACTAATCACAGGTTGCCCAAGCTCACCATGAGAGTAGCGCATATATTAACCTGTTCCATTTTGCATATATTACGACCTCGGCAAAATAGGAGAGTTTGTATGAAAAATGCAGCAAACATGCTTTAATTGCCATAAATGCGAAATAATTCACAATAATAAATGGTTCACCTTGTTTCTGTGTTGTTAGGTGCAAATAATCAAGGTCGCTTATTCTCGCTCAAAACGCTTCAAATCACCTAAAAGGCCATTAAATAGCAAGTAATAGAACACAGAAACAAGGTGAACCATTTATTATTGTGAATTATTTCGCATTTATGGCAATTAAAGCGTATTTGCTGCATTTTTCATACAAACTCTTGTATTTTGCCGTGAGAAAACAATACACCAAACAACAAAACAATGGACCCTAGCCCTGAAGACAATAGAGCTGCGTGATACCAAGGTCCAATGAAATTAGAGGTTGTTAAGATCTGCGGGGCTACCGCAAAATGGAACAGGTTAATATATGCGTTAGTCTCATGGTGAGCTTGGGTAACCTGTGTACTAATGAGACTGCGTGCTAGCCTTATCAAGTTAAGGACGGTGGCCCCTATTGCTAACGCGCACATTTTCTGCGCATCGCGCGTTCATCCCGCGCGATCACGCGATTCCTGTACGTGCAGTGGTGCGAAAATAAAATTTTAGGTGTATTGAGTTGTTGTTTTTGTATTTCGCTTCGGCTGTGGAAGTGTTGACCCGCAAATGGGGAACGCGAAACCAAAAACGAAACGGTAGGTTAATGAAAGAATCCGGGCAGTCGAAGCGCCAGCGCTTGCACGACAAAAAACAAACATCGACACCGGCTTCCGACAACAAGTGAAACAAGGAAAGTGGCGCGGGAGGGACGAAGTTGACTTGGCGAGAAGGTGGACGAAGAGTGGATCTCGGCGTGTTAGCTGAACAGACTTGTTTTTCTGGAAAGCGACCTTCTGAAAAGACCACGATAGCGTCAACCTTTCGGTTAAATTCTCAAGTACTTCGCTTCCACCTCCACGGTAAAGAAAATTACCAATTTGATTGTGGATTTACATATTATAAGAATTGTTTAATTGAGAGACTTCCTATGTTGAAAATGATATTCTTAAGATGTTAAAGTGAATGATCGAATGAAATTGCTCCCGAGTAATTTTTTAAATCTTTGGAACAAAATAATACAGCAACTGATCGCGAGTTAAATCTCTTTGCCGAATAACACTTCGCAGGCGAAAAACTTGTGCCATTTTCCTCCATAATTTACATGTGCTTGGAAGCTTCCAAAACCTTTTTTGGGTAATTTTGGCCGGTAAACTGCCAGATGCCGCCGGTGGCAATACTATTTATTTTAGCAAAGTTGTTTGATGGTTGACAGAACTTAACAGCCAGCAGGATGCATGCGAATCAGTGAGAAATTCGTTTTTACATTGACAAATCTGTGAAGTTGCTACCGGCAGCAAGTTAAAATGGCATTATTAGAGCAACTGTAGTTTCACGAGTACTCTCCTTGAAGTTAATTAGCTTTCCAAAGAATGCTGGAAGAAGAGCTGCCTGTGAAAGTTGTGTTGAAGTCTTGTTTTTGAAGAAAAATAGGTCAACTTTACTGTTTCCTCAGCGGTCCGCATTCTGTTTTTGCCTTTGTTTTCCCATTGTCGTTTTTCATCTTTTGGCGAATAACGACTGAAATGTACTGTATTTTAGGGGCCAATGAGTTGAGAAGAATCTTTACAAACCACAAGTGCACTCCAATGTATGAGTGTTTAGCGTGATCAGGATAAAAACGCAGAACAATTAGTAGAAAAGTACGAAGTTTTATGCTGGCATGGCCTTCCTCTCTCTCTTTTAGAATGCTTTTAAAACAGTGTTTTAAAATGAAAGTCGTAAAAAGACACTGTCTAGAGGACAAAGTTGAAGCAAACTACTTGTTTAGATTGAAACTGTTTCTCACCTAACGCGAAAACCGAAAGTTTCAGACACTTGAGCAGTATTGTATTTCAGATTTTATATGTCGTTTTTTTTACATTTATGTAATTTTTATTTTCACTGGTAAAGTTTTTCACCAAAAATTTATTTACTAGTACTAGTAAAGTTTTTTAAAAAGTTTGCAAGTATCTGATGACCCGTGAAATAATCACTCCTATTTTTAAGGTACTAACATGTTGTCATTTCCACGTGTGGCATTTTCTTAGCAGAGGGAAAGGAAACGTATCTACGGCTTACATCTGATGAAAAATCTTTCCATTTGTAATTTGTTCGTAAGAGATTAGAAAGAGTCAAAAGCGTAAACAAATTGTGAAGCAACTTCTTGAAAGAAAAACAAAAACAGCACCTAACTGATCCGCCCGATAGTCTATGAAATATTAAAAAAAACCTACCTCCTGTCGGTCTGGAAAAATGTCGATAGCTGTTATAAACTGCAGCAACCGATGGAATGAAATCGGGTTGACCTGCTGAAGTAGACGAGTAGCCGAGTTTGATAACTCCACTAAGCAATCTAGCCGAATGAGAAGGAACAAATCGAAAACTTGACGAGAAATTTCAGCTTTCGATTACAGCTGGGTTAGTTCGCTTCAGAGCTACAGATTCCGATTTAGTTGCATTTCGTGTTATTTGTCAAGATCCGAACACGATGAAAACCCAAAATAATAAGTTATATTTAGCTGCTGTAGATAAGCGACGTTTCCAGTTCATTCAAACAAACAGCCAAAAAGTCTGAGATGATTTGACACGCCTTGACAGTTAAGTGACAGGATATTGAAACAATGTAAAAACCAAGGAACACGGCGCAAGAAGAAGAAAATATTTCATGCAGACAGTTTGAAGCTCGAACAAAATTAATAACAACAGTAGTGTGACTTTCGAGTTCGGATTGTTGTGAAGCAATTCGCGGGAAAATGTTGCAAGAATTTGCGGCGCTGTGCAAACACTATCGAAAGAACATCGCGCCGAAACTAGCCCCGCAAAATTTTTGGGCCCGAAGAGTTTTCGGGTTTTTTGAGAAACGAACACCAGCTTATTTATGGGAGCTCCGGGGTTAGGCTAGCTAGCCTAGCTATATATATTACAGGCTTGGTCTGACCCCACTGACAATTTGCAGTAGCCTTCTAGAACTTCCAAGCATGTAAACAACAATCAAGATTCTCGCTGCACAACATTCATTGAACAATGAAATCGCCTAACGGCACTCCGTTATAGTATTTTCTTTGATAAGGCAATTGTAAAATCCCCATACAGTTGGCAGAGATAAAATCAATCGACGTTTTACGAGGATTTTGCTTTGCTGCATCCTTTCACCATGAGTCCCCTCCGCCATCTTCGATTCCCAGCATCCATCACTTCGACTTGCATTTTATTCCCCACCGGGGAGGAGAGCGTCAAGAAAATCGCCACTGATGGAAAACATGTCGTGCGTGAGTTAGGAAAAAGTGAAGTTAACTTTTTAAAATGCACGGTTACCCCTAGTTTTTATGTAATCAATCAAAAGCAGGACAACTGTTAGGTATTGTGAAATATTTTTTTTCAGAAGAAAAACCGTCCGTCAAAAGTTATTTTACAAAACGTTCCAATTTACTGGGTCAAATAATGGCCCGCCAAGAACAGGAAATTCGCATATAGAATTCGGCAGCATGTTGAGAATTGTATCTTTGTTATTCATTACAAAGCGCCTATCAGTTTAGACATCTTCATCTCCTACTTAAGTCAAATAACGGCTATCTTTTATTTTAAAAGGTTTTTTTTTCCTAATTTTAAAAAAATGCTCAATCAGCACTTTTTTACCATATTTGGGCCTAGTTATCTCTGAAAAATGCACGGTGACCCCCCATTTTCTTTCTGGATTTTAACAGCCCTAGGTACGAGTAACAAAACCCACATGGCCACAAACAGGAAAAGAAACCTTCCTATTAGGGGCCACCGTCCTTAAATAGGCTGAAATAGGACAAAGCACTCCCTCAAGAAGCTGGAAACTAAGAAGCAATTGACAGCTTGTACGTCTATGATCAACTGTGTTGGTTGTGTTTTTGTGTTTTGGACGTTCTGGTAATTTCTGAGTCTTGCAGCGATTAATAACTGGTGGTTCTCATGAGCCTTGAATAAAATTCGCTTAAATTTACACTAGCGGAAAATCATTGTGATGGTAAGAGATAATTATCATAAGGGTGGAAAACGTAGGCACAAGAGTGCCGTTACATACTCAGTTACTGGATATTGTAGTTTTCCATGATGTGATTGGCTCTCTTTTCAAGGTAGATGAAGCAATGTAGTGCCACTGCCCTAAGTCTTTAAGCCCTAGTATAAAAACGGATATTCTCCTTATTTTTCTCCATACATTCCTTATGAAACCAGTAAGGGGAATTTTCCATCTTATCCCTGGTCATCACTTCCTTTATTTTCATCCCAGGATTCGCATCACTTGAATGTTTGAGCAAGTAGTGATTATGTAAAGAGAAATTTCATTTTCGTCACTGTTAGGGCTAAAAGGGTTGCTTGAAAAGCCCTAATTCTTCAGTCTGTACAAAGAATGCTCCTAGAAAATCAAGGGAAAATAAACCGAATGATTTTCTTCAATGCATAGAAGAACAAACCAAAGTCCCCATAACTTTTCGGGCCCGGAAAACTATTTTATGAGCGCAAATACTAAGATTCAATTTTGGGGTTTTTAAAGCTAAGCAGGAAAATTGTAAGTTGACAAAACAAGTCGAGCTGGTTTGCGTGCAAAAAGCTACACCTCCATCCCATAGATTTTGATTTTTAAATATAGCTCTGGGCCCGAAAAGTTACCAGGACTTTCGAGAAACAGGCCCCATAATCAGTTGCTGGCGATTTTTCCAAGAAACTAGAAAACCGATCAGCCCAATCTTTTCAAGTTGCAATCCATTTCCATCCTAGTCATCCGCAGCCAAACACATTCAAGTTAAGTCTCAGAAAACTGATAGAGTACGTGATTCAAAAACAAAACTGAACCATTATTTGAGGGTTCCTTTGATTCACTCCCTCCTCCGCAGAGGTTGCAAGTAGTGAACAACAGGGAAAGAGACTGACGGGGGCGCAGTGAACGGGAGCGCGAGGAACGATGGGACCTCCACCCAGTCTCCGCGCGCTTTTTCTTTGGCTTGCGGTCAAGGCGTGACCGTAGGAGGCCTCTTTGGAGGAGAGAGCTTGATTCATGAAATATGTCTTTTAGCTTTTTAAAGTAATCTCTAAAAAGTAGTTGAAAGAGGCCCCTTTTAATACGAAAACTATAACTTTATCATAGGTGTTTCCTTAATTTTTATCCGTTTAAGGTGGTAAGAAGCACAACATTCGTGATTCAGTCTGCATGCCGGCATTTCTGTTGATCTGTTACGCATTTATTTGTTTGTCGGGTAGATCCCAGGGATAAGAGTTTATGTTAGTTTATTTGGGCTTCTGGAATACGCTCGTTAGAATGGAGATTTCTTTATACCCGGCCTTGTTATATCGGCAATTTATCTGCTGAGTTGCCAAGGTAAATTGGCCATCGCAAAGAACTCGGCAAAAGCTGGCGTTTCGAGCATTAGCCCTTCGTCAGAGCGAATCCCTCTGACGAGCCCCTCTGTCTAGATGCTAACGATCGAAAGGTCAGCTTTTAAATTTCTTTACTGTGGCCAATTTACCTATTTTTTGTGTTTCACTTCCCCATGCTACACCACAGTTTCCCAGTTAAAAAATTCCCTTTATTCATTCGTTATATCGGGGTTCTTTTCCCTATAAATTATTTTTCTATAACTCTTTCCGTGCTGAAAAATATAGCACGTTATACCGGGGACTTCATTATAAAGAAGTACGTGAGATCACGCGCACGGGTCCACGTCCAATGCTTCCTACCCCACCCCACAGCAAGGCCTCACGGCCACGCCCTTTACTTCTGTGTGACGACGTCTGGGGGCCTGGGACAAAGTTTGTCACAATATCGATAATTTTGAAAGCGAAAGGAGAACCGGAGAATTTCGGTAGTCGGATTCGCGAAAATAATCTTTATCCATCTCGTTCACAGATACAAGTTAAAAAATATAACGTACCTAGCGGTAGAAGACATATATTCATTTACGTTTGCAGCCGGTTCTTTTTCCAAATATCGGTAGGAGAAATCCATAATTTTCAACTTGTCGTCTCGTCAGCAATGGCAGCAACGAAAACGGAAGCAGTGCCATCCGCTTTGCGAAATGCGGGAAAGTAAGTGCGTAAACTCGCAATATGCCGGTATTAAACTAGTTCCGTAAACTCTTGAATGCTTTTTTTCAATTATTTTGTGTTTGAATCGTTGTTTTGTTAGGGAAGGACCCGATTCATGGAAGGCCAATTTGAAAGCTCCCGCGAAGGACAATCGCATAAGAACTTCAGTACGTAAGCTTTCACTGTAACCTTCTTTTTTAATTTGTCGTTTGTTTGTTTCCTCTAGTTTGTACGTGGTGGGTTTATTCAAAACGCCTTGATAATATTTCAGAAGTTGCATGGTTCAATTTTTTTGTGCCTTGTCTCTGATAACACATACAAGAAGTTCCGTTGTTACACGATGTCCAAAACCTAAAATCATATCAAATAAGCTGTGGGTCGAAGCTACCAATTATTATCTTAGATTATACGTTGGAAGGACACTGTATTTTTGTTCAGTTGGTTAAATCTGTTTTCGATTATTTAGGTCGCCAATATTTTATTCAGTTTTTATTTGCCAACCTGAAATTTGACATGTCACGAAATGCCATCATGTTTGTACGTCTTGAACTTATTTTTGCAGTGTTGCCCTCCTTCTTCAAGAAGGCATTAACAAGCCATTGTCTTTTCTTCTTTCTTTATCTTACATTTTACAGACTGAAGGAGAGAACAAAAGTTGCTTTCTTCTTCACCCATATTTTGCCTTGAGGCTGTTTGCATGACTGCTCATATAAATAACATCAGGATGTTCTATCCAATTCTAGCAAATTCCACCTCAGCACTCCTTGTCTAGGACAGGGGGTCAAAGAAATGAATGAATACCATATTTACTGGATTTAGCACCTCGTCCAATTAAGCGCCACATATGAGAGCAAAAATATCAAAGCAATGCCCTCGAATAAGCACCCCATTCATTCACAAAAATACAGCACTTAATCAAGGCATTGTTAGACTGATCGTTGGAGGAGCCAAACCAAAAAAAATAAGGTGCAACTCAATCTGGAAATTTATTCTCCTGTATTACAATGTTTTTCAGTTCAAAGTGGGTATATTTTACTTTTGTTGTTGTTGTTATCATTTGCTTGTTATTGTTTACAAGTGATAATAAAGTGTGCCGCCCTCAAATAAATGCTCCCCCCGGATAAGCACTGCATCTGAAACGCTAAATATTTAAAGAACGATGTGGCACTTAAATTGAGTATATACAGACCTACCTAATTTAATATACAGTGAAAGCTGGGATAAGTTTCACTCAGAATTGAACAGAAAATCATTACTGACAACATTTTTGTCTTAATTTGTACAATGTATGCCAGAATGTTTGAATGGGCTGGACTATCTTTTTTACATAATAATCAAAGCACCTTGAAAAAGTGTTGCATATGAAGAGTCACGTAATTAAATATTGGAGGTTTCTTGTTAAGTGTGAATTTTATAAGTATTAAGTTGAATAAGTTAGTGTTTTCTACGTGTATTATTGCTTACCTTAATTGAGTGAATTCATGGCCTAGGGATTTTGTATGGCCAGCAAATGACCAGCAGTAATGATATGAAACAAGCCTACATTATGTTACAGTTGTGAAGTGAGACTTGCACGTATTGTGATTTCAAACAGGATGTAACAGCGACCAAAGGAAACGAGTTTGAAGACTACCATCTCAAAAGGGAATTGCTCATGGGAATATTTGAGAAAGGTTATGAAAAGCCCTCACCCATACAAGAAGAAAGCATTCCCGTGGCACTAGCTGGAAAAAACATTTTAGCCAGAGCAAAAAATGGTACTGGCAAAACAGCTGCTTATCTCATACCGTTACTGGAAAGGTGCGACTCCAAAAAGGCACAAATTCAAGGTTGGTTGTGAAAGTTGAGGAGTAGTAGAACATTACTACCATTTGTGTCCATCCTTGAAGTGTGACGAATCTAGCGCGTAGGTTTACTTTTCAAACTTAACGGTTTTGTCTGGTTACATGTCACTTTTGACCAATGAAACGTTGGCGGTTATGTCGCGAAATTGACAAGGATCTTGGCGCTATTTGAACATGTTTTGTTCACATGCTCTGAAACTTGTCAGGTTTTCCATTAGCGGGAGCATGTTTTGTTCACGTGCTTTGAAACTTTATGGTCCGCAAAATGGCCGACATTGACTTTTGTTGTGCTCCAAACTGCTCTTAACTCCCTGTTGATTTGGGAGTGGGGAGTGGACTTTTAAAACTTCGATGAGTTCAAGGTTATCTTCCTGTAATTTTTCAGATATCAGGTCTCTGTTTGCATTTCGTCGCAGTATCTGTACCGTACAGATTTTACGGTGTTTATGAGCACATGCAACTCACTTGCAAATTGTGTAAAACTCTGTGGAATATAACCCATAATTTGATCACCTCCTTCACTGATAATTCTGTCAATGATGGAGCACTTTGAATCTTGATCCAAAGCAACTCCTGGATGGTGACTCTATCCAAACTTGTTAACTTGTTAACTTTTCCAATTTACTGCAATTAAAATTTTACAATAACTGTGAGAATTCTTGCATGCTGATTGGGCCATGTTCATTGAAAGTGCAATCCATAAAAACTGACATTGCATGCAACATGTGAGGAAGATGACTAAATTGTTTCAGTTTCCTTGAAGTTAATGGCGTCCAAAGAATCAAACTGCCAAGTATCAATTTGGACATTTAGAGAGGTACTTTATAGCCTATGCTCTGACACTGTGAATTTCATTTTTTCAGCTCTTGTCCTGGTACCTACACGTGAACTGGCTCTTCAGACGTCACAGATATGCAAAGAACTCGGCAAGCACTTGGGAGCACAAATTATGGTTACCACAGGGGGAACAAGTCTCAAAGATGATATAATGAGACTTTATAATGACGGTAATTAAATTGACATGTGTCATTGCTCTTCTGGAGAGTAATTGAATTGAAAGAGATTTCTTGAGTCTGTTTGGTTCTCATGCACTCATTGTTTTATTTTGCAAGTGGAGCACTATCACATGGGTGACTAGGTAAAGCTGCCCATTTTTTTCAGATTACTGCTTGTAAAAATGACAGAATATACTGCTGATGTTTGAGTGAAAAAAGATGTACACAGAATTTCTAGTCTTAATATTTTTTACTGAAACCATGAATTGGTACAGTAGAAATAGACAGTTTACTTGGCCCAAGGGGAATCAAAATTTTATGCAAACTCTACCTGTGTGTACAGAGATCTTTTTATTGCGAACACTCGTATCTGTCCCCTTGTTAATTATAACAAGCTTCATAATTCTTTATCATAGGAGAGAAACTATACTACTTTATTTTGCTCTTCTTTACAGACATCTCATTGTGGACACTTGTGTCTCTCCCTTTGTTGATTATAACAAGGATCACAATTCTTTATCATTGGAGAGAAATTATGCTTCTTTATTTTGCTCTTCTTTTCAGTTCATATTATTATTGCCACCCCGGGTCGCATACTAGACCTAATGAGAAAAGGAGTGGCTAAAATGGACAACTGTCAAATTCTTGTCATGGATGAGGTTAGTTTTATTTTGAGGTAGATAACATAATACTGTGGTAAAAGTGAAGAGGAAATTTTTTACTAAGGAGAAGTGACACTATTAGCTTCACAGAATTTGGAAAATATTCAAAGTAGAAATGATCAAGTAAACAACGTAAATCTGTTGCAAGTGTGACATAACAATGTAATGAAAATAACTGTGAATCTAGCAACATAGGGCATATCCTCACCAGGCAAATTTCTCCTCACTTTGTTCTCTTGGGTTGTTATGGTTTAAAAATCCATATGTTGATTTCAATTCCTACCAAATTTTGTCAAATTGTACCAAGCTTTAAAAAGTTGTCCTGCCAAAGAGCTTAAAAATTTTTGTCAGAGGCCAAAACACAATTATGGTAATGTCAGTAGATTTGATCTTCATTTCAGTGGTTGAAACTACTTGATCCAATTCGTTCTGATTGGTGTCTTTGGTTTTTCAAATATAATTTTTCCATTTTAGCTGCTGATATGCTAGCCAAAATTCAAATTTCATAGATTCCAACTTTGTTGCAATTTTTGGTGGAGACAAATAAATCTGGTTAGCCCTGTGCAGATAGGCCCTTAGCTGGGCTGTGGCTTTATTCCTTTTGTCTAAATGACCTACATGTAAATAGCCTAAGTGGCCCCAGGCATAGCTGTCTGTGAAACCACTGAATCATGCGTTGATGTTGGGAGACATTTTTGGTCCAATTGTATCTCAGGTTTCCTCCCTGGCTCAAATGCTGTATGTTAGTTATGAATTGCAATTCCTTAACAGCTTCTGTCAATTATATACTTCCTTATGTTTTACCTATTTTCTTCACTAGGCTGATAAGCTGCTATCCATGGACTTCAAGGGAATGTTAGAAGACATAATCAGCTTCCTTCCTGCCAGCCGACAGATCCTTCTTTACTCTGCTACATTTCCAATTTCAGTGAAAGAATTCAAGGTTAGTGCCTAAGTGGTAGCACAGTGTTCTTTTGTGAGAAACAATGACCATTTCACTTCATAAACTAGTGATGCACAGTTTATCATCATTGATCAGTCTGTCATCCCTCAACAAAATTTATGATGTTGTGACTTCGTGATAAAACAAGAAAGTTCTTGATGTTTTCTTTTGCCATTCATTGTTATTTAACATTGTTGAACAGAGTCATGCTTGTCTCTGATATAAAATAATAAAACTATTGGTCTTCTTTTTTGCAGTTTCATCCATTTATTGTTTGTCTAATTTGTTGTTTGTGTAATTGTTTCTGGTTCATTTGTGCAGGACAGTCATTTGGAAAAAGCATATGAAATTAACCTCATGGATGAGCTGACCTTGAAAGGGATCACTCAGGTAATCTTTTATCTCCCTTTTGATTAGTTTGGCAGTGAGGAAGGCTTATTAAAGGAAGTGTTCTGGAGGAAATGTTTCCTTGCAGCGTGCACTGCAACACTGGCTAGAGTTGATGTTACATACTACAATGCAGTTTGCAGTGTTGCAAAAACATAGTTAAGTAGTATATACTTTTCCTGCAACTCACCTTACAGTGTTTCAGTGCACATGAGACGAGTCTTAAAGATGGGTTTTTGTCACAGCGACGTGACTTTCCAAGAGGAAAAAAAAAGAAGATAAATTGCCTGTGCCTACACGAAGTTGTTTCCTACACCATGTCCAGGTTACATCCATTTTAAAAGTAGTTCAGAAGGTTGTTAATTAAAAATAACTGGAATTAGGTGCCATGTTGGTAACACCACAGTTAAGGGACCTAAACTGTATAAACTTTGCAGTGAATGAAAGACCTCGCATGCAGGTTGCTGTTCCATTTGAGTTTTGTACATTTTATGAGCTTCCTAATGTAGACTCATTATACAGATGATCTTGTGAAGTTTGTTATATATAGAAGTTTATATTCTTTCCACTTGTTCATTTGCAGTATTATGTGTTCCTCGAGGAAAGACAGAAAGTACACTGCTTGAACACATTGTTTTCCAAGGTATTGCTTACAAAATGGCAACAGTTCTATTGTAAAGCTGAAGCTTGTTTTTGTTTTTGGTTGTTGCTGTAAAAGGCTCGCTGGACTTGAATACACTTGGAAATGTTGGGAATGAGCATGGGTTTTATGTCTGTTGTTGTTTGTGTTATGGATTGTGTCACAGGCAAAAACATCCAAGATGGTACATGACTGACCAATTTTGTAATTTTATTAGTCATATCAAACTAAAGACCCTGAAAGGTGCCAAATCTGATACCATAAATTGTTTCATTGACTTCATTTACTTTCAGCTTCAAGTGAATCAGTCCATAATTTTTTGCAACTCAGTCCAACGTGTGGAATTGTTGGCCAGAAAGATTACCGAGCTCGGTTACTCCTGCTTCTTCATTCATGCACGGATGGACCAGAGTCACCGAAATAGGGTGTTCCATGACTTCAGGCAAGGAGAAACAAGAACTCTGGTCTCCTCAGGTGAGCTGAACACTGTAGTCATTGAACAATGTTCTCAGCTGAACTGGTAATTTGTTACACTTGCAGAGGTTGTCACTATGAATTGTTTTGTAGGAATCGTGCAGAGTCTGGAAATGTATAGAAATCTCAGAACTCATTCTTCAGACCTGGAAAAAGAAATGCTGCTTAGTTGCTAGCATCTATGTCAATGAGATGCAGATCGGAGCCCCTTTTGTGGTCTCTTTTATAATAATTGGAGTCTGAAAAACAACTTAGTGAAAAATGGTGTGAAAAAGTACTGATTTTGGATCCAAAAGTTAAAAGAACTCTGGTTATGGCTGAGTGTTGTAACACAGCAAAAGGAATGCATGCTGGCATGTTCATCAGGTACCAATTAAACCTGTACCATGATTCTCCAGTTTTGCTGACTAGCTAAAAATAATTCTGTGTGCAGGAAATTGGATCTCTTAGGGAAAAACTATAGTCTGAAATACTTGTACTGAATTCTAAACAATTTTTTCTCTCATTTTCCCTCTCTTTAGATTTATTCACTCGTGGAATCGACATACAGTCTGTCAATGTTGTCATCAACTTTGACTTTCCCAAAAATTCCGAGACCTACTTGCATCGCATTGGTCGCTCAGGCCGATTTGGACATCTTGGCCTTGCCATAAATCTTGTCACATACGATGATAGGTTTGATTTATTCAAGACTGAAAAGGAACTGGGGACAGAGATCAAACCATTCCCCCAGATCGTGGACAAGAAACTCTATGTTGCAGAGTTCCAGCAACAGCAAGATGAAGACTAAAAGCAGTCAAATTCTTGGTAGGAAAACTTCTGACTGGCTTACAGATACAAGAGGCAAGATAGTGTTGCTTAATATTAATATTTTTAGAGTACATACTTTCAACTTTATGCCAAGTGGTAGCGTAAGAAAAAGTCTTCTTTCCTTGGAAAAATTTGGGTCAAAGCTGCTATAAAAGCTCGCATGAGGGGTCTCTTTATTCTTGAAATACATGTAAATGTCATAAAAAGTGTTCCGTTAAGTGAGCCACTAACGTGTTGCCATTATCTCATGGATTGAGTAGTCTTGTACTCTTAATGGTTTGGAACTATTACTTGAAGTATCACAGGGGAAGCTAATTAAGATTAATGAAGGATGGCAGAATTTTAAAGATAGAATCCTTTGTTTCTTGCAAAAGGCAAAGAGAACCTGAGGAGATTCTGTTGTCACAATTTATGTTGTGTGGCTTCATCCTAGTTAAAGTGTAGCCTCCCACGCAGTCGTTTTTAGGGGAGTCGTATTACCTTCCTCCCCTCAAACGTGGGGAGGAGAGTAATACGACTCCCCTAAAAATGACTGCGTGGGAGGCTAAGTTAAAGTGATGCCCTATTTAGCTTTCTGATCAATGTTTTTTTCTGTCATGTACCTTGTCACTAAGTTCTGTGGGTATTGTTGTTCACAATTTCCACCATGTAGAAACAAACTCTTTAGGTCCTTTTTCCATGAAGTTGTGAAAATAGAGCCCAGTGAGAAATAGGACTGTTAGTTTTTGTGCGATATGTACCTGCAAAAGGTAGTGAAAGTTTGTTAAAAGTCATGGATTTGAAGTAGTACTTGTAAAAAATAGTTGAAGAACTATCAACTTTTCACACTTTAAGAGTATGAACTTGTCATGCTCACACTCAATTGTATTGTAAGTACCACTTAAGTTTTCCTACCAGAGTTGTTGAGAAACATTAGGAAGCTTTGTAGAAGCAAATTGTCCTCTGACAATTGCACTCGACAGAGATATTTTGTATTTATGTCTTTCTGATATTCAGAAGGGCATATTGTGCGTGTGTCCATGTGATGTGTGCTTTGTGATGTTGTATCATGTGTAGATCAAGCTTGTTCACTGTCATCCATCTGCTAGAAGAGATCACTATCATATTTTGTTATTGTTCATTTTACCAGGCAAAGTAAACATGAGACATGAGATCTTGTAAGGGGTTGTTTACACAGTGTTCAACTTGTCTTTACTTCACTCCTCTGTGGAGCTGACGGCATTCACTAGCACATACACTTTACATAAATTTATGCGAAAGTACTATAAAAATACTAAATTCATGTAAATGTCTTGCCAAGTGAAGTTTATGCCCTTTTGTACTTTTTGGTCTGGCTTGAACACTGTTTTGTGCACCAAGTAAATGTCATTGCTAGATTCATCTTCGTCACCACTATGGTTATCATTTTCAACCCCTTGGCCTCTCCATTTAGCATAGGTCATCTACAGTCTGTCAGCACATACGCCTAGGCAAATGTTTTGGTCTTGATCCAATTCAGAACCCATTGGCATAAGTTGTGCTCAGTTGACTGTCTCCAGTTGCATTTTGGCCTTTCTATTTTTCTTTGCTCTGTGAGATCCAGAGGAGGGTGAGGCTTATTGTTTGGTTTCCGTAAAGCATGATCAACTGACTTCTCTTATATGGGTCAATATCATCTCTCTTGTTGACCTTTCTTGCATTACCTTTTGTACTTAAGTGATAATCTAGTAGAGGGTGACAGTGAAAGCACAATACAAGTAGTTCATGTGATCCGTGACCTGTAGTGCTGTGTGTAATAGAAGAGCTCCAAGCTTGTGGATTGATTGACAAGGGTTAAGGAATGGTAATTTCAGAGTACACTTTGAAACATGCACATGAGCAGTGCAACAGTATTCTGTAAAAAGTCTGGATATACAGGGTTTGGGATAGGCATTTGTCAAAATTTATAGTTGTCTTATAATTACACTGGAATTGCTGTTGGAAGACTGTTATTATCGGGTTCAGGAGTTAGTAAGCCACAGACAAGAGAGTCCCTGGTAACTGACTTACATTTGATTGTGCTTTTGTAGCTGTACAGACATAACAAGCACATTCAGTGGTCATTACCAGCAAGTTATTTATGTGGCTTAATATTTTTTTGGAAGGTACTAAGTTGTAGGAGTCAAAAGAATGAGTGAGCAATGTTGTTTTTAAGAACTGCTGTGGTTTAAAGTTAAAGTTGTTCAGAGCGGCTGCCATGAACTGTCACAAGGATGGTGTGAATGAACCTTTTGATGATCAGTGTCAATTTTCTCCTTGAACTTTCAAGAAAAAGTTAGACAGACAGATCAGGAGAATTTAAGAATTGATCACTATGAACATAAATAAGGCACAGATATTGAAATCTCCATACCAGTGATACATAAGATGTGTGGAGACTTGTTAGGAGAATTAATTTGGTGTCCAGGTTTCATGGTTAATGAAAAGATTAAGGAAAGCACTTGTAGAGAAAGTGATGTGAAGAAGTTAGGAGTTTCATATTGTAGTGTTCATGTATCATGTAAGTGATTATTTATTTGTTATAAACTTGTACATATGTATATAATACAAAATTATAATTGAGTTGCAGGATTTATTTTCAGAAGGATGTTAGACGGTGAGGAAAACAAGTAGGTTACTTGTAAAGGAGAGTTTGGAAAGTTGTGTTACGAAGAGAGTTGAATCAAACCACAAAAAGCAGAAACTCCGACTAGAGAATTTAGGCACACTGTGAATCAAAAAACAGAAAATGCTCAGATTTGACTATGACGGCACTGCTAAACACAGGAATGGAGCAGAATTTACTGGAATGGTATCGGGATGAAGCAGAATGACATGGAATGTCACCAGAATGACCTGGGATGTACCAGATCATTGCAGTGTCATTTCAGGTTCATTCCATTATATTCTGTTGCCATGTCTAGTAAAACCTGACTTTGGCAGGGTAATTGTAGGAGGACCAATTTGGGTCAATTCAGTTTGACTGAGATTATAGTCTGTCTAGCAAAGGAATACTTCTTGTTTGCTTTCTATCGTTGAGATTTGGTCCTCCAGTGGCTAATGTCACCCCAGACAATGTTGTCACATATTGGAAATGTCTTCTTTCCAGAAAAAGGTTCTGTTCATGGCTTTTTCTCTCTGCATCTTTATTTTGTTTTTTGTGGTTTGTATTTTCAGATTAAATTTTTTTCTGGAATTATTTAATTTTATTTTCAGCCTTCCACCTTCTGAAGTAGTCACCCTAGATATTAGAGGTTGGTTCACATTGCCCATTAAGCGGGATGCCACTGCTTTTCACTAACTGAAACATCCTGACATTGGTTTTTACATCCGTGATGGGTAGTAGTTCAAGAATAATAAGATTACGACCCATCTTCTTGGTTAGCCTGTGTACAGCCACCTGCTCTCCTCACCTTGGTGTGGCTGTTGTTTTTTTCGTCAGGGGCTTTCAGCTGACACTGCCCAATTTAGGTGATTTATTGTAACCTATTATGTTAGCAGATGGAAGACTGAAAATAAAATTTCTAGAGTTAGTTCTCCATGTATTTGTGTGGAGTTAACAACGTGGTCTGCTTCTGTCTCAAGCAAACGGCATTCTGTTGCCAACTGTGAGTTGTGTAATCAGACAGACCTGTTCTCCGCAGAAAACTACTATCTTAATAATGAAGTCAAAAAAGATGGTAGTAAATAGCAAAACTTATTTTTATACCAACAATTTGGCCTTGTGTAAAATGAGATTTTACGCAGTCAGGGACAAAGCATAGTCAGATCCAAGGGAACAAAACTGTTGTGCAGCTTTCAAGTTTTTTTGTCTTCAGGAACTGGTAAAAAAAATTTACAACCTGCAAGTGAAGAATGAGCTCTCACGTGGAGTTTGCCCCCGGAAAGTAACATAAAATTGCTTCTTAGTTAAGTGAAGAAAATTTCATGTTTTGAACCCATCAACTGGAGGGGAGTGAAAAATCTTTCAACGGAATTGCTTTGGAATAGGTGTTTTAATGCTGAAGCAAATGGAATAAATTCCAGAGTCAAGCAATGGAAAAGAAAGAAAACTAAATAGAGATGAGAAGAAGTTCCATGGGGCATGGAAAAAAAAATTGAAAAGCTGCACAATAAGCTTGTCCCTTCAAAGTTGGGAAGTTTTTCCCACTGGCCATTTAAACAACAGATGGCCGCTAACAAAACCAGAAACCAAGACAGTATATGACGGGGTTAGTCAATATCCCTGTAAAGATTTCCATCAGAATGTGTTAAACCCTTTCACTCCCAGAGTTAGTTACTGAGACATTTAAAGTGGTTCTAAATTTTGAGTCTGTGGATGAAATCCTATGGTGTGACTATTCAAATAAAACCTCTTCAGCAGTACTTTTACATGGTACTATTTGCATCTTAGTATTTTATAAAATGAAATTTGATATTTGATATTTAGGCACTCTTGGGAGTAAAAGGGTCCAGAAGAAAATGATCAGTATCCAAAATTCAACAATGATTTGATGCCATGGCATTATTATTGATCTTTGTATTTCTCATTTTTATCTTAATGTTGAACACAAAATGTTTTCTTTTTGTTTGTTTTTGTTTTTTTGAAGGAAATGTTTACAGCAGCTCTTGATTTACTTGAATATAAGGTTCTGGTAATTAAACAGACTTTTTTCTTCAACTAACATAACCTTAATTTGCATCCTTGGTGCTTATATTCAAGTGAATTCAGAGTTTTGGCAACCCTTAGTGAGGAACCTGTCTATCTGAAATCAAAGACTTTGGTTTTCAGAATAATCATTCCAAGCAGAAAAATCAAAAAGTGATGGCAGAAATAACTTGATTTTTTTTTTCAAGTTAGAACTTTCAATGTTAATTTTCTGCCTTCTACGTCCGTAAACTCATTTCTGCTGGTTAGAAATATATACTCTACAGATTACCAAATGGTTCGTTTCAGAAAGATCTCTGTTAAGAAATGAATTAAAGTTCTAGAGTACAATTTTGATTCATGTGAATAAGATCTGCATGATAACTGTTACTAACAACGGACGTTCTTTTAAAGTTTCACTTACACAGATGTGGTTCTTATGATGTAATAAAATACAGGAGTGGGTGAGAATTATTGTCAACTAACATCACCCAATGCTCCTTACTCTACTGGCTCATGTGCTCGCATTTTATGTGAAGTACTTCTGTCGGTTCGATTTTGCAAACAAATCTACTTTTCACCCTTCAAAAATGTCAATGTAGCCAGTACTCCAACTTGATCTAATCTTAGCAGTATTTATGCATTGTCACGAATCTGTGAAGTACTTATCATTAATGTGGTATTATTAGTTTTTGTTCTTTTACTGTAGCTCAGTACCTAAGTTTTTCCTTTTGACTGCAGAAAATTTGAGACTGTGTGTTATCTGAGGTGGCAACAAAGCCAACAAAGCATTTTTCTTATGAGGTAGTGGTACTGAGTAGATTACTTAACTTTTGGCCACCATTGATTTTCAATCAAACTTTACTGTTAAGTGTGTGTATTTGTATGTGTTAGTTTTCTTTTCTGTTTTGCTTTCAAAGTAACATTTATCTTTATCTGTTGTTTCAGCTGCTGTGATGTTTTAGCTAATGTTACTGTAATGGTTTTCAGCCCTTTGCTTGTACGAACAATGTGGAAAAAACTTCTTGTCAGTGTGAAATGCAGACTGCGGACTACTAATTTCACTATGCAAATGGGCCGGTGACAACAATGGTCCCATTGTTTCAAGAATGAGAGAACTATAGTCTGCACTCAGTTTGCAGTGTGTGTTTTACACTGCCCTTAAAATGTCTGGCTCTTGGGTTCTGGCAACAAAATAATGGACATCTTGGATCATTTCTTCCAGAACAAAAGATGACAAATTATCCAGTTATTTTTTCCATTGTTCGAACAAAGCAGTGATTTAAAGACAAGCAAAATTATCTTTCACCCAAGTCAATTCATTTATCATAACAGAATGTTTTTCATTTCATCCCCTAATTGTCATTGTTTCTATTAAAACAAATGACTTTTTCTCTTTAGTAATGTTAGGTGCCTTGACGTTTCTTGATTTGGGTGGAAAATTATTTTGCATAGTTAAAATTTAAGGAATAAAAATTAATAAACTTTTTACACTTGGTTTGGTTTCACTGGTAATTAAACAGATTACAACGATACCAAGCCATTAATGCTGTTGAGCCTTGTGGCAGTAAAGATGGTGTAATACTAGTTGAGTTGTAGAAAAAACTGTATTACTCGGCATCATTCCGTGTTAATCCTCTCCCTCCTAAAAATAAACTTGACAAGGTTTGTAGAAGAAGTACAAATAGTACTACAGGAAAGTACTGCTCTTTATAAACTTGAAAGTTTGAACCACATTGCTGGATTACAAAATAATGACTTGAGGAGGGATGGGGTAGACACTGTCATGAGGCTTAACCTGGACTATATGACGACTTTACATGGCATGGAAAAGGAAAATTAACATCAATTGTGTTGTATTGAGAATAGTTAATAGAGATGAAAACTCGTAAGTTGGTACATTCTCTGATTAAGATTTTATGAGGAAACTAACTAGAGTTTAAACATGTTTAATAATTGAAGGGCCCGGTGGAAAAAGGGCATAAGTGACGATTTGAGGTTAAAATCGAAATTGCTCCTATTTAGCTGAACATTGGCACACAGGCTGGTTTTCATGTGAGGAACGCCGTTGCGCACTTATTTCTTGACCTGAGATCTAAAATTTGAAGAATTAGCGTATTACTTTTGCGTGAAAAGTGTTGTTGAACTGAACTCGCTCAAGTGATGCGTGAAAGATTTCTTTTGTTCTCTGCCTGAACTAAAACAAAGGAATTCAACCTAGAATCCACGGTCCTGTTGTTTTCTTTGTGTCAGTTTTAAGCAAAAGTAATACGCTAATTCTTCAAATTTTAGATCTCAGGTCAAGAAATAAGTGCGCTACGGCGTTCCTCATGTGAAAACCAGCCTGTGTGCCAATGTTCAGCTAAATAGGAGCAATTTCGATTTTAACCTCAAATCGTCACTTACGCCCTTTTTCCACCGGGCCCTTCAATTATTGTCAAACGACCTTTTATCATGCTATCAATAAAGTCTGAGAAAGTGTACACAGCTTTGTGATCTGTGTATTAGTAGTGAGGGGTTTGTGGGTGTGGGTGGGGTGGGGTAGAGGGGGCTGCACTGCTTTGGAAATTTTTCTGCGAGAATGCTACCCAAGGTTTATATACCTAACCCTGCCTTAGACCGAAATGACTTGTTGTACCCTATTTCAGACCAGAGGTTCATTGGTGTAAATGATTTTTATCGTTTACTGCATTATATTATTAATTTCTTTTAGGCGGGGCGGGGAGGGGGGGAATACTGTCCAGTATGTAGATTCTGACAGTGTAAACTATGTCATATACTGCAAGTAGGCACACTCCCCTCATGTCGCCTCTCATCAAAATTTCAGGCGTGTGCATACTTAGCCTGCCCCACAATCACCATCACCAAAATTAGAGACCACTCCCGGTCCAACTATGTCAACTATTTTTCGTATTAATTTAAAAAGAAAAGGCTGCCTCTTGACCACCATTGGGTCATTTATTTATTTTTTCTTGGAAAATCACACAATGTACAGTCTTATTTCTAACAATTTTTTTAACAGAAAGATGTACTACGTGATGAAAGTGCAAGCTAATTTTACATAGCTCATCAATATTGCCACCACAAGAGGCTTTGCCCTATGCATGGGGCACATTTCTATGTTTGTAGTACTAAGCCCTTTGAATAGCTATGCTGTCTCTAGTTTTTGAGTTGCACAGCATGAAGAAATTTACATCACCTGTCAAATAAGGATTTGGTTAATTAATTTTTAGTTCTAGATCTAATTACACAATAGATCTAGACTGAAATAATTATGGCAAAATACTTATTTGTCAATAACTTCATTATCCTAAATGGATAGTATGTTCAAATTATTTACAGTTTTCTTTTCCCAATGAAATGCTATCGAGAGGTCATACAATAACATTACAATTAGTACTGTATAATTTAGTGATTTACACTTGAGATGCAGGATCCACTTGGCTAATGATTTCCTCTATAGTTTAGTCTTAACCTTTAGGGGTTTGAACGTATGCTTGTAAGGGAGCTTAAGTAGTCATGAAGACATTGACAACAAAACCATCTCATTAAATCAGAACTCCATGTGACTTGTGCTTCTGCATGATTACTCCAACTTGTTCAACTAGTAAAATTTGACTGGATTACTTGGGAACTGAATTGGTAGGAACTGGATTTTATTATATGGACAAGAGTGTTTTAGTGGAAAATAGACCACTCGTAAAGTTTATACAAAACTACATCCGGGACTCGAGTGGCATGTTTTCCATATCCTCTCTAGTGAGGATATCGATGACATCATTTCCCGCTTTTACACTGTCGTTTGTGCAAAAATGCTCTTGTCTATATAATAAAAAGAAATTTACATGGTGGCTTGAAAATATGAATTTTATTTTCTCACGGTTAAAAATAATATTTTACTCACTGCGCTCATTTGTAAAATACTGTTTTAACCACTTCAAAATAAAATTCACATCTTCATGCCATCCTTTATATTTGTGAAACACGACTGGTGAATCATAGCCGCAAAATCATCCTTAAAAAACCTGCCTCTACATGTACACGTACATGCGTGGTAATGTAAAACAGGAGAACATTAATTTATGTACAAGACATTTGACCACTTGAGGTTTCTTTAGGTTGACATAAAGTTATATACATGTAATCTCCCAAAGAAAACACAAGTTACAGACATTAAAATTTGTCTGTTGGTTGTACAAATAGCACGGACAAAACAACGGACAAAACATGTCTCTGACATTTATTCCAAGAGCCCATTTGACACAGACATATCTGGTGTGCCTTTGGTGTCCACGTTGAGGACGGTGCATCCTAATACAGGTATTTTTGCAAAGGTTATGACTGTGGGGGAAAAGCAGATCTTAGCAAGACCTATTGGAATCTAAAGAGAACAATGTGTGTAACCAGGCATTTTTCAGAGATAATTAAGCAACCATAATTCTAAAAATGCTTCAAATACAAAGAATGTATGGCAAATTCTTTCCAAAAATCTAAGCTCATTTATCTCTGAAAAATGCGTGGTTACCCCCTATTTTCTTTTTGGATTATGATAGCCTTTACTAACATCTGCTTTTTCCACATAGTCATAAACTGCGCAAAAATACCATTGTGTTGGTAGGCAAAATTTCTTAGGAAACCCAAACATCTCGAGATGCAAAGTGTATATACACATTGAATACTGTTTTAAATGAAGTGCTTACATGCTTATTTTTAAAGATTCACACTTTCCCTATCATCAGAACCAGAACTAGTGCTGTCTTCCTCATACTTGCCCCCAGACAAGTTTGACAGCCTTTCCTCTGCAACCACAAAAGAAAGGCTCTTAAAATTTAATCGGGGTATATTGACATTAAAGCTACCCCCTTTATTGAGATATCGAAACACATAGTGCCCCTCCATCACTCCGGTTGGGGTAGAAAATGTTGTGCAACTGATGTACTCATGGAGGGCCCCTGGGTACATAACAGGGAATTCACCGACCACACCATCACCATGGACCTCTTCTTTGATTCCGTTTGCATCAGTGATGTACCAGTGACGTGTCATCAATTGACATTTGTTCATCTGAAAGGAAAATAGGCCTTCATCATGGATGATGCTACAAATTTTTTTTCTAATTGTTAAATCTGAAATCATAAGAAAATCTCATAATTTACTGGCAACATTCCCGGGCCGGGGGGGAGGCACTCAGCAGATGCTTGGGTAGTGAGGTGTGGCCCGGGTGTGTAAACCTGACCCTGTCTAAGACAAAAATCTCTGATTTTGCTACCCAGTTCAAGACATAATATATTTTTTTTTAACCTGTGTAAGACATTTAACCCACAATCATACCCTTTTTACGGCTAGAATGGACTAGCCAGAGACTGTTTCTTATTTCAATAGGCTGTGCATTGGCAAACTGGTAAAAATTTGGCTTGTGGTGAGGTTTCTGTAAATAAACGAACACATGAGGTCGTGTAACGTTACCCTGTTTAAAACAAAAACTGATGAAATTGATACCCTGTTCGAGACGAAACCCTCTCAAAACCATACCCTATTGGGTCGCGTGTCCCCGTTAAGGTCATATAAGGGAGTACCCCCCCCCCCCCGGGCAACAGTTAGGTGCATTGTTTTGAGTTGTTCTCACTGGCTATCCTCATTCTGCCTGTTTCATGTAATTAGATTTGTCATGAACTTTTGATTGCCTGTATGATGCAGTTAGTTTGTGGTCACTTGCCGTTGTCATAGTTTACACCTGCCTGACGTGGGTCCCATGGTGTTCAATAGGGAGGTTAAGCAAATTGCTACGGCTGGCGCTAATACGGCTGCCGGAGGTAAATTTCCCCCAAAAAATGAGACACTGCGCATGTAAGTCGGTAACGTCCAGCCGTAGCATGAAATCTGACTACCTGAGTCAGGAGGTTTTGCCGTAGTGGCCACTAGGTCAGGTTTATTTCGCTTCTCTGACCTTTTTCTGCGGAAGCCTCGGCATTTTAAGAGTTCCAACATAAAATATATCCTTTGAAGTCAACTTCAGTCGAAAAAATTTCTCAAGTTTGCCGCTCATACGCTTGTAAATCCATATCGTGAATTTACGATATAAAGTTTTGGCAAAGTGTTGGAATGGTGAAGAGAAACATTCGTGTTAAACGTGGGGTTGTTTTTGCAGTACAGTTTGCTTTGAGTGTTTAGTGAAGACGCTTTTTAACTGGATACGTATACGATACTATTTTGCTTCGGTGAGTACTGAAATATTTCTGTTCTTCACTCGATAATCTTTGAGATATTCGTCTCATTGAAATTATTATATTTCATCGATTAAATTGTTGTCATTGTACAAACTGTACGGCATACGTTTTCGTTCAGAAATATTCTGTTGGTCCTAGCAAAGCAAATAACAGCTATTTTTCTTTGAACGAAGCCACTTGGCTTTGAAAAGTTAACTAAAAGAAAAGAGACTTTCAACTCCTTAACCCAGCTACTTTGTATTTCGCTTTGCTTTAACTTAAATTTGGCGGACTGTCGAGACGTACTCTCCCCAGACCTTTTCAGTAACGGCAGCCGTAGTAGCCCCAGCCGTAGCGATTTGCTTAAACTGCCTAATCCCAATTGTATGACCTCACTCAAAACAGTCTCCCAAATCTCAGTGGTGAGATAAAAGTAAACTTGCACGTGAACCACAGGAGACCCACACAACCGGAGCTTATCCTTCTTTCCATAGCATAAAGCAACTGAGAGTATTGCTATCCCCCCCTGATGGGAATCATGCTAGTCCATCGCAGGGTACCATATCCCCAGCAGTATGTCGCCAGTACCCATTTTCTATACCTAGGTGGAGAGAGGTAACTTTGTGTGTCTCAGGAAACAACGTGATGGGAGGGACCTGGTCTCAAACCACAGACCTTCAGATCTGAAGTCCATTGCGCTCACCACTACACCACCATGCCCCCACAAAAGCTCAGTGGTAGAGCATTCCAAATGGTATCTAGATGGTCACGGGTTTGATTCCTTTTCTTTCCAAATCAAATTTGTATTTGTATGCACATTCTTATGCCGATTTAGGAACTACAGAATACATGGAATGTCAGTTCAAAAAGGAACAAAATTCTGCCTATTCCAAACAAACTGAGTTTCATTTTCTTTGCTACAAACCTGTGCGCAGTGAAACAATCAGAAAGCTAGAAATTCAATGACTAAGATTGAGAATTTAACCCTTTGAGCCCTGAATTACAGAAATGCATTATTCTTCTTACTGTTCTCCAAACATTTCTTATGGAACTAGTGAGGAGAATTTGTCTAAATATCAAGACACCCTATCTTTGGTGATCAATTTTTTTTATTCTCATCACTTGAATGTTTGAACAAGTACTGTTAACGTATTTAGAGAAATTTCATTTTTGTCACTGTTAGGGCTTAAAGGGTTAATAAATTTATCTATAAATTTTTAAAAAAGTGGCTTTTTACATCTTTGACACAAGATCCAACATGGGGTTCTGAGGAAGCCTTTCACGCGAGTAGCCCTGCAGCTCTTAACAACCTCTAATTTCATTGGACCTTGGTATCACGCAGCTCTATTGTTTTCGGGGCTAGGGTCCATTGTATTGTTGTTTGGTGTATTGTTTTCTCAGCAAATCAGAGAAGACCTTGTAAGAGCTGCGACATCGCCCTTTCATGCAGTGCAAGTACTATCCTCACCACACCACTTTAACCCTTTAAGCCCCAATATCAATATGCATGTTCTCCTTAGTGTTCCCCATATGTTTCTTATGGTACTAGTTGGGAGAATTTGCATAAACATCAATACATTTCATGTTTGGTGATCATTTCTTTATTCTTGTGACCTGACGTATGTTTGATCAACTAGTGATATTGTAAGGAGAAATTAGATGCTTGTCACTATTGCAGCTTAAAGGATTAAGCACAGAAAAACCCTCCAAAATAAAAATACAGTATTCATCATGTTGCCACTCACCATAGAGACTTCAGGATCCATTGATATAGAGACACGATAAGTGAAGAAGAAAAGAGGTGGTTTTACACTGCTTAGTTCTGGAAGAAAAGCAGTAGTCGTGGTGACAGTAATACCCTTGGTAGTAGTTGTTGCAGAAAACAGAAATTTGTAAATTTCATTGTCAATAACAGGGTAACAGTTCCCGGACAACTGTTCAGCATAATTGCAGAGCCAGCTGGAAAAATTACTCCCGCTGAGGAAATGGTGCATCCTCATTGTAGAGATCTCAAAATTGTCAACGCTTCGATCGGGACTTGGCCAGAAAATTTCTCCAGGATTATGCCCTTCTTCATTTGTTAGAGCCATGAATTGTCCATTTCCAGTATTCACACAAAAGGAGACTGGAATGCAGTTACGCAGTCCGTCTCTTCGCTGAAGACCGCTTGAAGCCACACTGAGTTCCAGAAGGGATTCACTTTGATAGTGGTTTGATATTGCCATGGAGCCAATCAGACCTGGGCTGACAAGTCGCTGTCCGTTGTGGATGCGAAGTGAACATTTGAGGTCTGTTGGAAGTCTGCATCCTACAGAAATTAGAATTTGATTTCCATTAGTAACTCCCCCTTTTTTTAACTCCTTATACAAAAAATGTGAAAAAAGTGCTACCAGTATTCTGAGGGGAAGAAAATTTCCTATAACAAGATACCTCTTTCACTTCTAAGAGAACCCAAAATCTAAATTCAATAATTTTTCATTAAGTGAAGTGAAGATATAAACTTAACTACTTGAAAAAGAAGAACCTGAAAATTATTCAGGCTTGACTGGAATTCTAATAAATGCTTCCAGGGTTTTTCCAACTTTTCACATGAACCAGTTAGCAAAAATCCACACCGCTGGAAAGAGCACCTTTAAATCAATACAGTTGCCAAGTGTGAGAGTGACAGGATGAAAACTAACAAAGATATGGCTCTACAAAGTCGCAAATTTTATACACATTTGTATGATGGGGGCAAGTTTGTGTCCCCAACCATACAAATGTCTGTAAAATTTTGCAACTTTGTGGAGCTATATCATCGCTTGTTTCTGACACATCACTTTCAAACTCAGCAAATTTACTACTTTAAAGGTGCTCTTTCTAGCAGTGTCGATAAGTTTTTCTGAACTGGTCCTTGTCAAAAGTTGAAAAAACCATGGAAGGGTCTATTCATGATCCTACAATGCTGGTGTGGGTGTGCACAGCACTCTAACCAGCTGAGCTATTATTAAGAAGCTGTATTAATAATTTAATAATAATAATAGTAATTCTAATAATATTTAATTTCTATAGTGCCATTTCCCAACCTCCAATGGCACTTTACAAAATTGTTGTTAATCCCACAGGTGGAATATATGAAATAATCATACATGTGAACTGTGGATGAAATGAGACATATCTTTTTAGACGTTTCAGTGAGAAGTATTGCCATATATTTTTACAAGTAGTGCTTGCCGTATTTCGAAGAGCCCGAAGTAGTGCTTGCCGTATTTCGAAGAGTCAAAACGCAAACAACGAGTTAAAATATATGGCGATACTTCTCACAAAAGCATCTAGTAAGAGATTTATTATCCAACTTAACCTTTTCAACCTTTTCCAGTAACTTGAAAGAAAACTACAAGTGTAACAGGATGAGCGCGCGCAATGTACTGTACAATAACTAACTGTACAATGATCAACTGTACAATTATCGTGGGATATTTGTACTCGTTTCGCGCGTTTTCTGTACTACAGTTGGATAATAATGAAGCTTACATAACTCAAGCTTACCATTTAGTTTATTTACTTCAGTGCTATCAATTTCCTCCTCACTTAGCCCCTCATTCAACGACGCATAAATTCCGGGGCACTGAGCCTTAGTAAACTCTTCAATGATATTCCAAGCCTGTTTAATGGAAGCGTAGCACGACTCGTACCGACCCCAGTTCGACTGCCATTCTGAAAACAACTGTTTCCAAGTCTTGCCTGGGGGGCATTCTTCGACCAACCAAATCTCTCTACACCACGTTTTCCAAGCAGGGAGGTTAGAAGCGACTTGATTGAAACGAGAGCAAACTTGACTGCACCTTGCAACGTCTTCTTTGTCCAAGAACGAGAAGATATTCACTAAAGGGATGACAGGCAAAGAAGAGACGAAACTACACTTTGCCGCCATCTTGGAATGATTTTCTAGGTTCCAGTCTCTCGAAGAGGAGCACTACTACCTAAGTAGGGGTGGGAGGCGGAAGTTTAGGTGGGAAAATAATTGAAATTCTCCTTATGGCGTGAAACATTTTTACATTTTATTTGCATGAGCCACGTCTCATAATTTTATCATTTTTAAGTAACCACAATAACAAAATCATCTCCGAAAATACTATAACGTAAAAAGGCTTCATTTACTTGAAATTGCTAAGCCTACTCTTAATGTCCTCAATGAGTTTCTGTTTATTAGTATTCTTTTAATAAAGAAAACTCAACGACATGCCCTTAATTTATAACGGACAGTGTTGCGATTTTCTGTTTAAAAGCATTAGATTACAAAAGGATATAATTTTTACCTGTACGACTTGCTGGAAACACTAAAATCAACGCAGCCTCCAGACAAAACGTGCATAATTTTATAGCATACTCATAATTTTTTAACTTTTCAACAATTTCAAAAATTAGACAAATTTTCCCTTCCGCAAACTAAAACAACTTCTTACGCCAGTGTCTTCCCCACCCCTCCCCGGTAAGTTCTGTTTTGGCAGCTGTGTAACCAGATCTGCGATCATTTTGAAAGTTTACTTGAAGATGAATAACACGGATTTCTTTGGCCTTTCTTTCGCTAATTACTCTTTTCACTGATGTCAGATAACTGCTTGTCAAGAGTATTCAACGTGAATTTTCGTCTTTACAGGTATTTATCAACAATAATTTCGGTATATTTTCGGTATTCTCGTTAATAATAAACGAACTACGTTAGAAGATCAAAAATACTCCAGGAAGTCAATTTTAATACGGTAGAAGGCTTTATTAGTTTAGTTTGTCACGGTGTAATTTCTCGATAAGGGTCTTCTGGTTAACAATCAAACGTCCAAGGTTTATTTTAGTGGCTGATCTTAACAAAACAAGAGGATCTTTACAAAACAAGAGCAAAACAAGAGCTGTATGGAGTGATAGAAATTATGCCTGCAATTAGCGTGATTGATATCGTGACGTGTCTTTTGATAATTAAAACGACAATAATTTTCTGGAATTAATCTTATAAATATTTCGTTCAATAGAAAATATGATAGGATATTATGAGTTTATTGAAGCTTATAATATAGTTTCTTTTGAATTTATCCTGTAGTGAAAAATGAAACACAATGTGGACAATGTAAACAAACTGTAGCATTTCTTAAATCAAAATCTTGACAACTGCCTATCTAAAACCCTGATCAAACAATAACAGTGTCATTTATATGAGAGATAATAAGGCACGGTGTGAACTAAGATGTGAACTAACTCAGTTATACGAGAAAGGCTTGCTCAAAGCGCAAAGTGTTTGTTGTATAAAATGGTTCATATCTTACTTGTGTCCAACAAGCCCACCATTTGTTTTTGTTCCTCGAATGCACAGTTTCATGTTGTTTGCAGAATTTTTGGAAAGATTTCCATATAAACCCCGTATTTACTAATGCATTTGAAACTAGTTTCATACTGGCCCACATATACAAACAACATTTAAAAAAATAATAAGTTGAGAAAACTGAAAATTTTGGTTTATATGGAGATCTTGCCAGATTTTGTTCGGCTCATTTCCAGGTATTTCACGGTTTGATTCCAGTTTGACCATTCTCTCTTAATCAAGGTCATTCCCCTGAAATAAAATTTAACATACGACTTTTGTCAAACTTTCACAAGTTGTTGTTATCTATCATGCAATGTTTTGAAATATAAAATAAAAAGAATAGGTTGCCATGTCCGTTTACGAGATACCATTGTTTCAAGTTACCCCATAATTCCTTGCAATTTCGCCTAACGAACACGTTTATTTGATCAGTTTATGCTACTTTCCGTAGGAAGAGGAAGCACATATAACAAAAGCAAATCTTGAAACAATGTACTAGATGTAGAATATCGATAACAAGGAACAATTTACTAGAAGTTTTATGGCAGATGCTCAAAGCATCAGACGAAATTGACTTAAAACCTTCCTCATGTGCGTGTTCTCGAGGTCGTGATTTCATCTCCGTGAGTAACGCCTTTCTAGTAAAAAAAATTTTTTCGAACACGTGATTTTTTTCTAACTCTTTGAACAAAAAGAGGATGAATGGAGGACTCAAAAATATTTGGAAAAAAAGATAGGTCCCCATGCTTGTTTAAGAGTAAATGACTATTCTTTTCTCTGGTGAGCTTAGCCTCATAGAAAACCTATTACTCCCTGGACATGCGCGCACTGTGAGCGCGCGCTAATGATGCAACAAATCGTTCGCAGTAAGGATGCGTAATGCAGTACAGGGGAATAACCTTAAGGACTGGTCACAAAGTACATGACTGTATCTAGGAAGAGGGAGGAGGAGTGGGCTGGGCTGTAATTCCTTTCATTGACTTGGGATAGGAGGGGTCGGGTCCTTGGCAGCTTCAAATGTTTTCCCCTCGCCACACCGAAAGATCAAATAAGATAACTTACCAGAATGATCTGTATGGTACCCTTTTGCTATACTTAGGTTCAAATGTTCATGCAGAGTTTTGTGATGTCATGGCATTAAGCAATATTTACAAGCCAGAAACAAACAAGTTTTCTCATCTTGGAAGTGATGAGGATGATGATTCTGATGATCTTGATGATGAAATTGATGACAACTACACCCAGGGGCTACACAGTCCAAGAAGAAACGTCCAGAAACCCTTAATGCCTCCTAACAGAACCACGAAAATCAGACGAGCTCATTCAAAGCCATGGTGTACGACCAGAGCATGTTTTGTTTGCTTTGTGTGGCTTGCGTTCTTTACCATTTGTGTGGTTGGCCTTGTTCTTCTCATTTTGCGTGCTGTTGAATCAGTTGACTCGAAAACAAACACTCCACAATCTCATTTTGTCAAGAAAGTTCTTCTGGACAAGCAAGACTCCTTAGATGATGAGAGTAAATTTTCACCCTGTGAGGAACTTTCTGTTACAAAGGTATGGCATGCAAATTTTCCAAAACTGATGACGGAAACAGCTGTGCGACCTAATGATGTTAATGAAGATGGTGTTGATGATCTAATGGTTGGTTTTTCAACTGGCGTAGATGGATACAATGCACCAAGAATCTCTTGTGATTTATACTTTAATGGGACGTACCCTTGCTATGGTGGACTACTTGCTCTGGATGGTAAAACTGGCCAGGAGATGTGGAGGCATTACACCATGCATGAAATATATGGCGTGAATTGCAATGGTGATTTAGATAGTGATGGTGTGCGAGATTGTTTGATTTCTGGGCGAGCTGGAGTTTTTCAAGCTGTAAGTGGCAGGACAGGTAACATAATTTGGGACTTTGGACCTCAGGAATCCAGAGATACAAACATGAATTTGTATACAGGGCAGTTTATCAGAGACCTGAACAGTGATGGAGTGATGGAAGTCTTAGTCACACATGGTGGAGACCCTATGGCGTAAGTTCTTTAATTTTGTTATTGTAATGCTATTGTAAATGGTTTGAACCCAGGAGTCATATCATAGATCCTTAAATTATGATCGTGTGGGTGATCATAATTTACGGACCTGTTTTATGCTATATTGATCTCAGATATTGAAGTGGACTGAAAATCAGTCCCTAAATTGTTGCAATTCATCTTTTGTACTGGTCTGATCTTTATTATGTTGAGAACAGGGCTGTCATTAAAGACTGTAAGCCATAATGCCTGTTAGGGTTGATCAGGTTTTCAATAAAATTTGAAGTAGGCAACTGGTTTGAGCAGAATAGCCGACTACATCAACAAGGTTTGAAAGAAATCTTTCTTTAATTACTTCAATTTAGGGAAAATAGTAGCTGACTTCTTTGAGCGAATTTGCAGACACTTTTCGTTGGTCGTTGGTATTTATTGAAAGCACTGGTTGAGTCTGCTTGATGAGCTTGGCCTCTTGTTGGTGCAATTTACTCACATGGCAACAAGTTTGTTACGGGCATGAAGATCAAGGCAACAGGTGACTCAAAATTTATGACAGCCCTGGAGAGTGCTGAGTAGATGTTCTACACAGTCACAAATTTTCTGTGAGTTGCACACTAATATCGAACCGACAATACATTTTACTTTAATTTGTCATTAGCAACAATTAAGTTTGCATTCTGCTTTTTACATAGTGAACCAAACAGTCCTCAGCGTCTGGTTGGACGCATTTTAATATTCTCTGGTAGAACTGGCGAGGTGTTGAGATGGATGAACACCCCAGATGAAAGGGAAACATACTTCTCACCAGTGATATACACAAAGAAAGACGGTGTTGAACTTGTGCTGTTTGGAACTGGAGGGGAAACTCATCCTGGTGGATTATGGGTAGTTTCTCTACTGGATCTGTTTCAAGGCTTGATTGAGAATTCTAAACTCATTTACAAAGATGAGTACAAAGGTAGGTACTCCCATGCGTGCCTAAAATCAAAATTCAAGGCAATTCCAAATTTCATTTAGTAAAATACCTAAATATAAATAGTACCAAGTGAAAATACTGCTGAAGAGGTTTCATTTGAATGGTCACCCCATAAGATTTCATCCACAGACTCAAAAGTTAGAACCATCTTAAATGTCTCTGTATCCGACTCTGGGAGTGAAAGGGTTAATGTAAAACTTGATGATGGCATCCATGTCAAAGGACGAATCAAGGGTGAACGTGAACATGAATGTCAAACTTGAGCAGGCTCAAGGAGTTCAGGCATTTTGATGGGTCAATAGGAACAGAAACCATCAGAAGATGTTTTAAGCCATTTTAAAAGCTCCAACATCAACATGCATATTCTCCATACTAGCCTTCATAATGTTTTTTATGAAACATGTTGGGAGAGTTTGTTTAAACTTCAAGACATTTCATCTTTGGTGATCATTTTCTTCATTCTCGTAACCTGGATGTTTGATCATAGAGTGATAATGTAAGGAGAAGTTACATGCTGGTCACTATTGAGGCTTTAAAGGTTAAAAGCTGTTGAAAAGTTTATCACGTGACAACGGTGTTAGTAGTGTGCAGAACTTTAAAACTGGTACATTTTTTTAAAGCTAAGTGCATCAATCCCATCTAGATTGTATTTCCTTGTATCCCAAGTAGCCATGTAATCCAAACTTCCTGCTTCCCGTACCACTTAACCCTTAAAGCCCCAATAGTGATCAGCATCAAATTTCTCTTCATTTTATCAGTACGTTATAACACATACAGGTCACGAGAATTGAGGAAATGATCATCAAAGATGAATTGGCTTGATGTTTAAACTACAGCTCAGTCTCCCTTTAAATAGTACTCAATGAAATGTATGGAGACCAGTAAGGAGAATTTGCATAATGATGTCGGGGCTGTAAATAAAGGGTCAATCCTGGTTTCTGTCTCCCCCCTCTCCCCCTGTTGTGATTTTATGTGAAGGTGGCCGCTGCCTGCTGGAAAGTGTGTATGTGATCTCTTAAAGTCAAGTACATTATGTTGTTTTTTTTACTTATTGACTTCTTCATCACAGGTTGGGGATGGGAACCCAGAACCTAGGAGCTGAAATACATGTAGAAGTCGCCAGCATCTGACATGTCAGATATCAGTGATTAAATCATCAACTAGTGTGTAAGCTCCGGCAAAAATTGTCAGTGTTCACTGGTGAACAAATTCGCCGCAAAGAGCATATGAAATTGCCTAGTGTGTTGCTGAAAGGCGCTGTTACACTCGGCTAGGCAATTTTTCTTGGAACTTGTCCCGCAACTTTGATGTGCCGCTGCGAGACAAGTTGCATGCAACGTTCCCTAGAGTAACATCCCTACACAACACTGGAAAAATTTGTTGCAGCGTTGTGAGGATCATTGTGAAAAGTAGAACCGACTTCTACTTCTCACAATGATTGCAGCATCAAAAAAGTTGTGAGACATGTTCATTTCAGGGTATGTTACACTGGGCAATTTTTCCTGCAACTTGTGTCGCAACAAAATTGCGAGACAAAGTTGCAAGAAAGATTGCCAAGTGTAACAGCACCTTAAAGTTGTTGAAACCCCCAGTAGATTGTAGCACTTATATTGGATATGCACAGTATTTTAATGGTTATGAAAATTCTCTTGTTACAGGAGTGATGAATCCTCCAGTTCTTGTAGATTTGAACAAAGATGGAACTGTTGACATTGTCATGGCTATGTATAATACCACAATCGCTGCTTTTGATGGTGAAACTTTTGAAAGAATGTGGGATTTTGTTTTTCCAGACAGCGAATCTTATTCGTAAGTTACTTATTGCTTACCTATTGCTTTAGTACACACTTTCAAGAGATTCGTAGATTTGTCTGCGAAACTCCTGTATCGATCATTCATTCTTCCTCTTAACCCTTTATTAATAATGTTTTACTACCAAAAAGATCCCTAATGAAATGCACTCATGCTGTCTTAATTACATAATTATTGTTAAACATGTTTCAACTAATGGTCTTGTTCAGTTGCAGTGGATGCCGGTCTAGAAATTTACTTGCAAATTGTGCATCTCCCTACAACCGAAGAAGACCGTGGTAGTGGTTGAAACATGTTTGGTCCAAAAATTGAATGCGTCATCTTTTTCTTCAAAATATGATAGCTCCTGAGTGCTCTGCTAGTACCCTCTTTTGTAAACAAAGGAATTTAGCCAAAATTTTCTTTTTTAATTGTTCTTTAGTTCATATTCTCTATTCTGGTATTCTTATAGTAAGGAATCTGTGTTCAAGCCCATCGAGCCTTCAATTTACCAGTCACTTGCTCTAAAGCTGCGGCTACACGT
The DNA here is from genome assembly GCA_964017195.1 of Siderastrea radians. Taxonomy (NCBI): domain Eukaryota; kingdom Metazoa; phylum Cnidaria; class Anthozoa; order Scleractinia; family Rhizangiidae; genus Siderastrea; species Siderastrea radians. The sequence continues at coordinate 36,323,665 of OZ024895.1, forward strand.
GGGATTTTTTGCTTGGGATGGTGATGCAATTTGAAAATTGTTGCGTTGCCAGTGCATGATGAAAATCACATGTGAAGCCACCCTTGCACAGGTGATTCGACAGCTGAAAAAATCACAGAAAAAAATCGCAGGAAATTCAATGAGTTGAATTTTTTGTGATAAAATCACAGACTTTGTCAAAATTTGTCACCAAATGTAGCCACCACAGTGCGCTGGCCATGCGTCAATTTAAAAAAAAAAAATCTCATCACTGTCACAAGCAAAACATTGCTTGTGTTGCCGCAGCTTAACCAGTGAGCTACAGGGAGACTCATGGTGAGCGAGGTCACAAATATTTAATTTATTAGGTATTACATGTTTCGAACATGTTCTGTGCATAACGTCTAGTAAGGACCTTTTATTTCTGACTTACTATGTTCATGCAACTATAACTGAACTACTGAATCATGGACAAAACTAGTTGAGACAAACACCAATAATGTGCATATTTCTCAATTTTCCCTGCACGGAAACACTGACAAGATCGCAGAAATGCTTTCCCCCCCCTCCCCTCAATCAATGTTGTTTGGAAGGACTGAGGATTCATCAGGGGGATTTTGGCGGCAAAGCAACATTGATAAGGAGGAGATGGGCAAAGTTTTGTTGTAGTAAGTAGTTTTCAAGGTCAAAGTTCTCATTCATTCCGAAGTGTCTCAACAGTTTTGTCCAAGATTGTAGCTAGTCTCAGATGAATTTCCTCAACTTTGTTCTTTGTGTTTGCAGCAACACTAATTTATTTGTATGATTGTTTTTTATTAGAATTCCAGCTGCAGGCTTCTTCAATGAAGACAACATCCCTGACTTTCTTGTCAGGTACAACACTGGCATTGGATTCCCAGTCTATTTCTACTCAAATGTAAGTCTGTTTGCTTTACAGCTGCAAGAACTCGCTCACAGGAAAGAGTGTTAAAGGGAAAAAAACAAATGGGTAGTCATAAATTTATTATAAGTCTTCATGAGCCCTCATATAGGCCCAGAATTGCCAGTGCTTAACCCTTTTCCGTCCGACTTTTTTCCTTAAAAAAACGCATTTTTTACCATTAAAGTGGTTTTTTTGAGTGCTATGTTGCCAAATGCCACTAAACTTTGCTACAAAAGTGCTTTCTTACAATTAAGCTAAATTTTGAACCAGCTTCCATTGTAAATTGTACAATATTTTGCTTTCACGCATGTGCATAAGCCAAAATTTGGACTTGTTTTTGTTGTTTTTTTTTTTGCGGATTCATTTCCAATTTTTTTCTCGCTTCTATTTGCTTTCCTTTTTCTCTCCCTTTCTTTTCTCTTTATCTTCTACCCTTTATCCCCTTTCTATCCACTGGAAAAGTTTTGGCCGCAGTCCTTTAAAAAACCTGGAAATGGAACACTGATCAACTAGGTGACTTGGCCTATTTTACCACCAACTTTGCACCCAAAATTGGACAGTCACGTTTTTTCTGGTATAGCTCTGCCAGAATTTGGTCGACATTCAAAATGGACACACGTATAGATGGATCTATCCTTACTGTGTTAGCTGCTTATCAAAACAATTTGGTGACGTCAAAAATGATGACGTCACAATTGGTTCGATGGTTAACGTCGGGAAAATACTACTCTTGACGGGAAAGAGTTGACTTAGATTATGTATCACAAAGTGACTAGAAGCATAGCTACTCTCTACTGGAGGTGATGCTATTCCATCACAGGATAACCAGTGTAAAGTGATTAGGAGTATTACTACTCCCCCCCCCCCCCCCCCCCCGAAGGATATTAGTCCATCACAGGATACCCAACATGAAGTGACTTTTAGTATTACTACTCCCCCCTGGAAGGGATACTAGTCCATCACAGGATACCCAGCATGAAGTGGCTAGGAGTATTACTACTCCCCCTGGAAAGGATCCTAGTCCATCACAGGATACCCAGCATGACGTGGTTAGGCGTATACCTACTGCCTGCATATCTATTACCTTTTGTACGTAAAATCAATTGTAATTCACATTATATACCTTGTAAGATCTTGTAAAATGCCTCTGTTGTACATACATTGTATAGGTAACTGTTGCTTTTTCATGTAATTACTAATACCAATAAAATATTAATTAGATTTAAAAATTGTGATGCTAGTCCATCACAGGATACCCAACATGAAGTGACGAGGAGCATATCTAGTCCCTGCTGGATCTGGTGCTAGTCCATTGCATGGTTACTGTCAGCAGGTCTCCCTGTCAGTTTGGTGCCCATTTATTTACCCTGTAAGGGAGCTTTCAGAACTAAAGGTTGTTGGTTTGAGGCGTGGTCTGTGGCATCATGTTGCTACCCATTTATCTCCCTCCACCCAGGTGTATAAATGCTGAACTGCTGACATATTAAACTGCTGACATATTACTGGGGGTTGATGGAATAGCATCCCATTCAGAAGGAGCAGCAATACTCTTAGTTGCTTCAAGCTATAGAAAGTGGGCTAAGCTCCTATCCTTTGGGTTGCCTGTGGCTTACAGTATGTGCGACCTTGCCTTACCTTTATTTATTCGCCTTGATAGAGAGAAACTAGAGCAAATTTTCACACTGGGCACGAACCATGACATAAACCGCAATCCTTCAGGTTGAAAATCTGACACACTTACCGCTGGACTACTATGCCTGCACAAAGAAAGGAGGGTGGGGGGGGGGAGAGGTCAAGTGTAAATAAGTCAGTCTTAAGAATGGAGATAATTTGTGGCCCTTGCCTTATATTTTGCAATTAATAGAATGGGAGAGGGGTTGCCCCCCCCCCCCCCCCCCAAGGGACCCTCGTCTTAATTTAAATACTCACTTGATCATCCTCATCACCTCTGATGGGAAAAAAAAGGGCTTTGATGGAATGTCCCCAACAAGTTTGGTCATTGCTAGAGAACTGTGCCTCACTCCATAAGAGGTTCTCTTTGGCTACCTCTGCCAAGACCATCCTGTGCCAGGTTTGCCAAGGGCTTTTCCCAAGTTGTATCAACACATTCAACAGTTACGCTGTAGAATGACCATTTCTCTCTATTTGATGACTAATAAATTTTGATTGACAGGTGACAGTGCTTGATGGAAAGACAGGCAAACCTTTAATCACACCTTTTGTTAAGTCGTCATCGATGGCCAACACTTCCCCCTTGTCAGTCAGCATGCAAGGGCTTGGCAATGACCTGTTTGTTTATTGGGTATCAGACTGCATTGGCCATGAAGGAGAGGGAGGAACGTTTGAATTTGTGGAAGGCACTAATGTACATGAACAGAGCCGTGCTGACACTTGTAAGCTGCGGTACAATGCTAAGAGTTACAGTAAGCTGCGTGTGATGAACAAAAACATGGGCTTCTCAGGCAAGGACATTTATTACTCAGGTGAGGTCATTAAGGTTTATTAGCTTTCTACTACAGTGAAAGCCTGTATTAAGCGGACACCCTTGGGACCCACGCTAGCGTCCGCTTAATACAGGGTGTCCTCTTAATACAGGTTCTGATAAATTGCAAAAGAATAGTTAATCATTGACCACTTATATCTCCACCTTTATTTACCCGCACACTTGACATGCATTATCGCAAACCTTTCCCAACTGGCTGTTCCAGCTAGAATTACTAAAATTAGCTGAAAAACATGTTCTTTGAAGCAAACAGCAATGCCATAAGGTCATAAAAATACCTTCTGGAAACACTTGAAGTGTCTGCTTAATGCAGGTTTCTTGAACAAAATGGCTTGATTTTGGAATCCACGTCTGCTTAAGAGAGGTTCGTTCATGGGAAGAAAATGTAGGGACTTAAGCTGGTGTTAGCTTAATAAAGGGTGTTGGATTAATATGAGGTCCGCTTAATACAGGTTTCGCTGTACCAAGTTTGAACCGGACCCTTTGTCTTTGTTGTGATGAACTTGGAAAGACCCACTACAATGACTGATGGCAGTGAAAAATGCAACTGTTGGTCATGGGCATAGGTAGGGGGTACTAGGGTGCCTGTGACCCAAGCGTGGTAATAATGATAACATGAAAGCAAACTAACTATCTCACAATAAAACTAGTCATGCTTGGGGGCGTGGTGGTGTAGTGGTTAGCATGTTGGACTTCAGATCTGAAGGTCTGTGGTTCTATGCCCAGTCCTGGCCATCGTGTTGTTTACTTAGACAAGAAACTTTACCCCACATGCGTCTCTCCCCACCCAGGTGTATAAATGGGTACTGGTGACACACTGCTGAGGGTAACCCTGCAATGGACTAGCATCCCATCCAGGGGGGAGTAGCAATACTCTCAGTTGCTTCATGATACAGAAACCAGGATAAGCTCCAGCCGTGTGGGCCTCCTTGGCTTGTGTGTGACTTTATCATGCTTTTTTGGATTTGTAAGTTCAGTGATGGACCACCTTACAAAATGATAGGCTTTCAATAGCTGTTTCCTGAAGTAAAACTCTGGCACTTACTGTGCCCTGGTTGATTGAGTCTTGATCTTCAGAGTCTGCATGGTTTTGAAGAATGCAGCATTGTTTAACAGTTGTTTTCCACCTTCTCTTGCAGAGGACTTCTATGATATTGAACACGAGGACACCAAAGAAGAACAAGAGAAAAAGGAAACTAGCAGTCAAAATGCCAGTGCACATTCCCGAGAGAGAAGACATGTGGGAGCACCAGATCATGGTGGATATCAGAGGCTTATGGCCACAGGTTCTATAATGACATCACTTGGGGAGGAGAGTAACACAGGGCCAGCCGATTCTATTGATGTTGTCTTCACAACATACTGGCAGTACCCGGCCAAAGTCAGAATCATATTGCCTGAAGATAAAGCTTGTATTGAGGAGTACAGGAAGCTTCATGCCAGCAAATCAGGTATTGTTTGCCAGAGAGTTTAGCAATTCTTACCTTTATTTTGAGTTCTGAATTGTATTATATATTAGAGGGCCACTGGTTTTTCAGTTTTTTACTGTTATGTGTTTACCCTCTTTAAATAAAGTTGATTATTATTATTATTATTATAAATATGGTTAAGCTCAGTGTGTGGGACAGAGAAAAATGCAACAGGAATTGAACCATGATCTTCCATACACTGGTGAATGCTCTAACCACTAAGCTACTGGAAGACTCATTGTAAACTAGGTCATATTTACAAGTTTCATTGTGACACACGGCCTGCATACTGCTAGGATCAGTAATTGTCAGAAGGTCATGGGTTCAATTCCTGTCGGGACTGAGATATTTTCTTTGTCCCATGCCTGACACACATAATATAACATCCTTTTAACCTTTAAACCATTCAACCTCAGTACTGGTATTCAACAGTTATTTTACAAGATACCTCCTTACTCTCTCATAGTAAAAGAATGTCAACTGTGCTGGTTAGGTCACAAGCTCTATCTCAGGTTCCCCTCTGGTGTCTGTATAAGACAGGCACTCATGCAGCAGAAGGAAAACATTTGCCACAAGTATGCAGCTAAATCCAATAACCCTGGATCAGTAGTGGAGGGGGGACAGGGGCAGTTAAAACCTCCCGTATCCCATACCCTTTAATCCCGGTTCCCTCCCTGTATTTGTTGGCTCCCATCTCTGCATTTTTTTGATTGCAAAATATTGCACAATGTTGCATAATTTCCCCCTATTTATTATTCCACTCTTGCGCCATTTTACCATATAAGGTCAAGAGAACATGCAAAATATGCCACGGTATTACACAGCAAAATTTGTATTGCACTGCAAAATCCAGGTTTCCGAAAAACTGGAAAAACCAAATTTTGAAGTAATTTTTTCAAGTGGAATAATCAATCTCTTATTCGATGGTTTAACATATAATACGTGCGGAAATTTTGCTCATTGCTCGTATTTTTTCCGAGCCCCTTTGGGGCTCGGAAAAATACTACGCAACTCGCAAAATATCCGTGCGTATTATATGTTAAACCATCGAATAAGATGCATTTCTTCTGCTTCCCGCCCCCTCTTCTCCCGCCTCCCATACGCCTCCCACCCCCCTTTTTTCCCAGTCTCCCCCCCCCTGTCCCCTCCACTCAGTAATCACCCTATTAACCTTGGCAGAGTTGAGAGTTGAAAAATGCCACCTAAGACTGGGTGACCTGGAAACTTTATGTAGCTGCCACCTGGCGACCATGGTTTTCTTGGCTCAATGGTCAAAGATATGTCATAACGTTATCTTGTGAACTAACCCTCCAAATAATTTGAAACCTACCTGATAGCTTATGAGATTCAAACTCTTAGATTCACACTTCTGGTGTGACACTTTAACAACCGAGGTATGAAGCCTCATGTGCTGGAAGCAGATCAGTGATAAGTTCATATTGACAGAAACAAAATTTTAACCACAACATATACACCCATGGTTAGAAATGGAAAGTATATGTATCCACCATCGAGTGAAAACGTTTTAGTATAATTTCACTATTGCTCTATTGTACTTTTTACTAGGCTACAACAATAACGATTTTTCGTTTTCAGGAGAGGACTCTGACAAGGACTACGCGAGTGCGATGAAGAATGAAAAACTTGGAATATATGATGCTGGAGATGCAGCTGTCAATGAATGCCTTAAGAACAAACAAAAACCAGACAAGGACAATATATTCATAAACCAAGAAACCTACGATATATACAAAGTGCATTTTGGCAGTTTAACTGTGTACCGCTTTACTCTTAAGTGCAAGTGTAATAATCTTCCCCCCTCTAAACACTGTAGCAGGTTTCTGCCATTCTCCCAACAAGGGTGGGGTGGGTATATGGGTACCCTGACAAATAGCTATTTTGTTCCAAGAGAAAGAACATAGGGTGGGGTAGCAGAGAAGTTGTCAGCCTTAAAGAGAGTAGGACGAGGATTATGCCCATGAGTAGGATGAGGATTATGCCCAAGTAAGAGTAAGTTGGGGGTGGGGGGGGGGGGGGGCTGAAGAAGAAGAAAAACAGGGTGGAGTACAATTCCAGAGGGGGATTCCCCTATCAAAATGATAGGGGTGCTTGTCCAAACTTTTGAAAGAAACTCACAAAGGTACCAGAGTAATGTTTTATGGGCATGGCTCAAAATTTCATCCCTAGGAGAGACCAATCCTAACAAGTAGTTACATTTGTGACAAATTTTTTTCCAGTTTGTTCCTTGAAAGATATGGTATTATTTCATGTGATGATCATTTCAGATTGTTAAAAACACCTTAAGCTTTAGCAAATCACAAAACTTTGCCCCTTAGAGGTAAGACGAGCACCCGGTTACCTTCATAGAGAGGCTCATTAGAAGTACAACAAGGGCATTTTACCTGGCCCCGCTTTCTGTCACATTATTTCTTCACTATAACTGAGAATTCTTTATTCAAGGGTTTGTTATAGAGAAATTTTCCAAAGTCTTCTGTATTTTTTAAGTCCAAAACCAAAGTTGTCACATCTCGCTAATCACAACAAATACAAATTCTACATCACGTCACACAATTTTTGAAAATTGATATTGCAAAATTGAAGCAAGGCATAACTCTTTTACAGTCAATTATGACAAATTATAATGAAATTTTTTTATCATATAACATTGGTATGATACTTTAGGTTGTAACAGGAATTCCTGGTTGTAAGTATTGAAATATCGTAACCTACTTTACTCAAAGATTTCTTTCAAAGCAAAATGTTCATAGAAGCCGGTCTTATAGTCCAAAAGAAGACAATAATGTAGTGTATTTTAGGTTTTAAGGGTTTATGAAAATAAATGGGGTTATTTTAAAAGGCAAACTGATTAGCGTTTCGTTCTGTACTGGGAATTTAAGTCCGGTAAGACTCCCTCAGTCCCTTCCTCCATCGCTCCCCCACCTGGAGACTAACAGTCAGCAGCCAAAACGTCGCAATCGCCTCATCTACTCATGTGCTAATGTACCAGTCAATTTGAAGCTTCAACATCATTCTTGTATGTGCCAGCGATGTGGAGGAAACCATTTACATGATCACTTTGGAGCAGAATGGAGTGGCAGTTGAGGGAAATGTTGTCTTTTTCTGTAAGTATCCCACCGATTGCAAAGAAGTGATTTCTATGTGCGTGAGCGAGAATGTGTTGTATGTTTCACACAAAGGGGTTCCTGGAGGTGTGATTGCTATAAACATGTCTGATCGTGTTGTTGAAGTGGTCGCGAAGAATGGAAGTGCTCACTGCGTAGAAAGTTCCCACATTGCTGCCTAAAGGACTGGAATTGTTTATGCGGACACAGGAAGTCGCCAGATCAAAGCAAAAGTCCCTGGTAAAGAGGTCATTATTATTGCTGGCAACGGGAAGCAAGAAAATTGCAATGCAAGAGCCAAAGACGCCTCTTTTTCCCAACCTATGGGCATCTGTGTTGAGTTCGACAAGAACATATTTGTCACTGACGCACAAACGGGCTGTGTCAAATTAATTCCTGAAGCATTTAGGGATGTTGTAAAAAGCATTCTCTGTCCACCAGAAACATCAGGTGGTGTAAAAGTTGCCTTTAGACGAAGCTATAGAGTTCTTAAAAGGCGTGGATGCCTACTTAAAGAGATCAACAGATGAAGTGATGTCCCTCTTTGACAAACCATCCAAACCTATCCACCTATGGGAGTCAAACACGGTCATTAGTTAGTATCATACAAAAAGGTCTTCAAGATCTTCAAGAGTTGTTACAAGAGGTGAACAGGAGTTACCAAGTAGATCTTCACAGCTGCCTCTCTGTACAAGAGGAAAGCCTACATGCGATGGGTCATTTTAAGGACCAATTTCCTACATCCTTACAGTATGCTCGCAATCTGGCGAATACTGTCTACGAAAGCACCAAAAGAGTTGTACGATGGGCGGCTTATTACTACACGCACGAGAAGTCGTACTACCCTGTTATTCTTCAAATTACACCACTGACCGCTCTTCCAAGAATGAGCCACCTCAAGCCCACGAGAAAGCTTAACAACGGTGAGCAAGTATTGATGAGGGAGTGGGCAGCAAACCACGGCAAAGCCGTCAGACAACGCATCGTACGTCAAGAAACGACGATGTTTAAAGCAGGCACATTACCATTAAACATGTATGCCACTTCTGTTCCGCAAAATGAGAAAGTGAGGTTCCCGCAGACAAAACCTTTGGAAGCTTCTGATGTGGAGAAGGAACACGAGGAGGTTCAGTCAGAATTGTTAGAGAAGGGTGGAAGTGATACGGAGGATGCTGAACAAGAATCAGAATATGACACAGTCTGAAAGTGAAGAAGAAGCAGTAAACTTGGACGACAAGGAGGATGAAATGACTTTTCTTCGAACAGTTACTACTCGTAGCGAAAGAATGGTCAAAGTCACATCAAAGTTCTTCTAAGTTTGGACCTGTTGTTTGGGAGGTAAATAACACAGGGGAAGGTCAAATGACATTGATATTGAGTACTATCCGTCAGTACTAGTCATCATCAGTTTTATCTTCACCTATGTTCACCTGACTTCTGTTACTTCTTTGTACTAGCTGTGTGGGAGGCTCAAAGAGCAGAACATCTATTAGAACAGTATTAAACGTCATTTAAGTGGCAATTCTGCAGACAGCATTCTAAACAAGTCCAACCGCGCACTGTCCTTTTGCTTCGTAAATTTCCGTCAAAAGTGAACATGGAATTTTAATCATCGTGATGCGTTATTTCTACTTTTTAATGTCCGTGAAAAGTGCGTCGGACCCCCCCCCCCCCCTTTACCCCCCTCTGTTCACGCTTCTCAGAGAGAGATATGCTGTAGTGACACTTTAAACCTCTTTTAATTAAGACCGTTTTGAAAAAATTATTCGCTAGTAGCAAAGACGAAATACTATCTTGTTAATCCGTCAAACCCTGCAAAAACCGAAAAAACTCACAGGCGTATCTGACGCCAGAACAAGAGATAAATCAGGTTCAAATTCGCCACCCTTGTAAGGCAACGTTCAAATGCCCTCCTTCTCGGGCACGATCCACAGTCAAATGCCCGGGGGGGAGGGAACGTTGAAGCTTCGATTTGACTGGTACACAAGTCGTGAGACAAATGGTAATGATACGTTTTTAAAATTGTAAAATGACAAGCTTGCATACAAGACTTATAATCTTTTCAAATCCGATATTGGAGGCTGCAGCTCTGTGGGAGTATTTGGGGAGGCAAGAATGAAATTGTCTCGGACAAGACTCAGTGAGGTAAGTGAATTGTCATGGTGGTAAATGGAAAGCGCTCTTTGTCAGATGGTACGTACTTGTCCCGTTCCATTTTGTTTGTGGAAAATTGTACCGTTCCCTTTGGCGGAATTTCCACCGGTTTTTCCATACAAATGAAAAGCAATCCAGCGAGGGCCTGGAGACGAGACAGTACAAGCACTTTCCGGCAAAGCTTGTCAGGAATTCGAAGATTCTGTCTAGGGGTCCGTTTCTCGAAAGTCCTGATAACTTTTCGGGCCCTGAAATCTTTTTTATGAGCGCAAGTTTTGCGATTAAGATTCAACTTTTGTTGGTTTTTAAAGCTTAGCAGTAACTTGTAAGTAAACAAAAGAAGTCGAGCTGGTTTGCGCGCTAAAAGCTACACCACCATTCTATAGATATCGATTTTAAAATATAGCTCCGGGCCCGAAAAGTTACCGGGACTTTCGAGAAACGGGACCCAGGGGTCATCTTTTTAGGGGCCATTCCAGCCTTTTTGTAAAGAGGAAGGGTTTGGGGGTGTAAGTACAAAAGAAAAAAGTTAACTGTATGATCAAACCACAATAATTTATTGCAAGCCTTTTGTATCTCACACAATCATAATATTTAACCCGACGTGTTCAATCGATAAAAACCAATATCGGAAAACCGTTCGATAAATCGATAACAATCGATAATTCTTAATTAAACGTTATCGATTTATCGATCAATCGATAGAAATCGATACTCACAACTGATCCTGGTTTTTAATGGTATCGATTTTATCGCCTTCGAGGACCGTGTATTTTTCACCCCGGTAAAATACAACAAAACAGTCGGAGGCAGCCCTTGAAAAAGTAAAAAAGCTGTATTCAGCTAGCGTTCAGCCTTATCATTTGTTTTTCTTTGCTTTTCACTGACTTCGTTAGGGTGTTTAGTCGGGTGTTTCACCAAATTGAGTTACCCTTACAGCCCTCTTCGCCCGCTCGTAGTCGTAGTTACCAGGGTCAACGAAACCATACAAATAGGTTTCAAGAATATATTTTATTCAATTTAATTCTAGTTGAGGTTTTTCTTTCTTTTATTTCTTTGATTCTGGAACGATGTCTTGACCTACTGACTCATTTTAAACTTTTGACAGGCCTGTTGATTTGAAAATGTTACCATTCGATGCAATAAAATTGTTCTAGAATCGTTTATTGAAGTAATAATAGTTTCTAAGTGGGTCCGTTCATTTCTGATGTTACCGACCTAAAATACGTGGAAAAATATTGCGCCGATAAAATCGATAAGTTTGATAAAAATCGATAAGAATAATTGAAAAATCGATAATTATCGATTACTCACAACGTATCCCTTTATCGATTTTTATCGATTTCCGATACCATTTATTAATTTCTATCGATTTTTATCGAATATTATCGATTTTCGATTTTATCGATTGAACACGTCGGGTATTTAAATTCCTCTTTTGAAAACCTAAAGCATTCATATTTTCACAAAATATCTTTAAACTCTTGTAGAGACAGTGTTAACTGATGAGTTACTTGTTTTTGACAATTTCTGGTAACATTTCGCATTTTTATGAACTAGATTACAACCATCGAAAAACTTCTAAAGCTCAAATTATCCAAGTTCTAGAATTGAATGCACATATTGTTTACTTAATATTAATATTCATTAACAAATTTGTTAATGTTTATTAACAAATGTTAATAAATTCTCAAGTTTCAACTTGAGAATTTAAAAAGCACTAACGGCAAAACGAAAGTATCTTTTAAGTTTCAAAAACCATTCACTGAAAAAATGTGCTGTAGTTAATGAACAGAGCTATTGCCCAAATAGTGTAACCTAACCTCTCGAAAGCAAGGATCAAAACGAGAATAATAGTTGACAAGAGTTGTTGAGAGTTTTAACTCTTCAAGAGCGCTCGAGAATTGCCGAAAGCGCGAGAGATTTTCAAGCTAGGCGAGAACGAGGTTTGAACTTCCATCGATTTCATTGCAAATCTGAGCAGATTCACTCTTTGAGAGAGCACGAGAGTTTCAGGTAAAACAAGAGTTACTGTTTAAACTCTGAGGCCTTCTGTCTTGTTGGCCCGGGCTTAAGGCTCAGAGTCAAAGGAGAACGAAAGTTGACGAGGCCTGAGTTCAAACTCTCGCGCTCTCGAAGAGTTGAATGGTCTCAAATCTGCATTAGAATCGACAGAAGTTCAAACTCGCTCTCGGTTGGCCAGGAATTCTCAGGCACTCTCAGTGACTCCCTTGTGCTCTCAGAGAGTTTTTGAATCAATGCAGGTTTGGTCTCAAACTCTCAGGCGCTCTCATTGACTCGTGGGTTTTCAAATAGTTTGAATCTGCTCAATTTAGATTTGATAGAAGTTAACTGAACCCTCAAGCACTCTCAATGACTCTGGTCTGCTCTCAAAAAAAAAAAAAAAAAAAAAACGTAAATCACTGCTGTGCGCAGACCCGGGTTTTTCAAACGTGATCCCATCATCCCATCTGGGCCTTAAGGGGCACACAGGGCGTCAATGAGTCTTCTCCACTCAGTCCGGTTGGCCGCAACTTCACACTGCTGCTAGGTGGTAATACTCGCTGTAGTTTCAGTAACATGATTTGATTATGAGCAGGTTGTTAGCGCAAAGCAAAACCTCCTACCAGGAGGGACTGGAGTCTATGGAGGAAATACTATCTTTCTGAGATAAAAACAACGACAGAGAACCAGCAGATCTGCAAACTCCCTGTGCTGTTTGGTGATAACAGCACAATCATGGCGAAAAACCCGGGTGTACACACAGAATTGAAATCAGCTGTAAACTGACATTGTTTGCGACTAATTTCTAACTCTTCATTACAGAAGCCAAAATTCCCGGGTGATGTCCGCCTGTTTCTAATAAATTGCATTTTGTTCCAATTTGTTATTTTTATTGTAATCATTATTTTGTACATCTTTAAATTCAATTGCACGTCTCAAAAACAACGGTACCGGTTGTTTCTCAGCAACCGAACACTAACCTCTAAGAGATCTCTAAAGTTCAAGGGAAAAGTTTCCATAGAAATTGTGGTGTTGCGTCCGGAACAAAACAACTGAGTGGAGGATATATAAGATAAATTGGCAACCGTAAAAAGTTTCAAAAGGTCTTCTGATTCAAAAGGCTTTTGAATCCGGCGCTTTACGGTGACCAGTTCACCTTGCGTCAAATCAGCTGATGTCACTCTAAAGTGAACACTTATTTTAGCAATTAGGCCTAAATCCTAGCTAATACCTGAACGTTACTTCACCAACTTATCACAACGATTCAAACTCCACACTTTGGTTTCGCATCCTCAGTATAAACTATAATTGTTGAAATGTTAATCCTATTAATTTAAAGCAACATAGTCAACTTTTCAAAAGACGGGGATGACATGTCGTGGTGTTCTGAGCAGGTCGTCATCCAGTGTTAACAAGCCCTGAAAACGTAAAGCACAACATTATGGTAAACGACTATTTCGTTGGTAAAGGTCTGGTTTCATGGAACCCACCTTAGTGGGTGTTCTCCCGTGTCCTCGTATGCGCGCGATTTTAAAGGAAAACAAGGCAAACTATATATCGTTGGAAAGGTTTATAAATGCAGATTTCGGGAAAAATAAGTATTGCCGGTTTTTTTAATTTTTTTTTTTTTTGTAATTTGTTTATTTTTTTCAACAACAGGTTACAATACATACAATAACTTACTTACATTACACGTTACAATACATTACTTATACTTACAACTTAACTACATGACTTATTTACAATACACTACTGGAAGTATATAGCTTAGGATAACCTACAGTACACAACTTACGATTATATTACATTACTTCTTACATTACACTACAAATTTACATTTTTCTTAAAATTATAAAACACAAAGACAGCGCAGTGCATACAGACATTATATATGTGTAACAACATACAGTTCAGTAAATTACCTTTAATTGATTAGATAGTTGTTCCAAAAAAGAAACAAGAAGTGCCGTGTGCTTGCCAGCTATTTTAAAAAGAGAGGAGGTAACCTAACAAATCTTTCCATTTGTCATAATGAAGGTTGATCTTGTTATTTTCTTTAGCAATTAAACGTTCAGAATCAAACACTGCTTTCAAAGTTTTTGTGAAACTGATTGCGCTGGGAAGAGAGTTGTTATGTTTACATCTGAAAATATGTTGTTTTCCTAATAGAATTAGATGATTCTTTAGAAATACATTTTCAACTGTGTCGGTGATCCCTAGGATCACTTCTCTTTCAATTAGCTCATAACCCCCCAATAGATGCTTAACTGATTGCCAAAAGTTTGCTACCAAAGGACAATGGAAAAAGAAGTGGGACATGTTTTCCTCAGAGGATTGGCAGAAAGAACAGAGAGGAGAATTGGACTTGCCAATTTTAAAAAGGAAATCATTTAATGGAAGTATTCTATTTAGTATCTTGTATTGAAATTCACGCGTTTTGGTGTCTATTGCGCATCTAAAAGCATTGCTATAAATTCTTTTCCAGTCAAGGGCTTGCTCTGTAGAAGCATATGAACCTTCGAATTTCTTTTTTGCCGACGGACTAATCGAAATCTTTGACACCAAAATATTGTAGATTTTTTTAGAGGACAATTCACTTAATAAAAGGGCATCATTGCTTGAGTACAAAAACACATCGTCCCATATATGGTTAATTTTAATGAGCACCGATGGAGGATCGTTGGTCATCACCTTTTTCCATTCAGGTGGAAGGCAATCATAAAGACCATTCAAAAATAAGAAATTCACGGCATTTAGATTTTGCAAAGTGGTATGTGGCTTAATATATATCTCGTTAAAAAGGTCTCCTACTTTATGTAGCCCCAAGGAGAAAAGTTTGCGGTTAAAAACTGATTTCTGTCCGATGCAGATGAATTTGTTGTTCCATAAGATCTGGTTAACGATCTCATCCATTGAAGAGACAGGTGAGGCAGTTAATTTTGTCCAAGTTGCGAGACATTCCCTGTAGTAATCGGGGAGGTCCAATGGGAGCTTTGTGTACTCGAAGTTACAGTGGAAAAGTAAACTGCCCCCGACTTTGTGAAGATAATGGTCGAGAATAATTTTCCAGGAACAGGGTGAATCACCCAAATACTTTTTGATGCATACTATCCTTTGCGTGTCAATGAGAGACTCGATGTGCGGCATATTTAACCCACCGTTCTCGACACTGTTTATCAGAGCGAGCCGTTTAACTTTATCCTTGCCTTTCCACACAAAATTATACAGCACCTGATTGACCTCTTTGACAAAGGTTTTGTTTGTTGAGACAAGGGAGAGGCGATAAAGAATTTTAGGAATGGCGAACGACTTGATTATTTGTATTTTCCCTAGCAAAGTGAGACCTCTCCAGTTCCAGCTGTTAATTGACTTTCTAATCGATTTAATGATAGTATGAAAATTTAACTTATCTGAGAGCGTCTGATCATAAGTGAAATGTATCCCTAGAATTTTGACTACCTTTTTTATTTCATCTATTTTTAGTTCTTCTGCAGAGATTTCAGGGGTTCCAAGCTTCATAACCTCAGTTTTTCCTCTATTAACGTTCAAACCAGAGTATTGACCAAACAACTCTAGCTTGGCCAACAGGCAGTGAAAAGATGCGCTATCCTTTAGAAAAACCGTGAGATCATCAGCGAAGATGATAAGCTTAATTTCGTGGCCATCAACGTTTATTCCCTTAATGCATTCGTCATTTCTAATATGAATCGCGAGTGTTTCTAGGACTAGAATAAACAGATAGGGCGAGAGAGGATCACCCTGACGCACGCCGCGTGAAAGTTTAAAAGGTTGTGTAATAAATCCATTATTCATCACACAGCTGGAAATATTTGAGTAAAATGCTGTAATCCAAGTAATAAAGGATGGACCAAAATTAAACTTCCTCAGGGCGTGTCTAAGAAAATTCCAATTCACTGAATCAAAGGCTTTTTCGAAGTCAATTGCTACCAGTAATGAGCCCATATTATTTGATGATGTTAGCTTGATAATATCGTCGATGGTTCGGACAGCGTCGAAAATAGTTCTTCCCTTAACATATGCGTTTTGACTATGATGTATGATTTCCGGCAGAACTTTTTCTAATCTTTTAGCTATAGCTTTCGTGCCAATTTTTACATCGACATTGATTAAAGAGATTGGTCTCCAGTTCTTTACTTGCCGTCTATCTTTATCTTTCTTCTCAATTAAGACGATAAGCGCTTGCTTTTGGGAGGAAGATAATTCACTGTGTTTGTACGCGCAGTTTAGACAATTAACTAGCAGGCTACCCATGAGCTTCCAGAAACATTTATAGAATTCTACAGTTAGTCCGTCGTTCCCCGCAAACGAAAATTACAAAATGACCGCGAAAATGACCATGCGTCATTCAATCAGATATTTAAATGAATTAATAGGGTATCAAAATTCGGCGGATTTCTGTGAAATTTGGCCTGAACATTCCTTTGATGTTGTGAAACCAAAGTGTGTCGGGATTTTTTAAATCTGTAATATTTCACCCTTGCCGAAGTTCAATGCAGTGCGCATCGCGTTTTCTTTGCTGCTCAAACTTGACAGATTAATTTAAAAAATAACCAGTCAGAATATCGAAAAATGCTCACACAATTTTGATGATTGATCCTCTGTGATTAACACTGTGCAGTTATTTTGCCAGTACGCTTGGATTTGATACCCTATTAATTCAATTGAATGATACATGGTCATTTTCGCGGTTGTTTGCAATTTTCTTTTGGGGAATTGAAGAAACCGGCAATTCATATATTTTTCCGAAAGCTACATTCATTAACCTTTCCAACGATATATAGTTTGCAGGCCGTATTTTCCTTTAAAATGGCCCGCATACGAATTTTTTCCCGGAGGACACCCGCGAAGGTCCGGAGTAACCTTAAGATACAGTCAAACTTCCCATAAACGGGCATCTTCGGAACCGCATTCAAGTGTCCGTTTGAAGTGATCACGATCAGTTGACAAAGAAGTAAGCCTATGAGTTGGGGGGGAGGGGGGGATGTTCTTTGACACTGAATAAACTGCCAGACAATGCGCTTAAAAGTCTCCAGCAGTAGATAAGATCAACGTCCCACTTACCAAAAATGAAAAGAATAAAGCGCAAGCGGACAGAAAGTGCCAAACATCGTGATCGTCGTAGAATCCAAGAAGAACACAGTCTCTATTTCCTTCCCGCGAACGAGCTGGACTTTTCTGAAGAGTTATGGAAGAGAAAAACAAAGAGTTGAAAAACTATCTTACATCTTACCAACAAAAATCACCATTGTTTTACTTAAATAGCTTGTGGGGAGTTTGAACGAACACATCAGTTCACGAGTGGCCGGGGAGGCGCAGTGATCTATACCTACCAACTTTTTTCGAGTTATAAAGTCGTGACAGTAAGGAGTATCCGGATTTCCAAAGACGACTAGACTATTTCCGATCTCACCCGAAGACTTCCGAATTTCCGATTAGCGGATGGAAGTTTCAACCTGGGGGATTGCATAAAACATGAATGACCTAAACGCAAGTGGACGTTTTATGCAACTAGGCATTTTTCATGCACGCTTTCGCTAAGCTAATGTACGAGACGTTAACTCAGGTTCTTGCTTGAGATCAGACATTCGCTGAGAAAAGAAAGACAATAAGTGTTTCCCAAAAATCTTTCTTTAGCTGAAGTCTGAATTCAAAGCTGAGGCTAATTTTAGAACAGCGTAATTATGCTTCGAACGACAGAGTCCTCGTATCTGCCGTCGAGTTGTTTCCTAAAACCATGAACTTTACTTCTTTTCCCTCCCATACCGCACATCAGGTCTCGCACGTGCTCGCGGGTCCTCCTCGCTCGACTTTCCGCGGCATAAGGAGGGGCTGATTGTAGGCTAATTGTGTCGTCGCTTTAAAATCAAGCAGTCTAAAAAAAAGACGTGATTTACCTGCCAAGATGTTAGGTTGGTCAAGAAGAAAATAAGTGCAGCTATCCAGCAAACGAGGGTCCAAGCGAGAACCAGCAATGGAAGGACAAGAATATGCTCCTTGTTTCTCAACTGAAACGAAACAGACCCAAAGCAGAATATTATTAGAATAAAACAAAGTTCGTATTTTTGCATAAGTTGGTCCGAGATTCGACGTACGACCTGCGCGGCCTAAGAGCAAAAAGTGTGGAACGAATGAGAACACGGAAGGTGCGACCGACACGCCCTAAGGGCGACAGTAGCGCTTCAGTGCTTCGCGCCAATCGCACGTGGGGCCTTATTCAACATCGTTCAGCATTTGTTTCGGTAGTTTAGTGCCGAGACCATTTTTAAACACCTGTGAGCGACTTAACGTACAAAAATGTTAAACGACCCGAATAAAGATTATGGTAACAAAAATTACCGCCTAACGCCATGACAACCGTTTGGTATTTACTTTTGTCGTTTCACACATTGAACGTTCTTGAATGGAATAATGCTTGGCTCTGTTTCATTGAACAATAATCAAAATGTTATTGGATGGCTTAGCTTTCAACCTGGCACGATACACTGTCGAACGGCACTTTTTTTTGGCATTACTGGACCGGGAAAAGTCGCCTGACACGCGGAAACTGTACGGCTGACATGAGAAAGAAATGATTTAGACACTGTCTACCCTTCAAGCATTCTCTTTCAGCTGGATCAAAATTAAAAGGAAATGACAGCTTCTAATAGTAATACCTTCATTATGACATAAAATGCCAAATAGAGAATTCCATTGACAATCAAAATGGCCAGTAGATAAGTAGCAAAATCGTTGGGCGTGGTTGCGACACCATATATGGCACTGGAGATGGAAAAAAAAAAGACAGGCAATCTTGTTATTTGAGCAACAAGGTAACAAAATATTTATAATAAATGGAACTGTTGCCACTGAAAAATTAAGGCTTACAACAGAGTATTACAGCTGCTGCAAATTCAAGTGCATACCTTTGAGTGAGTGCAAAATTAAGCCGCAGAACAAAGTACTTTAAACTTAGCCTAAACAGAGCAGTGTACACGAAAATAATTTCAAACTATTAAAAAAAACTGTTACTTACAAGACCCAGTTCACCATATTGGCAATCACCAACAGAAGCATTCGATCCTGTAAAATAAAGCGGAAGGTTGAATAAGTTTGTAGCCCTGACTCATTTATTTCTTTATATCCCATATCCCCTTAATTGTGCAGCCTCGTATCCCTAAACTTCGCGTTGAATATCCCCGTATTTCTTCTTCAAATATCCCGTATTCCAATTATTTTTTCCTTCGGTATCCCGTATCCCTATAATTTTTTGCGCAAATATCCCGTATCCCCATAACCCTTTATGGGACCTCACTAGTTCTTTCACATTCCCAGCTTGAAGCATGGTTGACAAGTGGGCGGGAAAATAATAATTAATAATAATTTATGAATTTGTATAGCGCATATTCCATGACGAACTGATCAAATGCGCTTTACAATCAAAAAATTAATAAAACAGAATAGAAAATGACAGAAATAAGAATAAATAAAAACAACATCGTGAATTAATTAGGAAAGGCTAACTTAAATAAGCGAGTTTTGAGAAGAGCTTTAAAAGAATAGGAAAAGGAAGAATAGGAAGAAAAAACAGCATTTCTACTACTATGAGAACCTCATCTGCAGCGAAGAAAACCACAGGACCTTTTACCCGCCAGATGATTCATTTTGTTTGCCGCTGCACGTACTATTTGTGGGAAACCAACCATTAACTAATGACATTTTACCTTATAAGTTGGGCATGAACAGCAGTCATATCTCAACAGGACAAACACTCTTGAAAACATCCCAGCATCTGATGATTATAATCAAAATTAAGGATAGAGTTTCAGTGCTTGCTTCTGTTTGAGATAACAGCTTCGTAATAAGGTATAGGTTGCATTTTTTTTCCATCACTGTTTCGTTTATCATGTTAAAATCTGATAACCCAGCGAGTATAACTTGCAGCAAGAATTAGAACTCTTTAGACGTTTAATTAAGGACACAATAAGTCCTATCCGAACCTTGTCATTTTTTCCCCAAAAGGTGAAACCTGAAACCTGAAACCTAAGAGATGCGCACAGGCCCTTTCTACACTGCACCCTTCATATGATCTTCAACTGAAAGTCTGCGGGCAAGAACGTCCTCGCTGACTTTTTGAATTTCACATTGAAAATCTTGCCTTTTTGCACCGAAAAATATATTTTTTGTCACAATTTTTTTTTATGCAGTTTAGTTGGCCACGCAAAATACGAAAACCTGAACAGCAACCTAGGACGTTTTGGGGCGTTGCCCTTCGGAAAAAATCTGTGGCTGGAAAGTAACATTGCCTTGGATTAATTCTAAAACTTTTTTCTTTTGTTTTCGACAAGCAACGTTTGCTTCGGTAACACGTTCCTAAAGCGCCTAAATGAGGAAATATGTGTTTCCACGACAATGCTCTCATGACAAATGTTTCTTGTTTAGCCAAGACTTAAAGCTGCATATTATCAAACCTTTGTCAATTAATTAAGTAATTAATCAATTAATTAATTTGTTTAGTCACAGCTTACCAAACTTGACTCTTCCCATATAATATATTTGTGAACTGAGGTACAAGCAACCGAAGACATGAATGATTGCAAACGTTGTCCAGAATGCAAACGAACTGTAAACCTAGAAGGAAAAAAAAGGAATTGTTCAAAAACGAAAACTGACATGATGCAGTGATGCACCCCTCCGTCTCCAAGAAAAAGTCTCAGTTTTAGTTTTTAAAGAAAATGGCTTGTTTTGTTTAATTCTATATATTTAACTTGACCTGGGCACGGTTGTTCAAAGGGTGGTTAACACTATCCACCGGATAAATCACTTTCCATTGGATAGTGTACTCTATTTTGTAATCACTAATCCACTGGATAGCGATTTATCCGGTGGATAGCGTTATCCACCCTTTGAACAAACGTGCCCTGCTTCTAAAAAATCTCAGAACATGGAGTTTCTTATCACAGTTGATAGTTTTCGAAGCGTTCCATAGTTGTGTCAGGAGGGGTCTGAAACTCCTCCTTTACGCAGCCTTTCGTCCCAGAGATACTGTCTCTCTGGGCTTTCGCTTTTACTTTCAGCTACGGTTATGTTGCAGAATCTTTCTACTATATTTCTCTCACTTTCATCCCCAATGTCCTTCCATACAGTTTGTTTGAACACCTTTCATGTATTTTTAAAGAAACAAGGCTTAAGATACTGACCACTCCAAAGACAGCTATAAGGATGATCAAAGCAAATCCAGCATAGACACTGTGAGCATTAGCAGCAATATCAGGATGGCGAGTCTGATAAAGCTTCACTATGCCAAGGCAGGTGATGATGTACATGAACGAAGTGTCTGCAAGAGAAGAGCTCGGCTCAGTTTCCGATGAAAAATCATACCACGATGTCACAGACTAAATGACTGCCTACAAGAACAACATTCATAAATTTGATTATTCGATTATTTGATTATTAGTGACATTGTTCTGTCCCAGAAGACAATGGAAGCGCCACGAACGGTCAGCCCCGGTGTGGACATTGTTTTGAATAACTGTGCGGAGAAACCCTGGCGTGACAGTCTCTACCGCACTTGCTGCATGAGGAGATGACGGACTTGCAGGAGGCTTGGGTTGACTGCCCCTGTTTTCTCAGCTAAATACCCACCCTGACACTTAAATAAAGTTATTCATTCATTCATTCACCTCTCCACCAACTGGATGGTCCACTTTTCGTGCCCTTCCTGGCACCTTCAGAGAAATTGAACGCACAATTTGGCGCCACAGAGACAGTGCGTCCTCAAAGGTCATGGACGTACGTTAGTAATAGAATCCCAGCTGGCAATGTCGATACTGGTCACTTTTAAGCCTCACTTACACACATCTTTGAAGCATACTAGTGAGCAACCAATACATACATACATACATACATACTTTATTGTTACCTCCCCAATGGGGCTTTTCAGGAACAATTACTTAAATTACTAAGTTACTAATAACTATACAATGGATCGGGATCGGGATCGGGATCGGGATCGGTGGATCAATGGATCGGGATCCTGTGGCTAGCTTACCGTACAGAGATCTTTTGGAATGTGTCTATCTCCCATTCTACAGACGTACCTGAACAAAAACAGGCATCGCTGACACAGCAGGAGATGTACGCTGAGGAAATTTGCCTGCTCCAGCGGTGAGTTGCATACCTAAAACGTATCGCCGGACGTAACTGCTAACATCATACGTTTAAATAGTGACTTTGACTGGAGTGAACGTCTGACGTGAGAAGTTACGCCGGACGATAAGTTTTATGCAACTCACCCCAGGACCGTAGAGTTGGTACTTTGTCTTGCCATAAGATGGAAATTCATTAATTAACCTTTTCACCACCAGGGTCAAACTCGCAGTCGTGCACGGTGTTGCTAACAGAACTTCGCGTGGGAAACTAAAGTTTACTAACTCACGTTGACTGACACAAGTCACCACGTGTACATGTTGCCACAATAGACAGAAAACTTTGGTCGCTATTTCCATCAACTTTTTCGACAATTTTTTTGGTGTTCAAAAACTTGCATTTGGCTTGTGTACATCTGACAACAAAATACCGCAAACAGCAATAAAGTTTCACTCACCAAACTGGAAATTAGAGTTGTTAGGACACACATGATAACAGCCTGATAGGACGCCTTCCATGATTAAGGCAAGACCTGCAAAATACAAATGAAAGTTTACACTTCTATTTTATTTGACTTCACATTTTACTGTTATCATTAGTTGTGTAGAGGTATGACAGAGATCTAGACGAGTATCAAGTGAAGCGGGACGGGGGAGTGTGTGTGTGTGGGGGGGGGGGGGTGGGCAAGCCCCCGGAAGAAAACAACGGGAAGTGTATACGAGGGGCGGGGGAGGAGTTGGGAAGCGAGAGATATAGGAAAAAACTGACACAACATTGCAACATACTTTGCAATCAAAAAGGGTGAAGAGCTGGCAATGGAGACAACAGTAATTGGATGAGAACCGGGATTAACCCTTTAAGCGCTAACAGTGACGAACATTAAATTTCTCTTTACATTATCACTACTTTTTTCAAAAATTCAAGTGATGAGAATAAAGGAAGTGATCATCAAGGATAAAATGTGTTGATATTTAGACAAATTCTCCTTACTAGGTCTATAAAAAATGCAGGGAGAACAGTAAGGAGAATATGCATTTTTATATCAGGGCTTACGGTTTTTGGATCCACACTAAAAAGGGATAATCACTCTTGAAAATAAAGGATTTCAACTGTAACAAGAAGCACTTACCCATGGCATAAAATATTGCATAATGCTGAGGAATTCCATAATACTGAAAAACAATAAAAAGAAAAAATCACACCTCGTGCAAAAAGCACAAGAAATTCTAAGGAATTTAGGTGCGGCCGATAGTCTGTCCCCCCCCCCCTCCTCCCCCCACTTTTCCTTAGGAAAGAAGGTTTTTTTTTTAAACTTCAGTAGTTCTTGGTTTCCGGTGACCGGTTATGGACAATTTGCACTTCCGGTATGTAAGATATTAAATGTATGTAAACGTATTACCTGTAACAGATTACTACGGTAATGTCCGGTACTAGACAGATTGGTTTCAGAGAGAGAGAGAGAGAACCCTGTTTTACCTGGAGAAATAAATCATTCTTAAACCGTGATATCGTGAAGTGCGGCCCATAGGCATGCGCAACAAATGTTTCAGCCTTCAGGCACGGGCTCCATTTGGATTCTGACGACACGAGTGCAGGCTACTTGCAATCTAGAATCTATTGTTATAACAGCGATGCAACTGTCGTTCAAAGGTCATCATTTGTGTCATTATAACAGCCAGGCCGTTGTGCAGAGGCCGCACGACCCCAAGGGGACTAAGTGAACTGACGGACGATGACGAAAATGAAAAACAAAAAACGTCCGTTTTACGAGTCAGCGCGACGTGCGCATACGCACGATGGCCGCCTAAATATTATGTTATTAACATACAATATACCAAACTAATTTTCAGAACTTCTGATTAGAAGTAATGCATACGCAGAGGGTAAACACTACAAGCCCCACCCCACACTCCCTGAAAAGGTGTGGCATTGGCACATCATACATATGACATCCACAGTCACCAATAGCCCTTTTCACAGTTAACTTTTCTCATTTGCATTACAATGTGTTTGAACGTGGATGTGAGGCAATTTCGGGCAATTTTGCAGTTTCTGCCCGAAATTGCCTCACATCCACGTTCAAATACATTGTAATACAAATGAGAAAAGTTAACTGTGAAAAGGGCTATTATACGTTAACGAGATTTTGAGGGTTTATCCGTACCTTCTCTAAATCACTATTATCTGCCACATCTCGCTTATGTTGTCTGTCACTGAAAACACAAACAAGCAAGGAAATTAGACATCATCATCATCATATCATCATCATCATCATCATCATCATCATCATCATCACCAACCTTCATTGCATTAGCCTCATTAGGACGTCCGCAGACAAGGGGCGAGTTGTATAAAATGTAAAGTCCAGCGTACCTTCTAACGTCAGACGTTCAATCTAGTTAAAGTCACTTTGTTAACGTCTGACGTTAGCAGTTACGCTCGGCGTTAGGTTTTATGCAACTCGCCCCAGCATTCCTACAGATCACACCGTAGGTCTGCCTCTCGCTCGCCCTCGCTGCCACTTAGCCGCACCATCATCATCAATTTTGACAGAAACTAAGGCACCTTGGTTATACCCGTAAGTAATTTACCCAAGGAACCCAAGCTTAGAGAAATTGATGATTCCGTAAGGTGAAATGTCAATAGTACTATAAAGTACTTACCGTCGCAGTACAAGAAGGAAAAACAGAAATCCTAGCATGACGTATCCAATGTTACTCCACACATTGTTAAAAGCACTGCAACAAAAATCAGGGATATGTCTCCAATGAATGTTTTTGTTTAAGTACCTACGAAGTAAAAAGCTTATTTGAAAGGCGTTTAAAAACAAAGGTTCATGTTTTCTTTCCTGTAATATCTCTCTCAGAGAGACATGCAAGTTAAAAGGAGACGTGATGACATCACAACTTGTTACAGTATGGAGACAAATCACAAAATCAAGAGTATCTCTGGAAATACTGGGGCATTGTAACTGAATCTTGGTACCAGTAATGCACCTTGGGTAAGACACAAACAATGCATGCATACTGGCATGTTGCCATGGAAATAGTTTAGCTTTCAAGTCTCTTTCTTGCAAGAATGATGTTCCCCCTTTTTAGGCATTACAAACATCATCCACTCCTCAGGGTCAAACTGGTAAATAACTGAAAAAAAATGCAGTAAAAATGGGGTGACTGCGTTCGTTTTTGTACAACATCGATAGCCATTAATAGCAACTATATGACCTGCAAGTTATACCGGAGAAAGGTTCCCTAGTAATGAGAAATGTTAACTATGATTTCTTTGACACGGCACTGCTTGCATTGTATTGGAGCAATTCAACAAAATAGACATTTATCTCGCATTGTAACATAAAGATGTTCTTTTCGGCATTCAAATAAAAATATCTCAAAGCTGAATTTTTAACTCTTCTCAAAACTGCCATTTATGGTACTCAACCGTATGCCATTTAAATTTACTTGTCACAAAATGGGGTCACCATGCTTCTTTAGAAACACAGCACAATATGGACATTGTTTGTGTTTGGAACTGGTAATATTTGGTTCAAGGTAGAAAGAAACTGAAGCCCTTGTAACATTACGATATAAAGCGTCTTGTGTCTTTCTCAAGGCACAATATTGAAGCCAAGTTTCAATTATCTCTACCCATTATTTCTAGAGATATTCTCGATTTTGTGATTTGCCTCCATGTTTTAACCACTTATGATGACATGCATCCATTTCTAATTTGCATATTACAAAAGATTGAATATCTCTGGAAAAAGAGAAGATATTATTAAAAAAAAGAAAATATTATCCTTCCTTATTTTACAAGGGCTTTCAAATACGGCTAACTTGTTTTTTTTTGTGTTTTTCTTTCACTTCATTGGCAATTTAACCACCCACACATCTACAGTCTACAAAAATTACTGGAATAAACAGTTCACAACAGTTTATATGTTAATGTTCTATTTTAAGACTATTCATGTACCTAACCACTCCTAATGGATGAGCACAAAAGAAGTTGTAATAACAGATATCCTCATCTCCACTGGAATTGAGAACCTGAAACATTCAACATCAAATTTGTCATTAATGTTTGTGCTAGATCCATTTTCTTTTCAAAAGAGAAGAGATCAAAATTAGTACCTTCTGATATGTGATAACAAGTTGAACAACTGGAAGGGCATAAAATACAGCTATTATCACAAGATTCCTGCAAGTAACCAATGAAATTAATACTGTTGTTAGTTTAATACAGTAAAATTTTAATTACTTGAATGAACTGACAGGAGAACATGGTTCCAGTTAACACAACGTTTAAGCTAGAGTATCCAGGATTCCAGGTAGCAAGAATCAGGGAGAACAGTGAGTAGGTATCATGGGGTAACCAAAGCATAATATGTCATGAGAGTTTGTATGAATCTAAAATTTGATTGAAACTAGTTGTGAGTTTTCTTCCAAAAGGTGTCAAAAATCTTAAACAATTTTGAAGCTTCTGCAGCTCTGAGCTCTGGAGGCCGTTTTTGTATGTGACAAGGGAAAAATCTCCCAGAACAGCATCCAGAAGCTTGGAGAAGCAACACAAACAGAAAAGACACAAAAGGTAGTTTCAAACTTTATTTAGATTTTCAAGGCTTTTGGAAGGCAAAAAGGCAATTATTCTCGATTGAATTTTAGATCCATCCAAACGCCCATATTACTTTTTGGTTCCCTGAGGAAGAACCAGGAAGAAAAGGGTGCTAAAATGACTAAATTAAAAGGGCATGAAGTTGACATACCACAAAACATGGACACGACTGGACTTGATGAGTAAAGCGTGAATTACTAAAACAGTTAGGATCGTTTAAACGTGGATTGGTAAACTTATCCACATGCATCTTACTATTTCAGTTTGGACTTTACCAATCCATGTTTTACCATAACCATGCTTTATTCACACCAACCAAACAAAATGTACTGCATAATATATATACGGCATAATATTTGCAAATTCACAGTAAAATCCTAAAGAGGCAGGATCCACTGAGGAAGGGGGGCAGGAACTTTGAGTAAAGGGTAAGGGAAACAGGAAGTTCAGAATCTCATGTCCTCCCCCCCCCAACTTCCTCCTAATAGCTGGGTGGCCCACTAGGCAGTGGTGATGGGCGTAACTGAACTATTAACTATTACCGGTAACTATCAGCATAACTATTAGCTATAACTATATTGGCATAATTATTATAAGACAACAAGGACTGATAGACATGTACCTAGTCCAGCAGAAAAAACAACTGCTTCTACCCATTAGTACTAACCAGTGATACAGCCTGTATTTCTTCTTAAGATATTTCTTTTCTTTCTTCGCCAGATCTGTTAACACTAAGCTGGTCTGATGGAAAACAAACCAAAAAGAAACTTTCTCATTTATATAGAAGCTACACTGAATTTTATGACATTGATGATAAGAGTTTAAGATACACATAACCCGCACTTGGATAGCAACCTGAGCGACCCAATAAGAGAAGGTGTGAATCGGTGGGGGAGCCCCTGCCCGGAGGTTCAAACTCTTACCCTTTCATATACTAATTTTTACAGAAATGGTACCCTTTTCATATACCTAGAGCAAAACTGCACCCCTTTCTTACGCCTCAAGGATAAGCTAAAACAATAGAATTTCCTATAACTGCCACATTCCCCCGGATTTTCAGTCGTTCTGACTCAGTTGCGTAGTCATTTCTGCCAAAATGTGGCACCCTTTGATATATTTTGCTTTAGCCACCATTTCTTCCACTTTGCAGCTGATTTTGTAACCCTTTGGTATACTAAAATGGCAATTTTCCCTACCCTTTTATATACTGTGAGCGGAGCCTCCCCGTATAGCCCGCTAAAGGGAGTACCCACCCCCCCCCCCGGCATTGAGTGCAGAGTAAACCATTGACAGCAGTGGACACGAAACACTGCAGCTCCACAGTTTGGCTAGAACCTTCCACATGCAGATGTTGTTAAATTAACCATCGAGCAGTACATGCAACAGTCTCAGTTTTATTAGCGGTTTCTCTAGGCAGTTAAGAGTTTAGGGGTACAAACTATCTGATTCAGAACAACCACCCTTTGCCGCAGGTAATTGTAATTGTGATTATTTAATTATCCTTATGTAATTGTGACTGCTGTACCCTTGTAGCTCCGCCCACCTTGATTAGCTGCTATTTGCGGGCGGAACCGAACCTTCAATCATTCGTATCTAATAAGTGCTTTATAATTTTTGTATTCAATAATTTCTGTATTTTTGTGAATTGTGTGAATAAACATATTATTGGGCAACTCATGGTGGTTTCACAAGGACATAATATCCGGGGGGTGGGTGGATACTCAACAAAGTTTTGTACGGGGAGACTCCGCCCCGAGGTCCAACCCCTTACCCTTTTACATACCATTTTTGACCGAAAAGGTATCCCTTTCGTATACCTTCCATTGAAAAATGGTACCCCTTTCACATACCTACTTAAGAACACTGCATCCTTTTTTAAACCCTTGGAATGCAGTTAATGAATGATATGGGGGGAGAACAGTATTACCGGAGAAGATGTTAAGCAGATGCTATTATCTACTTGAAATATTTTAATAAAAGGCCTTTTTAGATATCAAAATGACAGACTTCATTACCCTTTCATATACTTCAGGCCGTGAAATCCCTACCCTTTCATATACCTGAAGCCTGAAAAAGGTACCCCTTTTGGGCGGATCCTCCCCGTATAGGCCATTATAGGGAGTGCCCCCCCCCCCCAGCATAATATACCATCTTCTTTCTTCAGCTACACTGGTGCATAAGATTTCTGAGGACCTGCACATCAAGTAACTTTGTAGGTGCTAATTGACTGCAGAGCACTTACCCTGAGCCTATAGATATCCTTTTCATGATCAATATCACGTAACATGTCATAATGGTCCTCAAAATCCCTTGATGAAGGCTCTTTCATACCATCAGTGACCAAAGAATGGTCTTGCTCCAACTGGTCTACACTGTCATGGTCAAATAATGCTTCATTCTCTGAAAGAGACAAGAAGACGTCTGAAGGCATTTATGCGGGATGTGCTGGTGTATGTAAGGACTATTTTGAATGGAGTTGGACAGTTGTCAAGTTCATGGGTTGGTACGGTATGAACATGTACGTTCTCTTCTAGTTTCTTCTGTCGATTTGACTTTGAACCCATCCTGACTTGCACGTGATTCGAAGTTACAGCCAATAAAATCGCACAATTTTTTGGGATGTCCCTTGAGCCTTGTGCCAAGGGCATGGGATACGGGAAAGTTAAAAAAACATGCCAATTTGTGACACAGATGAAACAATACCATCGACCAAAACCTAGACGCTGGCTGACTACATCGTCCCGCATAACAAGCATGAAATTAATGACAAAAAAATGCAGTACTGTTGACCCTCCCAAGTGGCCACCTCTCTTAACCCTTTAAGCCCCAATAATGATCAGCATCAAATTTCTCCTTATCATATCAATGTATTGTAACACATGCAGGTCATGAGAATTTCACAAATGATCACCACAGATGAATTGTCTTGATGTTTAAACAAGTTCTCCCAATTAGTAATCAACAAAGTCTATGGAGACCAGTAAGGAGAATTTGTATAATGATGTTGGGGCTTAAAGGGTCAAGTGACTGCTCGTCACTTGAATTATCTGAGAGCACTCAAAACCCCTAATTAAACGATAGAGTTCTTCTGTCGAAGGCACTATCGTGTGATAGGATGCCCAAAGAGATTTGATATTCACTACAAATATTAGCCTGAGAACTTAGTTCGAGGGCTTATATGAAGTTTGAACATCAAGTTTCCAAGGGAACCTATCACACATAGGGCCTGAGACAGGTGGACTCTTGTTTTTATTGTACAATGCTAAATTTTGAGCAAAAATTGCCCCAGGCAGGCACTATGCACTGATAGGTGCCCGCTGAGGAGAGACACTATCATGTCATGCGATCGACTTCGACCAATGGGAGCAGCCAAAATTTAGCGTTGTACTATAATAAGCAATAACCTTTCCTAGGCCACCACTGTTACTGGCATTTGGGTGTTTGCTTACAAGAGGTTCAACATGTGTGACATATTTGTACCCACTCAAACCCCACATAATAAAGAGGCCTCATCACTGCAGACAGCCTCAGTACATGAAGTACCAAATAACTTCGTGCTGGCAATAACAGGGTTTCAATGGTACCTGTAAGTATAACTAATAAGACAACACAAGACAAGACAGCTTTATTCACAGACAAGCAGGGTGGCGTCTAGAGGGACCCTGTATAAAATTAAGGTAAATTACAAGTATTTAGAATTATTTGCAAAAGTAATAATACTATGTGATGCCCCAAAAATATGGTTATTTAGAGGGTTTTTTCTGACGAAGGAATAAATTTTGACCATTTTGGACTACGTTTTCCTGACTGGTTTGAAATACAAAATATCTAGGGTATCAGATGTTTGCCAATGTGGCCTGGAAAATGTAAACATATTTTCCTTGATGAAACTAAACATTGGATCTTTTAAGTTCTTGGCCGCATGCGCCACCCGAAATTGTAAGGCAATATTATCCTTCAGGGTAGGGGTGGGTAAGGCAGTATTAGTGTTGCGGTTGCAAGTTGAAATTCACGAAAATCGTCCATCACATGTTCAACTATAAATAACTAATTTCATGTTTGAAGCCATACTAGGGACATTTGAGACCAGTATTACACACACACAAAAGGAAAAAGAGTGAACGGCTGGGGTGGAAGAGATGACCTTAGGTGCAGGATAGCTGCCGATCAGAAGGAATGAAATAAACTTGTTGAAGCCCTGTGTGTCACTCGGCATAGATAGGATTGATGATGGTGATTACACACTCGCTGTATATTGAAATATAACCTGTTAAGGACGGTGCCTCCTTTTGTTACTGCGCATTATGTCTCTGTGCTTCTCGGGATATTTGGGTTTCTTAGGGAATTTGCCCCCTAATACAACAATAATTTTGCACAGTTTATGACTTAAAATGTGGAAAAAGCATGAGATCTTAGCGAGGGCCATCAGAATCCAAAAAGAAAATTGGGGGTAACCACCCATTTTTCAGAGATAATTGAGCTTAAAGTTGGAAAAAAATGCCATACATTCGTTGTATTTTAATGCTTCTTTAGGATTATGGTTGCTTATAATAATTATCTCTGAAAAATGCATGGATACCCACATTTTTCTTTTTGGATTCCAGTAGGTCTTCCTAAGATCTGCTATTTCCCCATAGTCATTTAACCTTTGCAAAAATACATCTGTATTAGGAGGCACCGTTCTTAACAGCAGGAATCATTACCTCTTGGAGTTGATCCATAATGTTCCCTTGATCTCTTGGAAGAGGATGTCCTAAAGGGTGCACTAACCGGAGCTTCTGAATAATGCAAACAACAAATAATAATAAAAACCAAGAACGCATTTTATAATTAACAAACTGTATTTTGCAAGAACCAATTTACCTGAAAGGACTGCATACCTTGAATATCACTTTCTTTTGGCATCAAAATTGATCTAAAACTTCTTTCCCTGTGTCCTCCTCTTTGTCTGGAAAATATAATTAAATTCTATAAATATTACATTTAATATAACTAATTATAAAATATTGGCTTAAATTTGTTTTTTTGGTTCAAATAAGATTTTCCTTTGCACTGAAGGTAAAGAGAACGAGCACTGTCCTCAGTAAGTACAGCAAAAAGTAATTGTTTAGTGGTTATTGGTCATCCTGGTCATGGTGGGTACAATAATAATTTATAATTACATAAACTGTAACAGATGTAGATCACTACATTTTGACTGCTCAATGCTAGTACTACTTCGTGAGACAAACCACTGCACACAACAAATAATATCCATTACAGCAAAAGCAAAGACATAGTCGGGTCAACATGGGTATCGCTTTAAAATCCTGGACAGTTTCTGTGACATGAAGCAGTGACGTGTTTTCCCTTCTCCTTCTGTGATGGGAAGCTTAAATCCCCCATTTAGAGGATTTGTTATGATCAATCTGTGCAGTATTTTTCCAGTTTAAGGTCAATTCAATGCACCATAAAATACATACATACGTTTTTAATTATTATTACTTATTAAAACAACATATTTAAATGAATTTATCCACACTGACCTGCACCAGGTGACCAGAAGGACAATAAATGCAATGAAATAAAATGATCCGAAAAAAGCAACAGGAACTCCTATGGCCTTCACATAATCCTTGGCTACAGACATGAAAACAATAGAAGGTCATTAATCACTTTCTCATGCCTGAGCCATGTACAAAACTCTCAAAGCTGAGCCAACAATCTGTGCTTCTGGACCAAACATTTTGAACAACACTTCTCAAACTCATTAATTATTCATACAGAGAAAATAAAGGAAATCACTACCATGACGGTGGTTTGGATACTGGATCTTAATTAGCATAGAATTTTGCAAACTGAATTTCTCCAAGAATTATGAATGGTCTGAGAAGCCATATCAAAAACTCAAAACAGTGTTTCATCAGGTATCTAAACACCTTGAAGTCGGTTAAAAAAACTCGGCTGCGCCTCGTTTTTTCAACCCACTTCTCGGTGTTTGGATATCCTGATGAAACACTCTTTCTTGTGTTTGATATAATACATACAACCAATCCAATTGTGAACAGACAAGGAGTTCAAGCCATTTCCAAATGAATGTTGTGTTGGCTGAGTAAAAGCTGGATGTTTGGAGCGAGTTATGTTTGAAACAGTGACTTTTAGTGAAATCACCATTTTTCTGGGTATCAACTTCAATTTCCTAGCTTTATGGTGACCCAGCCAGGTGTTATTAAACAGGAATAAATTGTTCAACACAGGATTAAGCTAACCCAGGATTAATGTCTTGATTTTTAAATAATTAAAAAATTTAATGTTATAGCCAGGTGATGAGGATTTTTTTTTTGCACTTTATTTCTTTATTATTTAAATATTCGAAGAATACAGATATAAACAAAGGGTGGAAAGAAAAAAGTGAAGAAGATTCCTGTAAATCCTTTTTGCCCACTATTGTTTTGACTTTGGTTGCCTTCAAGCAGCCACTTAAAATAAGCTGTAAAACTCTTTTCAACATGAGAAATAGGAATCCCACCGTTTTGTGAGTAGAAGGTGTCGAAAGATTTCACCGCCAGGAAAGAAAATCGCACACAATTAACTGACTCAGAAAAAATACTGGCAGCTACATTACAAATGTTAAGCCATAAACTCACAGGACAGAGTGGGCTCCACAGTTATAGTGATGGTCTTTTGTCTTTCTGAAAGTGGACCTGAAAATGTGAGTCAGCACAGAATGTTGATTATTTTAAGTGAAGTTGTATGGCATAAACCCTTAATTCTTTACTCAGTCCACGGTGTCAAACCTTGAGAATGGATGTAATTTAGAGTCTGTGGAGGAAATCCTAAGATGTGAGCATTCAAATGAAAGCTAATTTTAATGGGCAATACTACCCTATGATGCTGTATTATTGTGCTATACAAGGTGGTCCTAACTTTTGAGTCAGTGGATAAAATCCTTAAGAGTGACCATTCAAATGAAAGCTACTGAGCAGTACTTTCCTGTGGTGCTGTTTATTCTGCTGTACATAGCCTGGGTATCAGGCTTTCTGGAGGGGGGGAGGGGGAGGAGAGAGACAGGGATAGGTGGTTTTAGCATTTGAGTCTGTGGATAAAATCTTATTTAGTGTAATCATTCATGACAAATGAAAGCTACTGAGCAGTACTTTCCTGTGGTGCTGGTTATTGTGTTGTACAAGGTGGTTCTAACTTGTCAGTCTGAATGAAATCCTTAAGTGTGACCATTAAAATGAAGGCTATTTCAAGCAGCACCATTTGTGCACACATGGTTACGTTCTTTCAGTTTCTGGACTTATCACAATTTCTCCAGTTTTCAGAACTTAGCAGTTCCCAAGGGTAAAAGGATTCAATTCTAACCTGCATAATGGGAGTCTTTGGGTCCAGCTTTCTGTGTGTTTGGTGCTGCGAATCGTTGTCCGCTGACACACTCTTCATCAGACGGCTTCACAATCAAAACAACATAGAACTCATTTTGACTAAAGGTGGATCGCTGAAAAACAAAGTGGAACATGCCATAGCAGCCATTGAATGCCATACATAATATAAGTCAATAAGCAGTAGAAATCAGGGGAAGGGGGGGGGGTGACACTCCCTCTAGAGTGGGTTATACCTGGAGGCTCCATCCAAAAGGGGTGCCTTTTTGGCCCTTGCAGTATACAAAAATTTACTGTTTTAGTATGTTAAAGGGCCTCTGAAATACAACTTAAACTGACACAGATAACAGCTAAGTCTAAGTACTAATTTAAATGTTTGGGCATAAATTGCTAAGCAAAAACAGATGAAAGCTTGGAGTTTTTGAGTGACTAAAATGTTGTGGTGAACAACTGTTTTAAAAGAGGTGTGATTTTTGTTGACAATACATGGAAGGAGTACCATTTTGCTAAAGATCAATCTTGTATTTATTTTATTTAAGGGGAACCTTGGGGAAGAGCCTCCCCACATGGACCTTTCATAAGCACCCTCTCCTCGCACCCTGGGGGCAAAAACAATCTACTCACCTCAACTGTGATGGCTGCTTTAGTTGTCATAGTTTGAAAGAAGCCTGTGAATTCCACATTCCTTGCCAAGTCATACACTGGACACTGGAAAAAATTTGACATTTGTATTTATAGTTTCAAAAAAACCTGTAGATGGAGCACCGCACAGATGTTAAAACAAACTAACACCTAGCCTGGAAGCCTTTAAGGACCAGCTGTGGTGCCACTTTGCCGATAGCCACTAACCATACCCTATGTTTGTGCTTTTAAGCACCTGCACAGTTTTGACTTTTTTTTAAATAGCACCTGCACTGATGCTCAGAAGAATCTTCATTAAAATCTTCATTAAGAAGGAGGTGGGTTATCCAAGGAAGAAGAAGTATGTCATGTAAATATTCACGTATGTTAACACGAGATGTCTTTAAACTGCAAAGGACTCAGAATGCTTCTAAACTCACATGCATGTAAGAGGCAAGGCAGTGATCTTTCCTGAGCCTAGCGATCCTAATAAAATCCTACAAAGGATTCTGCAGGGATCCTGTAAGATCCTTGCTAGAGGATCATAATCCTATCCAAGATCCTACATCGTGATCAATAATTTATCATCAGGTTTTAAAGGATCTGACTCAGGATCCTGTAAAACCTTTCAGTATCCTGCACAAGATCCTATTTAAGATCCCAAAGGATTCTATAGGATCCTACAGGAACCTAAATACATTCTGTCAAAATTCTATAGGATTTTATTAGGATCTTAAGAAGGATTTTACAATCCTTAAGATCCAGTGTAGGATTTCTACCGGGCAAACTACCCATTATGAGTTGTCCAAATACTGGAGATGTCTGTAAGGAAAGGACCAAGCACTATAGCACATAAAATACCTGCGTTCCTTGGAGTGAAAGAATGGCACACAAGTTAGCGTTCTTTGATTCAGCTTTAACAACAACCGTATCCACATCATCTGGAAATCTCCACAAAAAATACTGTGCATAAAAACACAAACAGAAATCAACAACGAACTGAATTTGGGGAAGAAGAGGGCTCTGAACATCCCAACTCCCTTATCTGTTACTCCCAATTCCTGCCCCATTTCTAACTTTCCAAGGGGAAAGGGAGAGCACTCCCTGTTGTGGGCTATGAACATCCCAAAGTCCCTTATCTTTTACTCCCCGTTTCTGCCCCCTTTCCCTAGGGCCCAAGCACTCCCTATAGTGGGCTATGAACATCCCACCTCACTTATCCTTTACTCCCAGTTCGTGACCCCATCCCCCCTTTCCCTGGGGGGGCAATCTGTATGGTGGGCTATGAACATCCCAAAGTCCCTTATCTTTTACTCCCAGTTTCTGCCCCCTTTCCCTGGGGCCCAAGCACTCCCTATAATGGGTTGTAAACATCCCACCTCACTTATCCTTTACTCCCAGTTCGTGACCCCATCCCCCCTTTCCCTTGGGGGGCAATCTGTATGGTGGGCTATGAACATCCCAATCTCCCTTATCCTTTACTCCCAGTTCCTACCCCCTTTCCCCGGGGCCCAAGCACTCCCTATAGTGGGCTATGAACATCCCACCTCACTTATCCTTTACTCCCAGTTCGTGACCCCATCCCCCCTTTCCCTGGGGGGGGGAGGGGCAATCTGTATAGTGGGCTATGAACATCCCAATCTCCCTTATCCTTTACTCCCGTTCCAGCCCCCTTTCCCCCTTTCCCTGGGGGCAGGAAGCACTCCCCATAGTGGGCTTTGAACATCCCACCTCACTTTTCCTTTACTTCCAGGTCCTACCCCATTTCCCTGGGGGGGGGGGGGGGGAGAGGGAGGCACACCCTATGGTGGGCTTTACGGAAAGGCTCCACCCAAAAGGGGTGCCTTTTTTACCCTTACCAAGTGCAAACAGGTAGGAAAATTTGTTGTTAATATACCTATTATTTAAATGGATCACTGAAATACACCTTAAACTAGAAGAGATAACAGCCATGTCTAAGACTTAGACATAGCTGCTATCTCTTCTATCTCTTTTGATATGTGTAAAAAGCAATGTATGAAAGCATGGAGTCTTTAAGAAAATAAAAGCTCACTATAATCTTCTGTTTTTGGCTGCTTTGAGGTGTGTAAAAGGTGCAATTTTTTGTTATGTAAAGTACCATAAACTGCCGCTTATAAGCCCCCCTCTACTTTTGCTTGTTTCCTTAACTCACAGAATACTGCAAAGATGAACTCTGAGCCTCTGTTTTGTTATGTTCCAGTTACGTTCTTGTTGTTACAGTTTTGATCTTGTTGTTAAAATTGAAATGAATTCGATTTATTGTAACGTTTTGAAGCTTAATTAAAAACTAGTAAATTGAAAACGTCTTTCGATCAACACTGCTGTGGCTCATTTCAAAACAGTTTTTTTATTCTGCTTATGAGCCCTCCTGGAAATAAGCCCCCCCCCCCCCCCCATTTATAAGCCCACCCAAAACCCCTTACCAAGTTGTATAAGCCCAGGGCTTATAGGCGGCAGTTTACGGCATAGGGAAAGGGTAATGTATCAATAAAAAATCTACAATGTGTGGTTCCAGAAAATATCCATACCCCCCCCACGGAAGGGATTTTTCATATGATCCCCCCACCCCTCTGGATTTTCCAAAAACGGCCCACAAACTATACCCCCCCCCCCTCAGGAAATTCCAATTTTTTCCTACACCCCCTGGAAATATTTCTATTTCTTGTTTAAAGCGAAAAATTAGCTAAACTATAGTTTAAGAATCCAAATTTCGAGGGTTACTGGCGTTTTCTGGTAAATTCGCGTATATGAGCAGAAGTTACGTCGCATGTCAAATGCTATTATGCATGCATATCGTCATAAATTTTATTTACGACCAATTCTGCTTCATTATCTTGACGAAACAGCAACACTTCAATTTATAATCCGAGTATTTGACAAATTACAAGTTCTCTTGAGAAATAAATGTTGAGTAAGAATCGCTAAGTTACGCTGCCAAGGTAAAAAAATGAGTACTGTAATCAAAACAACATATTTTTTGCGGGCATATTCAAACCTAAATTTTATTGAAGGCTTGCCAGATATATAAAACCCGCATGCAAATCAGTAAGACAGCTAGAAGTTTTGCTGTAAACCATTTTTTTCTCAGTAATTTTGGAAGATGACTGCGATTGCCTTCCGGTTTCCATCGTGCAGTGTAATTCAATCTTCTCCACGACAATTAGCGTCCCGTTGTCTCGTCGACTGGCGGTGAAAGTTTGACATGTCGCCGATTTTGCAATTTGCATAATTCTGCTTTTATTTATGCTGTGGTAAACCGCCTTCGCTGGAGACCGGCAAAGCTAGAAAACTTTTGCACAACTAGATTTATCTAATGTAAAGTTAAGCCGAAAACGACGCTGCAAGCAGCATGAATGTATTCGAAAACATTTCAGCGCACACGCGGGAATGTTCTGTAAACAAACTTATCTGAACAATGGTTCATGTTACGCGCTCCCATCAAACACTTCCCTTTTAATACTTGGGATGTCTTTTACTTTATTTTATACTTGCTTTATGCAATTGTAATGACGCCTGCGTGATTTTGCTACCGAAGAAATTTTGCCCGTTTCTTTCATGCCGAAATATTATAAATGTTTGAGTCAAAACCCGTGAAACGGGAATGTTTTTATATTTGATTTATATAACGCGCCTAAGTCGTAAATTTCTTACAGATAATATTTGTTTGCCGAACTATAATTATTACAGTGTTTTTACGTAGTTTTCGATCAAGAATTACTCTTAGCGGGATCAAGAACTGTTTTGTGTCGATTCCGAATTACTACTGTGCTCAATGTTGACGCAATAATTCACTTCAAACGATAGTTTTCACGCCGGCGAACAACAACGAAGAAATGCGACGTAAATGTCTGCGCTGCTACTAGCAGAGACGGATACAGTTCGAAATCAAATGACAGACGTATCTGCTTAAATATGTGTGACAGAGATTCTTGGTGTAATTTACGGGATTTACTCGTCTTCCCCAGCATGAGCTGTTCGCTAATCCGCCGCTGTTTGGTAAAATGACCGGACTCTCGCAGCACCAGAAATCGAGCCTGACCACCTTGAAAATATCAGTTTTGTGCAGTTAACAAGATCAATGTTTGCGTCCGCGGATCGGTAAGCAAAATGCAAATAGAAAATTTAACATATAGGAATAATGGAACCGGTCTGGAAAAAATAATATAAATTGATACAACACCCCCCCCCCTCTCAGGATTTTCCTGGGCCTTTGACCCCCCCACCCCCCTGGAAATTCCAATCCCTTCCGTGGGGGGGGTATGGATATTTTCTGGAACCACACAATATTAAAGAGGTAAGCATTTGAGCCTCAGAGTGAAGCCTCTCAGACTTTCAAGTACTGCCCCTTGCGCCTTTCTTGAGGGTCCCTGACACTTTCTTCATTGTTACTGTACAATGTTAGGGGCGGCGAATTGTCTTTCAAAAAATTAGGGTCTTGAAAAATTTGAGCTGAATTTTGAGTGGTCCACAGTCTCGTTTTTTGAGCGATTCTCTCCATCTTGGAGTCCCAATTTTTTTCGTCCAAGCCGTCTCTGGGTCTCAATCGTTTTGTGAAGCCGTCTCCAAGTCTTGACTTTTTAGAAGGCTTTACTGAGTGAACCTCATGGTTCTGATGTAACATCACTCAAAATTATAAATGTCAATAACCCAATTTGCAATCTTTGAGAAATAAGTTTATCCTGAAGAGTCTCGTGCTCGCATTCAGAAAATTCTTAAAGCTCAGTCTAGCGTCCTAAAAATTGAAAATGTCTCGGGCTCACACAAGAAAACGATTGTCTCACCGCGTCGCAACGCCTTAAATTTACCATTCGCTACCCCTAATGTTGCACAGTTTTTCCATGTTTCTCCTTCTTCACACTCTCATAAAAAAAAAATACTTTTTCTCTCCTAGTGCCCTATGCCACTCCTCCCAATGTTCCTGCTCTCCGTTCCACACCACTATGAAAGACTCATGATGACAAAATATTCTGGAAAAAAAGCAGCAAAACAAACATATTGAGCTTCTTACCACAGGCTGTGCTGGATCCACCGTCATGGTCAGTTCCTTGTTTAACCTGTAAGTTAAAATCAACTCCTGTTATTGGTGTGGCATCAACTCTTTTTAATTACCTTCCACTCTCTAGAGACCAGAAAATCTACCCTACTTCAAAGAAAAAGATCTGGATTTTCAGTTCGGTAGACAAAACATAATAATTGATGTGTTGGTCTGCTTTAGGGCAAGTCCACTGCTCAAGATTTTGAAGGACTTCATGGTTAGTTCTCCCAGTCATGTATGGGTACATCTTTTTACATTTATAGATCCTATTGCAAACTACCCCCTAGCTATTATGGACACGCCACTGCTATAATTACGAAAACCCCACTGCCATTACGAAAACCCCCCTTGCTATTACGAACACCCCACTGCTGTTATGGAAACCCCACTGCTATTACAAACACCCCACTACTGTTATGAAAACCCCACTGCTATTACAAACACTGCAATGGTAGTATGAAAACCCTGCTGCTATTATGAACACCCTGCTGCCATTAGGAACACCACCTAGCTATTACAGACACCCCGCTGCTATTACAAAACCGCACTGCTCTTACGAAAACCTGCTGCTACTACAAACACCCCACTACTGCTACGGGAACCCAACTACTATTATGAAAACCCTGCTGCTATTACGAACACCCCACTACCATTATGAACACCCCCATGCTATTGCGGACACTCTAATGCTATTACGAAAAAACCCCTGCTATTACAAACACCCAACTGTCATTACAAAAACCCCACTTCTATTATGAAAACCCGCTGCTATTATGAACACCCCCCTGCAGTTACAAACACCCTACTACTCTTACAAACATCCCGCTGCTATTACGAACACCCCACTGCCATTACAAACACCCCCGTTGCTAAAAATAGGAATAAAACGTTCTCTGGTTAAAAATAAAAATCTATAAGCTTTCGACAACTGTTCTGTTGTCTCTAATGGATAGTCGCTTTTTTCTATCCGTTGAAGGCAACAGAACGGTTGTCGAAAGCTTACAGATTTTTTTAAAAAAATTTAACCAGAGAATGTTTTATTCTTATTTTTATCATGAATCCTGGTTACGGTTCTTCAATTTTCTTACCACTGTTGCTATTACAAATACCCCACCACTATTACAAAAACCCCACTGCTATTATAGACACCCCACTGCTATTGTGAACACTCTCCTTGCTATTACGGACTCCCCGCTGTTATTAGGAAAACCATTTGCTATTACGAAAACCCTGCTGTTATTACGAGCACCCCGCTGCTGTTATGAACACCCAGCTGCTATCACGAACACCCCTTTATGGCCACACAAAAGGGAGTCCCCCCAGGAAATAGCAAGCAATTTGAAGCTCTGCATTCAGAGTACTCACGTTAGCTGAAAGTTCTCAACAAACTCTGCTTTAAGAGTATAATTGACAGGCTTTGGTGAAGAGGTGGAGATGTCAACTGAGAAAGATTCAATTTCTGTTCCATTTATTAAGATAAAGCTATGAAGAAAAGGACACAAGGTCCTGCTGGCAAGCCTGTAATTGTACCTACAAGCAAGAAACAACAGCCATGAATAATCAATATATTATTTATAACCAATGAAGGGCTACCTGTC
Source organism: Siderastrea radians (assembly GCA_964017195.1). Taxonomy (NCBI): domain Eukaryota; kingdom Metazoa; phylum Cnidaria; class Anthozoa; order Scleractinia; family Rhizangiidae; genus Siderastrea; species Siderastrea radians. The sequence continues at coordinate 36,365,211 of OZ024895.1, forward strand.
CCTTTAGTGCCTCTCCTTTAAGGTGAAGAGAAAGGGTCTCAAGGACAGTACTAAGCACGGGGTAATTCTTGTGACACTAAGGGTTTTGGGCAGGGAATAATATATCTGCCAGCAGCACCCCTTCAGCCCTGCGCTGAAGTCCTGTCAGACATATACTTTTCTGCTAGATGTGGCTAACTTAGTCCAAGGACATTATGCCAGCCACACACACTGTACATGTACTATTCGACCCTGCAGTACATGCCTGAGACGCACCTTCTGAACGGGTTTATTATTTGAGCCTTGCCAGCAGTATTTCCTGTCAAACTATCCACACTACAGATTTGTGTATATTCTGTGCTGGCTAATACTTGATACATAACCATTATCGTTTTTCCTACCAAAATATTCATTTTAATTAACTATTCCAGTGTAAAAAGTAGCCTATTTGCAAAGCCTATCATATTTATTTACCTACTGAGCATTTGTATGTTTTAACTTAATTGTCACATTCATGCCTGATATACAGCTATTTCAATTAACGTTGTCGGATTTTAAGGCTTCGAGCTTACTAGACAAGACTGGAAGGTAGTATGGGTAGCTGTAAATCTTTTGTGATTCGGCTGTATTTTCACGGTTGTTACTACATGGGTGAGAGTACCATAAACACTTGTTTGTGTGACTTATTTCTGAAGGGGTGAGCCATAGCTTAATTTGGTAAATTTATTAACAAATTACCCATATCACCTAGCGGTCTTATCATGTAGGCTTTCCGACAACCTTAATTGAAATAGCTGTACATCTCAAGTTATCGTAACTGCACCATGCTTTGTGAGCTTTTAATTAAAATAATAAAAAATGCTAAAATTGTGCTGCTCAAAAAACTTAAAAGGATTGTGCATAGGATCATTAGAGTTTTAAGGGCCAGTCTTATGGCGATTTTCCTATCTTCTTTGTCACAATTTTGATTTATTTATACCAAAGTACCTTGCTCACACATGAATTGCTTTTAGACCACCAAGGGGACAATATTAAATGAATTTTCAAAACAAAAACAAGCCAAAATTAGTTTTTAGAGATTTTATCTGGGACACAAGGGCGGAAACTTGAAAAATTCTTCCAGAAGGTTTCAAGTCGGACGCCATTTCCACCCTGGCCGTCCCTATCCAGACATACTTATTATAGTTTCCATGTACTGGAATACCCGTTTTAATATCACTGGACCATCATTTTTAGGCTTCCATAGATAAAATGTGTCTTTTGGCTTTTCACAGTGATACTAAAAATTGACGAGACTTCCCCTTTAAGTACCAAGAAGTATGATGCAGAGATTTTTGTACTGCCATGGTAGAAATCCTACACAGGGTCCTAAATTAAACTAGCACCCTGACAAGGTCCTATTAAGATCCTGTTCTGTCCTAAACTTAAGGAACCTAGTAGATCTTTTAAAATAGGTACCCCAAAGGGTACATGTGTCTTCTTGGGATCTGGTTTTAAAGAGAACCATACTCAATATTGATTATCCCTGTTAGAGGGGCCAAGTACAGACTGAAAATAAACAGTGGGAATGAGTGAACACTAACTATTATAAACATGACTAATACTCATACTGCAATTTGATCCCTCCTGAGTTATTACTTTTATATTTTTTACTTTTTAAACTCAAGATACATTATCTGTCTGGAACGAACTTGGGTAAACTGTGTTTAGTTCTACTGGTTATGTCTCATAGCACATCTCATATAAAGACGGGCACAAAAGGAATTATACATGTATGTTGAGACGAACTGTCAGGTTTTTTAATTTAGTTCTCTTGGAAGACAAACTACATTGATCTCATGGACAGATACTAGTTAAATTATGAAACATATGACCAGACAAACTAAACCAAAGTTTATCCCAGATGGATAATGCATTTCTAGTATAATAATGGCTGAAATGGGTAAACTTGTCTTCTTTTGCCAGTTACTTTAAAAGATCTTTGAATTCTACTCACTTCTCTTCTGGTATTGACCAAGACATGACTCCTCTTTGTAAGCGTGCCACAAATAATAAGGGATAAATTTGATTTGCTGTATCACTTTTGACACTAACTCGTACTGCATAAGGCTACAAAGAAATAATACATTTTAATTATTGGTTAACAAAATGCTTTGGAAACATTGACTCTGCCTGACAACAAGAAGCCTTTGTGTAACAAAACGGACAATAGGACCATTTCAACAGCAGAAATAAGCCATGTTGATATAGAACACATCCTACATAACATGCGAAATAACCATTTGCAAGTCGCAACTTAGCTAAAAGCCAGCTGGAAAGACATTATGTCCAGACCATGACTTAAAATTTTTTGCAACGTCGGGCCCAGCTGCATATGCATAATATTGTTGCAATGTGGTGAATTTTATTGTCAAAAAGTGTCATACTTTTTTTTTTTAAGTTTGGATCATTTTATCATACAGTTGTAGATTTTATAGCGCTATTCCCATGTAAATAAATGTTTCAGTCAAGGGCATTGTTTTGTTATTTAACTGTGAGTTTCATGTCTCTGAAACTCGATATCCTCCTTATGTGAGGTACATTTCAGGACGATTTTCTTTTGAGAAGAAAAACGACCATGGGAGAATCTCTCATAGAGTCTCCCACCCTTGTGGAAAGTTTTGCAAAACCGGTTAGCCCGGGGATTTATCCCGGGGGCAAACCGTTGACATCAGGGGAAAAGGCAACGGAAAACTTAATTTACCTTAGTCTTGTCTGGCCAAGAATAATTATATAACCAGACTTCCTCTCTGGCCAGGACTACCATCCCACGAATTTGATCTCCCATGGAGCCATTCTTGTATTCAAGGCCGTTTTCCGTCTGACCAGTATTTACGACTAGAAGAGTCCCAGAAGCCGACAAAAAACACACAGTGAGGCAGATGATGCACCAGCTAATCGTATGCATTTTTACAATACTCATTTAGGTTGCTTTTGTGTGAATGGTTTACGAAGTCTTACAATGACACGATTGCTGGCAGACATGTTGTTTTTTCAAGCGCTGTTCGTCATTTCCGTTGAACTCGCAGAGCATGATGGGGACAACCGGAAAGCTCTCTCTCAAACAGAACCTGAAAACGAGGTTGCCTCAGTTACCGGAAGTTGATTTCGAGGTAAAAAGGTTATCAAACAGCTGATAAAAAATGTTGTTTGTGCATTCAATATTTTACAACCCCTTTCCTGTTTTTTGTTGTTGTTGCATTCATATTTCCTTTTCCATACATCTTTGTGCCCACGCAAGCGCACAGTTTTTATCAGAATTGATAAAGTCTAATAAATATGAAACGCATCAGACGAAACAAATCAGGAAATGTGAAAGATATGCAAATAAGTATAAACACACGTTTGTGCCTTGAAATGAGCCCAATCAGTTTACAAAACAAAATGAAGGGCTGATGAACGAGAACTCGGCTAGGCAACAAAAAATGTTTTAGACGTCTGTATAGAAATGAAAATGTACTCTGCCCTGAGGCCATGAGAGAAAACGCATTCTCCTTGTTTTTGTTGTCAAAAGGTTTCTTTTGTGTCTTTTATTCATTCATTCTTTTTTTTTTTTTTTTGCATAAAACCTGATCATTGAAGATTTTTGCCTCTGGATCACCTCACTCTTCTGATCAAAGCTACAGCTGTAGCTCTTTAAGATCGGAAGTGACGCGGGTAAATTTATAGGCTGTTTCGTGGGTCGGATAATTGGTTTATGGACGAGACAATGGAAATTATGCCACAAGCCCTCAATAGAAATGTAAGTGGATTCAAAACCTCGAGTTCCCCCAAAACCAAAGAATGTGCTAAGTGTCATATTCTAAATCTTCTAGGAAGCAACATTTGGCAAGCTTCTTGTCCATTTAATATCGCCATGTTGTCTATTATAAAGGACAAAAAGTGCAAAAAAATATATATATATCCGGTTTTTCATATGAACATTTTTTGAAGAAATCGAGTATCCAAAATTCTTGGCGGAGACACCGCAATAGGAGAGCATACGAGCCCTCCTTCCTTGCTAATTTTTTTATGCCACTCCCAAACCTGACGGAAGTCAGCTGTGAGAATCAAAACATTGTTTTGTCAGCACTTCTTTCCTCCTGAAAAAAAAAAGAGACAGAATTTCCATTAGTCAAAAGAAGGGTATTCTAAGGTCGAGATTAAAGCAAACAGCTACTTCACCTAGTCAAATAAAAACCATTTTAAAATCGCATTTGCAATTTGATCAAATTTCCCACAAGGATTGCCTTCACTCGAAAATATGCCACTTCCGCCGGAAATTACGGCGGACTGTTTATTAATTGTGTCCAAACATGCGTCCAGAATGTTTCCAATTGTATTTCTTTGGTATTTTACCGGCTTCAGAAAGAAGTCAAGTTAAAACTTTTGGGAAATAAACAGATCGATTTAGCAGATCCGACACCTATTGTCTTACCGACCTGCGAAATACGCATAATGAGCGGCAAGTATAATAGCGCTTTGTGACTACACCGCGAATGATTGACATGTGTCATAAGGTCGCCGAAAAAGTGAAAGGATTGAATTTCAAGCACAGGTTTGCGTCGGATCTAAGTCATGATTTCATGAGCTTTTCACGAGCTTGTGGAGGTTGAAACTGTTTTTGTTGTCTGCAGAAGAAGGGAAAAGGCTGATAAACGCAGGAGAACTTTCGTAGTAACAAGCATCGCTCCCTAAGTGGTAATTTTGGGTATGTATTTTAATCTCTATGAACGACTGAGCGAGTTGTTGTATGAACAACGCTTGATAAGTGTGTCTAATTCTTTGTGTTCAGTATTTGCCAAGATTCTCATGTCTGTAGAGTAATTTTTGTTAATGTAGTCTTTAGTAAGGTTTGTGGTACTTCATGATAACTACCGTTTGTACAAACGCCATTGTTGTTCATAATACACCATACAACCGCGAGAGCGAGGGTAATTTTGAGTATAACTGCCTTTCCTGTGAGGGCTTTACAAACTATCTCGTTAATTTAATTCTGTGGTATGTTCAAGAAAACGTGCTAGGTCGATAACTACAGGATTATATATGTATTTTTGGGTACGGAAACGCTAAAGTACTGTATGCTTCGCTTGTAAGAGGATTTTGTGTCGGGCTTCAGACCAAATATTAAAATCGACATTTATAATACTTCACAGGAACTTACCATTTTGATGTCAAGTACTAGCTTATAATTTTAACATTATGTTTCAGTGATAAGTTTCTTTTTAAAGAGCTCTCTAGTTCCTGAAAGCGAAGTTCTATTAATGACGGCTTTTCATATTAGAAAAATTCAATAACCACAAACAGTAAAGATGTGTGAAATTTCAATACTATGTACGAAATTTTAGCGAAAAAATTAATTGAGCTACTGAGGTTAAAATATTGAACTTTGAATTGTTTCAAGCGACCTAACAGTAGACCATTGTACCCTTTATCTTTACATTTATGGCATTTCAACAAAGAAGTAAAAGAAAAATCTTAGATTTGGTGTAAGTTTTAACATCATCGACACTGAACTGAAGCCACTTGAAAAAAGATGCAAAATGTTCACGTGCCTTTTATTTAATTTTGTCAGCTGTTTTGCGAATATACCTCTATTCCAGCTTTTCCTTATTAAAGAAAATTTAGATTCAAGTGCCGTTTACCGAATTTTTCTATCGACCTCAGATGTCTATATGATTTTCAGAGATAATCCTTCCTTTGTCTCCGTTGCGTTGAAGAACATATGTGCTTCGATTTGCAATTCTGTGGGGAACTTGATAACTTATTTTTCTTCGGGCTCAATTAGTGGCTTTTCAAAGCAAGGTTGCTTTTTCGATAAATAATGAACCTCCAAAGAAAGCAATTTTTTGTTTTCATTTGGGTTTATGTGTGATTCGAACGTCTTCATCTATCAGCGATAGAATCAGCAAGCTTGCTGACTGATATTAAACACACGTTGTAATTTCGTGAGTTATAAACGTGGGGATTTCTTTCGCCCAAAACAAGATACATGACAAGAAAAACATCTTCGGTTATTACCTTTACGCAGCTAATTAGAATTAAAGTTTAAAAAAACCATGCTGAGTTTCTGTCGTTTTACACAAATGTTTTGCAATCGTGGGAAAACTAAGTCACGTACTGATTTTGAATCACGACCTATCAATATGGGGTCCAATATAAGCTTAAAATCTTATTTGTTGCTTTCTTGGAAGACAGTCAAACACGTTTGACGGTAGAAAATATTGTAAACTATATTTGTTCTCTCTGTTTTGATGTCTGCTCTATATAACCTGGCATAGAGCTAATGATTTGAAGCAAGCTGGCATGTTAATGATGACTTCTCAGCAGGGGTATTTAGAATTTTGATGAGATTCATGAGGAGACGGAAGACGAATTGTCCTTGGCTTTCACTTGAATGGCCACACATAATGATTTCATCCCCAAGTTCCGATGTCAGAAAAACAAGTATCTTGTATAATACAATACACATTGTCACTGGAACGCGTTGGTTTATAACTTTCATTTAAATGTTCACACATTAGTGTTTCATGCGTAGACTCAAATGTGTGAACCACCATAATTCAATGTAAACAGTAGAGTTGAATCTCTGGATACCTCCATAAAATGGACACCAAACTGTAACCTTTTGATATCCGTATTAGAGTTTTGACTGTGCTACAAGAAGGTATCGCTCAGGTTTTTTTCACAGGCTCAAATGTTAGAACCATCTTGTACAACAGTAAATAGACAAACACAACACAAAAGTAGCAGTTTATATTTGAATGGCTATGCCTTAGGGTTTTATCCACAGGCATCATAATAAAATTTAACTGCAGTACAGTATTGTGCAGTAGCTTGTACAATTTTGTCTCAATGGTTCAAGAAAAAACAAGAAATGTGTCTATTTCATCGCATAATTACTTGTACATACATGTACAACATACAGCCTGATTTCAATTTTTTCCAAAACAGTGCTTTGAAGTGAGTGGAATTACCTTAACAGTGTGTAGTAATTTAGCATTGATTGCTCTTTAGCCTGAAAAAATATTGCAAGGCTAAAACAGGATTTGTAGTTGTAGTCGTTCATATTTTAATTGCATCAAAACATTGTTTTAGAAGCAGATGTGAGCCACAGCTTGCCTTGATTTGAGATCGATCATGGAAATAGATTTGAGCCAAAGCAGCACTTCTTTGCTTGTGAAACATGTTTTCCAGTTTTGCCACAGAAGAAGAGAGAATGTTTCAGCCAGACATTGTATGTACAACATGGACAATTGTGCAGCGTTTCCATAATTATATGAAAAAAAAAAATGGAGGAAAAAATGCCAATACATAACCCCTTACCTCTCCTAATGCCAGTTTTTCAAACAGACAAAAAATAATAACTAGCTTTCATGTGTCGAAAAAATTGAATTGAAATGTTTATCTTGAGAAAAATATTAATGTCTCTGTGGCAATAATCAGACATCATAGCATGGTGTGCCCAAACCTATCTCCTGTTGTCCAGAACAAGTGGAAATTCAAATAGGTCAAATAAGTCTTTGGCTAAACCTGTCCCTGTTTTGGCATTTATCCAAAAGTCACAAAAGTCCTGAAGGTTCTTAGCATACAAAAAAGAAATGTAAATATTTGTGCAGTTTTCCTGTTAAATAAATTGTATGAGAAATTGTGGGTAGAATAGAGAATATTTTATTTAAGTGGGAGAAGTATGATCAAACGAGAGCAAACAATATGACAAAGGAAATGACACTCTAGTTGTCAAAACATGTTACTATAATGTTGTATTTTTAACATTTTTGGACAAGCACGTTGAGTTTTTTGGATGATCAAATACTTTCTGATAGTTGTGATCCAAAGGACAGGCAGACCACTAATTTTCTCTTACTCTGCTAAGGAGTGCATTTTGAACAGCTGTTAAGCCTGGGTTAGTCAACAGCACATTTAAGTGTCAGTACCATAACAGTTTGAGGCCGCGCAGGGGCAAGAGTTTCAATTCTTGTCAGCTGTGAGACTTTCATCCTCATCTGGTGCAGGCTTTCTAAGTAAAGGGAATGGTAACTTAATTGTGTCTTGTCAAGGATATTTCTATGCTTGGACTAATTATCTAGAAGTAGTAAACACTTCTCTTGGACTTCACTGAATATCAACAAGTTACATTCTTCTCTACAACACTTTATTTATTTGAAAAACACTGCTTTTCTTAGGGGAAAAAACACTGCATTTATGTGAAGGTTCTTTGAGAAATATGTTTTTTCATCTACCACCATCTGATTATATGGCTCCCAAAGGATGGCTATCAAGTGTGGATTAAGTCCTTCATGTTTGTGCATTCTAATCTGTTCTAGACGTGCTATAGTTAATCTCTGATACTGTTAACATGTGAAATCTCATTAGGTACTGGTGTGAGAAATTTTGTATTGTGTTTACATAATGGGCTTCCATAGGAGTTTTAGACAGCCCCTAAGCTTCACTAATTACCCTTTTAGTCTGCTCTATTCTTATAATTTCTTTCCAAAGCAAGAGGTCATGGCATTTACATGATACTCGTACAGTCAAGCCTCAATTGTCCAGACTTTTTTCAGTCATCCTAATTTAATTATGAACATTTCCAACTCGCAGTTGTAACAACTTTGAGCTGAAAAAGTGTGAGATATTACTTAAAACAGGGAAACTCATTGTGAACACTTTCACAAAAGATGAAGTTAATCATGTGGCTATTTTTGTCACCCATGAGTACAGTTTCTTTTGAAAGTAGCCTTCACGATTGATAACCTGATCATGCTTGGTGATGTCTACAGTTTTGAGCTATCTCTAGAAACATTCTCTGTCCTTGATGATCCTATTTTGATGGCCCCACTTTGTCTGGGTACTTAAGTGTTGTTTTGTGTGAGTATGATTTTATAGCCAAAGGAAAGAACTTGATAAACTTGTATAATGGTGTGAAAGTCATACTTTTTTATTTAATTTCATCCCTCTCGCTTCAAGGTAAACTATGTGTGTCAGGCAAACCGTATAGTACTTGCCATTCATATAGATAATGAACCAACACTTTTAATAAAATTACACATTTACCGAGTTTTTGTTTCATACTGTAGTCACTGAGATTAACATACAGAAATGACAGAGTAAATGTTCTACTCTCATTAGTCACTTTTAAATTTGTTTCATTTGTCTTTTGGTTTAGAAGAACAATGTAGTGTCGCTAATGAAATTATATTTTGCTGTTCACATTCTGCCTGCATGACATGGTCACTGCTAAAAATCTGACTTATTTATTCCATAGAATTTACACAGACATCTCAGCACCAAATAAAATGAACAAACTACGTTGTAGAAACTGCTTTGTCTGATTTTGTCCACTAATCGAAGCACAACAGTCAGTGAATTCACTCACTCACAGCACCCTGTATTTTCTGTTATTACTCCATCAGTTCACCAAAAATTCATAATGATGTAACCTCTATACAGTAATTTTGCCCAAGGAACATTTTGTTTATCTCAGTGTGCCATTGTTGTAAATTCCATTCAGTGATTCCACAAACACCTCTTGAGATCTAATAAAAACAAGTTTCCTGCTGTTTTGCTCCCAGTAACACTGTTACCACTGATCTTTTGTGTCCTTCAAAAGATCAAAGGTGACCCTGCTGGCAGGGTCAACTTTGGAAACCACAGGAAAGTACTGCTTGATAGCTGTTATTTGAATGATCACACTTAAGGATTTCCTATCCAGACTCAAAATCTAAAACTACCTTTACAGCATAGTAAACTGCATCACAGGAGAGAGAGTGCTACTCAATAGCTTTTATTTGAATAGTCACACTTTCAGATTCCTTCTCCATACTCAAGAATTAAAACCACCTTGTGCCTCTAGCATACACTGCAGTACATGGCACCACAGAAATGTACTGCTCAGTAGCTTATTAAGCCCCGAGTGACTTCTGATAAATTGCTACATTCTCCTTCCAATTTGCCCTGTGAATGCTTGTAAATCAAAGGGGGAATTTCACATTAGACCAGGAGTCAATTAGGGCCATATTCCACGCAGTCTCAAAAGGTATTCTAAAATCACCTATACAACATAACAAACAGTTCTCACCACAGGAAAGTACTTCTGAAAAGCTTTCATTTTCATGGTCACACTTCAGGGTCTCTCAGTTGACTGTTAAAATCACAGTTGACATAAATAGACCTGTGGTTTGACTTCTGCAGGAAAAGGGAAGTTTTTCCCTATAACCTGCTGTGACAGACTCTTTTAACAACACATTTTTTTTTTTTTACAAATTAAGAAAAACTTGGCAAAATTTGTTTACCCTTAGCTATGCACATGTGAAGATAACAAATAGCAGATATGAGTGACAAAATGTTTGGCACCCCATCTATTTGTTGTTTTGAGTTTACACCATATATTGTATCAAGTTTAATCTTCTTGGCACTTGATGTGGAATCTGCAAGGAATCTTCTGAATGAAACTTGGACATAGCCTTATACAAATTTAGTTCAGTTTTACATTCTTTAAAGTTATAATAGTTTTTGCGTGCATGTTTACACTGACAAAGCAAAACATTTTTGACAAAGATCAGACCTGGTAAATTATATATAAAGTGATTGCAATTATGTGGTGCAAATTCCATGGAAATGTTCAAATGTATGGGCTTTACTTTTTTAATTTCAGGATGAGATGGTTCATCAGCATATTACCTATTTAACCCCAATTATGACAAGTATCTTAGTAATTTCTTGTCACTGCATAGTTAAAACTTCATGTCATGAGAATGAAGGACTGATTTTTTTATTGATCACCAAATATTAAGTTTTTAAAAAATTTCTTCTAAAATGAACCAAAATATAAACATGTGGTCAGAGGGAAGAAAGTGCATGTTGATATTTGGGCTTGAAGGGTGAGGCACATGTAGTCCATTCATAATTTCACCCCACTCACGTGGGCCCCAATGGTGATCAGCATCAAATTTCTCCTTATCATATCAGTGCATTATAACACATACAAGTCAAGAATTAAGGAATTGATCACTGAAGATTGATAGTCTTGATGTTTAAACAAGTTCTCCCAACTAGTGCTCAACAAAATATAGGGAGTCCAGTAAGGAGAATTTGCATTTTGATGCTGGGGCTTAAAGGGTTAATCAATAACTGCAAACAGTCCAAACCACCACACTAGGATATGCATCCCCTGTTCTTTTCAAACAGTGATGTGGGTTATTTGTTGTCCCCTTCTGATTTGGTATAAGAAGATGGCTAAAACAGGGCCAGTGGCTTACAACTGTGACAAAGTATTGAGTACAGCCAGCATGGTCCTACTTGTAATTTATACCCAGGTTGGTGAGTAGATGTAGGGTCTTGAACCCATGAACCCTGTTCTGTAGACTGGTACCCTGCCGACTGAGCCAAGCAGGTGATACTGAGACAAAACATCTTTAATGGTGCAAACTGATAATTCTATTAAAATTATTTTTGTTCTCTTACAGAGCATTCTTAAAGGATGTATCTATCATATGTTAAGTGTTGATTAAAGAACATTTGTCAGCTACCATGAAGATGAGGTCTGGGCAATCACCACTCTTTTCCATCTTTGTGTTCACATTATGCTGTACATGGATAAAATATACTGACTGTAAAGGTGAGAAATTCTGAATCTTTGTGTAATTATTGAGCCTCAGCCAACTAATAGTTAGTGCATTGGGAGTTTTGATCTAGAAGTGAGGCCATGTTAGGGTAAATTCAGACAACCATGTTAATGAAATGAAATGACGATGGACGACAAGACTTGGAGAATAAGAAACACTACTGGATGGATTTCTGACAGGGACATGCTGTTTGTCTGAATTTGAAACAATACATGTTTTGAAGTTTAGACTTAGCACATGGAATAAGCCCTATGCAGAATTTATCTATTGCATTAACATTTACTTTTATTTTTTTATTGTCCCTTGACCAACAGGAAGTCCACCAGTTATCACCAACCAGCCTACCGATGTTGTTGTTTTCAAGAATGCTCCAGCTGAACTTAAATGCAGTGCCTCTGGATCTCCGGAACCAAAAATGTACTGGTTAAAGGATGGGGTAAAAGTGTTGACGGACCAGGATGGACGAAGGTACCTTATGCCAGATGGATCCCTACACTTTGTACGGGTCACCAGAAATCGTAAAAGGACAGATGCTGGTGTTTATCAGTGTGTGGCATCTAACAAACATGGCACCGTATACAGCAAAAATGCATCTTTGACAGTTGGAAGTAAGTGTTCTTTCATGACAAGTGTATTTGATGATGATGGTGGTGATGATGATGATGATGATGATGATGATGATGATGATGATGATGATGATGATGATGATGATGATGATGATGATGATGATGATGATGATGGAAAGTGTTTGCCTTGGGTACAGTAATTTATTTCACTAATTGGCTAACTTATACTCCCATTTTCTTAAACTTTTTTTGTTTCCCTCGAATGTTCTACATGTAGATAGCAACCATCTTGACTGTATCAGGGTCCGAAATTAACTTTTTTATGCAAGCGCCAAGTGGCGACTGAAATTTTTTTTTCAGTCGCCAGGTGGAAAATTCTGGTCGCCAAAAAGTGTCCGTAAATTTGTTGCTTCACAGCGAAACACGAAGCTTTTAAAGACATTTCTTTGCTCAAAACATAATCTTACTCGTGAACGATCGCAAGAGTCAGACTGCCATGAAAAAAAGGCGATCGTGTAGCTTACATTGTAGTTGAAAAGGAGTTTTTGTTAAATTGATAGCTCTCTTAGTTTGAAGACTGAACATGACGCCACTTCTTCTGACTGTAAAGCATTATCGAAAATTTGTAGAGCGTTTCGTTGAATATTCAATGGCGAAAGGAAAGCCTGTGTTTATGCAATGCGCCCACGGTATGGTTGTCAGATGAAACTGCTGAAAACATGGCGGCCGCTATATGTCGATTACATTGCGTGGATTACAACTGTTGTGGAGGTCATTTAACAGGAATCTTACCTTCGTTTTTGATCTAAATTATTTTCAATGGAGATTAAAAACTTCGAAAAGACAAGGGGTAAGTTTCTGCTGGAAATCAAACGCGAATTTTTCCATTTAAAACGAAATTAATTCCTTGAGCGGCGGCTCAAAACATTAACAAGGCGCTGAAAGTTAGTCGCCTCCTGGCGACTAGCCTTGAAATTCTGGTCGCCAACACTCAATTTTCAGTCGCATTGGCGACCAGCTGGTCGCAATTTCGGACCCTGTGTATATATTTTCATTTGTGTCCGAATTAAGAAATTTGCCATTTTAAAGCTCATGATATTATGCATTTTCTGAAACAGCGCTCAAGAACCTCTTCAGATCTGAACCTGGAGACCAAAGTGTCTACACTGGTGAGACTGTGATTCTCCAGTGTTCACCACCTAAAGGGCGACCTGTTCCCATTGTAGTGTGGTTGCATGATGGAAAAGTGGTTTCAAACACCAGTAGAACATTCATCTCCTCAAAAGGAAACTTGACAATTTCGCCAGTTACTAAGGATGATCAGGGATCATATGTGTGCAGGGCAGAAAGTCCACTTGGAACTCGAGATAGCAAGAAAGCTGCACTCACTGTGAAAGGTATGGGCTTTTTCTTTTCACCAGGCAGCATGTCCTCTATCTTAGACTGTGAACAGTAGAGGAAAAAGTGGGTAAGTTACAGTAGAGAAGTTAGTTGATTTGTTTCAGGTGCCTAGATTCTTCACATAATGAGATGACATTTCTTTGGGTGTCAACAGTCAACAAAAGTATTTGAATTCTTACTGTTTACTCAACACCAATGAATCCAGCAACAGTCTTGCAGAAATAGTTACCAAGCATTTTGATTACTGATAGAAAAATATCGGAATTTACTACTTGGAGTTACATAATTTATGTGTTAATGCAGGACCCAAAAACATGACCCACAGTTAGGGGGTATCAAGCATGGTGTGACTGGCCTCCAAGCTTTCAAAGTTCAAGCACACATTAGGTGAACTATCTCACCCATGACTGTCACCCAGAAACAAGCCAAGATTACAAACTCGTTTGCAATTATAGTATTAGTTCATTTTATTTGAACATTGAAAACAATATTATATCTTAGCTATAAACAAGCATTAGTTTTATCGAAACTTTGGTAAAAAAATTACTCATTTAGAGTGCAAAAGTGCACACAAGGCACCGTCAAATTTGCAAGGTTTTATTACCTATTAGGCTTTTGTGTAATATCAAATGAGGTCATGTTTCTGCGTTTTGTGTACATGCTTTGCCTCTTTGCAAGGCCCTTTTCCAACAAGTCCCCCCAAAAAACTGAAAAAATATGGGGTATGCACAGCATGTGAGCCACTTCTATGCTTAAAATTCTTGCTAATGGTGTTTGAGCATTCATTTGTGCATGCATTGGTAGTGTGACAACTCAGTCTATGCAACTAAAAGTATTTCAAGTTTTGTTAGTACTAGTAGTGTTAAGGGATTCATTTTGTATTATGATGTTTAAAGTATATCTTTTTTTAACAGAGTATGTGAACCCGCTCACTGTTGTGCCAGCTTCACAAGTTGGCTTCACTGGAAACAGCACCACATTTCAATGTCACTACAGAGATGGGGCTCAGGAGGACGTAACTTGGCAGAAAAAGGGTGGATCACTTCCCAGTGGACGGCACTCCACTGATAATGGGGCACTCACAATAACAGATATTGATCTTCAAGATGAGGGGACGTATGTGTGTAAAGTAAATGCTGGGGGAAAAGAGCTTAGCGTTGAAGCAATCCTTGATGTCAAGTGTAAGTATTTATAAAACATGTTACATGTTCATACAGAAGTTGTGAACAAGTTCTGTTGTTCTTATCAAATAGCAGAATAGTTAATTGTGTAGGGACATACAATTTCGGTTGACTTTATAAATTTTTGACTCTACACGGTATTGAAAGTAAAATTCTAAGCTTTCGACTCTGCTAGAGACGGGGGGAGATACAACCTTTCAGCGATCTGGACGAGACTGGTCAGGTCACACGTCACATAACCTTATCTGGACGAGGCTGGTCAGGTCACACGTCACGTGACCTGACCAAGTCACTGTGAACAAGACTCTAACAGAGTCGAAAGCTTAGAATTTTACTTTCAATACAGTGAAGAGTCAAAAATTTATAAAGTCAACAGAAATTCTGTAGTTCTTGTTTTTATTTTTAGCTTCATTAATTTTAATTTTTCATGACGTGTTTCTTTCAGCCAGACCAAAATTCATTCAACAGCCAAAGGATCTAATTGCCAATGAAGGCACCACTGCCAAGTTCTCTTGCATTGCGGTAGGAGAGCCGCAGCCAAATACTTTCTGGATAAGAGAAGGAAAGGGTACTCCCATGTTTCCACAAGCAAAATATGATGGGCGATTCTATGTAACAAAATCAGGTGAACTGGAGATCTCTAATGTACGACAAGGAGATGAAGGAATCTACTCCTGTACAGCTTTAAGTCAAAGTGGCAATATTCAAGCTAAAGCACAGCTCACTGTAATAGGTAAGGCTGTTCTTAACAAGAACTTATAGATACACCTGTAACATTGTCCTTGTAAAGTTTCTGCCTGGTGAGCCACTTTTAATTAATTTGCCTTCTTTCTTGGAGGTTACTACTAGCCCACTTCACGGACCATAAATTTTACTTTCAGTTTTTAAAACAATGATCACATGATTATAAGTTTGTTGGCCACAAGCAGACTGCAAGATTTGTAATGTCAAACATGTGATGAACAATTTTCAAGTTGTATTCAGCACAAAATTAATATTCTCAAAGAACGCCCTTCCTGAAATAAAAGGCTGTCCTATACTAGTCACAAACATATTCGAGAAGTGTTATCCCAGGACAAATACGCTGTATGAGGTCACAATTTAAGTACTTGACACTATTTCCCCTTGTTACCATAGGACCTACAGATGTTCTCCCCGCTGTCATTTCTGGTCCATCTAACCAGTCTGTTGATGAAGGAACGAGAACTGTCAATTTCTCCTGTAAAGTGATTGGCAGCCCAGAACCAGCTGTCTCTTGGTTCCAGCAAAATGATGTTATACCGCTGCAGAATACTTCAGTTATTGTGATAACGAGGTCAGGGCAGACATCCCAACTGAGTATCATTAATGTCACCCTCGCCGACCAGGGAACATACAAATGTGTTGCTACCAGCAACATTGGGACAGACGCCAAGGAAGCTGAACTAGTTGTGAAGAGTAAGTAACTACTGTACTACAGCGCAAAGATAAAGAAAACATGGATCATTTCACATTTCTGGGAAACTCCCCACCTACTCCTGTCCTTACCCAAAATTTTTTTACTTATTATCACTTACAGCAAAATGTAGGGTTAGGGGAGGGGTAGGTGGGGGGTTCGCACTCCTGTTAGCCAGTCTAGTTTTGTGTACAGATCTTCCTGAGTGCTTGGTTTTTCATACTTAGTGAACAAAAATCTGGACACATCAAACCACGCTTTGTTGTTGTATTACCTTGACACATAAAGCAACCAAGAAACGTCTGCTTACAGGGTAACATACATAACCAATCAATTCCAAGATGCAAGAATTGTTGTAATGTGGTTCTAGCTTTCACGTCTGTGGATGACACCTTAAAGTGTGGCCATTCAAATGAAGGCTACTGAGCAGTACTTTCCTGTGGTGCTGTTTATTATGCTGTACAAGGTGGTTCTAACTTTCGAGTCTGTGGATGACATCTTAAAGTGTGACCATTCAATTAAAAGCTACTGAGCAGTACTTTCCTGTGGTACTGTTTATTGTGCTGTACAAGATGTTTCTAAAATTTGAGTCTGTGGATGAAATCCTAAAGTGTGATCACTCAAATGAAAGCTCCTAAGCATTACTATCCAGTGGTTCTGTTTATTTGTAGATATTTTGCAAAATCAATTTGGAATTTTTCTTTGTGCTGGAGATGGGTGCCTTTGAAAGTGAATGGGTAAAATTTGCTAAAGAAAGAGAGGGACTGGGTAATATGTGAGCTGTAGTTGCAAGTTGCAAAACTTGCAACTGCAACTTGCAATAATCAACTCACTACTCCACAACTCACGTATATGTTTTTTTTTTTTGGCATATTAATTTTCAGTGACAACCACTCCACCTCCAACAACAACGCCAACCCCTAAACCAACACTTGCTCCACTGGATCTGGTGTCAACTACTGCCACACACAACTCAGTGTCTCTAGTTTGGAGCTCAGTCTTTCTTTCTGATTCCTCAAATGTCATGTATGATGTGGAATATCGTAAAAGTGACAGTGACAAGCAGTGGGCAGTGGCAGTGAACTCACTCAAGGACAACAAGTACACTGTACACCGTCTGGATCCTGATACAAGTTATGTGTTTAATGTGAAAGCAGTTAGTGAAGGTGGGACTATTTTGACGCAAGCTTTGAAACAAGTGTCTCGGACAACAGGGAAGCAGCCTACCATTCCCATTGGTGAGTCACGCAAAGTGATGTCTTTTGTACCTCTGAAAATTTGCCTACAGCGAGGCAGGTTCTTAGTGATTTATATGTTATTATATGTGATTTATATGTTATTATTTAACAGAAAGGGGAAAACGGTGCTATTTTAAATTTTATTAAACTACTGTAAAAATGCCTTCTTTGGCTTTATCAAAATGGCCACTGGGAGTCAGACTTGTAGTAGCTGAGGGAAATCTCCATCCTTAGGCCGATATTGACAGCCCTATAGCGAAGTGGTATAGTGGTTATGGTTAGCATGTTAGACTTAGATCCAAAGGTCTTTGGTTCAATGCCCGGTCCCTGCCATTGTGTTGTTTCCTTAAACAAGAGACTTTACCCCACCTTGTCTCTCTCCACCCAGGTGTATGAAATGGGTACTGGCAACATAATGCTGGGGATAACCCTGCGATGGACTAGCATCTCATCCGGGGGGAGTAGCAATACTCTTGCTTCATGATACAGAAACCAGGATAAGCTCCAGCAGTGTAGGCCTTCTCGGCTCATGTGCAATTTTACCTACCTACAATTCATTCACTGGACTTCATCAGCAGGCTGATTCTTGCTGCCTACTACTCGTGCTGTGCTAAATTGTAAAAGTTTCAGATTTTTTGAGATATGTGAATGGGATGGTAATTATGAACTGGAGACACCTTACCTTTGCTGAAGGCTCTTCTTCCACAAGCAATGAAAGTGCAGTCTTAAGTCTGGTGTCAGTATTTTTTAGTGAAAACTATTAACTGTTTGCTTGCAGATCCCTCTCCATCACTCCATCCTACTGATAGCATTAAGATTGATGTCCATCTAATTCCCACTGGAACAGACAGGATTAATATCTCATGGACAGTAAGTGAAAAAGTAGTTTTAGCATACATTTGAATGACCAGAGTAAAGATTTCTTCCACAGACTCCAAAGTTGGAATCACCCTCTCTCAGGTCGTAAACACTGCCTTAGGAAAGTGCTTCTGGGTTTTATCCAATGCCCTGAAAGTTATACACACGTAGCCAGCTGGGGCAGGGGCAACCTGAGGAGCAACTGAAACCATGTGCCTAATAATTTTGCTGTCAACCCTTAAGGGTCTCAGTCAGGCTTCATTGAGCCAAAAAAACTAGGGCACTCATACAATCATGGTAAATTACATCATCATGGAAAGCAAGTTTTAATGAAGTATGTATTGTAAATCTCTGAGAAATGTACAAAAACCATTGATATAACAACAGTGGGAGTGTGTATGGAAGGGGTGGGAGGGGGGGGTGTTGGTTGGAATCCCTGTAGCTGTAGGTGTGCGAGGCTCACAATCTAAATTTGCTACATGATCCATGGCATCTG
Organism: Siderastrea radians; assembly: GCA_964017195.1. Taxonomy (NCBI): domain Eukaryota; kingdom Metazoa; phylum Cnidaria; class Anthozoa; order Scleractinia; family Rhizangiidae; genus Siderastrea; species Siderastrea radians. Next base: position 36,384,007 of record OZ024895.1, read on the forward strand.
CTTCTAATCGCAAACTATTGTTGACATTTTTCACAGCTTTCAAGACCGGTCAAGACAGCAAGTGTGGGTATTTTCTGGCGGAAAAAAGACTCCAGTATCGTTTACAAAAATCCTGACACTATTCTTGGATCTTCTTATACACTCACTGGACTTGAGCCAAACACAACTTATGAAATCAAAGTTCATGTCTCGAGTGAAGGCAATTCAATACCAATCAGCGAATGGATGCTGGCAACAACACATGCCAAACGTATGTATAAACTGAATCAAAATGAAAATTTCTATGTACTTTTTTTGTTATTGTTGTTCTTGGATGAGACACTTTTTGTATCTCTTAGTTGGTTTGATCTTAGGATTAAAAATAATGTTTCATTCCTTTCCCCACAGCCGTTATGGTCATCGTAGCGAGTGGAGGAGTGCATTCAACCGGAAGTTCTGCAAACACACCGCCCCCTAATGGTGAGGTCAGTGTGGTGGAGGCAAGAGCAGGAGATACTTGGTACAAGATGAAGATGTTTATGCGCCAGCCATGGTTTATTGGAACCATGGGTGCAGTTGCTTGGATAATACTGTTGATTGTGGTGGTGCTGCTGTACAGGCAAAGACGAAGCAAAAGGAAGGCAAAAACTCCAACAAGAGGTGAAGTTGTCTTCATTCACTTTTGTTCCTTGTCACATGCATGTAGAAGCAGATGCTGGGTGCCAGAGGTGTTTCTTGCATGCACTACTACGTGCAAACTTGGTGTCTCATAGACCTTCAGCCAATGTCTACTCCACTAAACAGGGCTGTGTTCTAGCAGTACTCAGTGGCCTTGGCTACTACATTCGTAGCTTTGTCTTCAGTCAACTAGGAAAACGTATTTTTTGTATAAAGTTTAAGGCCTTGGTACTTTCCTTTGCTTCCGCTTGAAGCAAAGGAAATAACAGACGTCTGCACGCAGGCTATAGAATATTGGAGGCAAAAAGAAATGGGAGTTGAGTTGTCTGCACACTTGCTATCAGATGTGGTAAAACCATAATATTTCAGTGGATACCTTTTTTGAAGGATATCCTTTCCCTCCTGGTATAATTTAAAATGAATGTAGCTCGCACGCATAAGCAGGATATTAATTTATCTTATGGTAGTTACTAGAAGCAGTGCAAGGCTCGTTAGGGCGTTAGTAGTCACATATTTTTCATTAAGTTTTTCTTTTCCCTTTTGCAGTTTGTGTGCCAGCTGACAGTTTGCCAAGGAGTCCTACGTAAGTCTTATTTTCTGTGCTTGCGTAGGTGTTTGTGTAGACTTATTTGCTTGTGTAGGTGCTGCAGCGCAGTGTTTAAAGGGACGCATACTCATAAAAATTTCGCTTAGTAAATTTCCATGATCTATCGCAAAATCCCACCAAATATACAAATCAAGTGGAAGAAAAAAAATTCTACAGAGCTAAAATGAACACGTAGGACAGGCGTAAAGTGCAAGATTACAGGGAGGAAGTAGGGTGCATTTCATCGAATTTATTTCATGACAGGTGTTCCAGAATTCAAAATTACCAGTCATTCTGAACCACTATTTGAATTTTTAAGTGGTCATTTTGTCTTTTTAATTTCTTACTTTTGGAGATTTTTTTGCAAAGGTTATGACTGTGGGAGAAAGGTACATTTTGGCAAAGGTTATTAGAATTTAAAAAGAAAGGTGGGTAACCACACATTTTCAGAGATAATTAAGCAACCGTAATTGTGAAAAAGGTTTAAAATACACAGAATGTGTGGCATTTTCTTTCGAAATTGAAGCTCAATTGTCTCTGAAAAATTGTGGTTACCCCCAATTCCAATTTTCTTTTTGGATTCTGATATCCCTTGCTAAGATCTGCTTTTTCCACATAGTCATAAACCGCGCAGAATACCGTTGTATTAGTAGGCCAATTATCTCGGATCAGCCCTGAGATTTAAGCTCTTTTTGGCTTAGCGTCTGTTAATTGTTTGTTCTGGATATTTACAGTACACGCACTTCAAAATTCTTGTGGATGGAGGAGCGCAATTCAGAGATCCCTCACCAGCTGACCAACAACAGATCCAGCGACAGCTCAGTATCTGACTGCACAAGACAAATGGGAAACTGCTGTGGCAGGGCTGGCTCCTCTAACAGCAGCATTGATTTCGCTAATAAAGTCACTTTGAATGATTTGTCAGGTGAGAGGACGAGTTCCAATAGCCTGTGAACAGGCTCTGCTAGACTCCGAGTAGTCTCTTATTTTGGCAATGGTGATGTGGGGCAGGCCAAATACACGCGCACGCAAAATTTCGAGGAGACGTAGCCTGTTCCAGGCTCTGAGATAGTGGGGAAAGCGTGAATTGAGAAAAAGAGCTCGAAAAAAAGCAAAGGGGCTGGGGAGAGACAAGGCGGCGGACGCGACACAAGGGGAGCAAAATTTCGCGCGCGCACGTGTGTATTTCGCCTGCCCCCCAGTCGCCATCGCCAAAATTAGAAACTACTCGCAGTCTAAGGCTCTGCGATTATTTCACCACAGTGAAGCCTGTTAACAGGCTAAGTTTCAACGGTTGACCTTCCATAGGCACCAAAGTACAGATTTCAGAGAAGTTTTATTCTTAGTTTTGTCACTCACCCTGGAACCCTTTTCGTTTCAAATGGCCAAAGAATGTTTTTGTGGGGGGTTTTCATATTTATGTTTATATGGGTGTCAGCCATACTTGATTGTGTACTTCAGGGCTCCTTTTGATAACAGAGTCAGTTTTGACTCTGACTGGATCACCCTGGCATAAATAAATAAAAGTGTTTATTTAGTTTTAGTGTAGCGTATGTACAGTTGTCGGACAAAGTTACTTCAAAAATTGTTGCTTTTTGATGTTCTAATGACCAACCTATCGTTCTTTAAGCAGTTTCAGTGATCAATAAAATTTCCGAGATAACTGGCTTATGGTGCTCGAAATATGCTGAAACTCCCCCCCCCCCCACCCCCACCATCCCCTTTTTTGCCCTAAGTTTTCTGTCCAAAAGACAGAAAACGTTCACACTACTAGTAAAGTGCTAAGGAATGACAGTACTTTCACTCGATTGGCCACACTTGATGATTTATCTGACGACTTTAACCCTTTAAGCCGTGATATGAAATTGCATATTCTCCTTACTGTTCTCCATACATTTCTTATGGAACGAATGAGGAGAATTTGTCTAAATGTCAAGGCATCTTATCCTTGGTGATCACTCTCTTTATTCTCATCTCTTGAATGTTTGAACAAGTAGTGCTAATGTAAAGAGAAATTTAATTTTCGTCTCCATTAGGGCTTAAAGAGTGAAGTAAGAATGAACTTGTAATGGTAATAGCCTTTGTCTCACATCCTCGCATGTACATGACGACATCGAGGAAAGTATTGGTTGGAAGGTATCCGGTCACTTCGTCCCATCTGACTATTGTGTGGAGCGATCTGACTATTGTGTGGAGCAATCTGACTTGGAGCAAAGTGACCATGGAGCGAAGTGACCGTAATTCGGTTGGAAACTTCCCTTGAACACTTGTAGAACTCCTTCCACTCGCATGAAATTTGCTTGAACATATCTGTAGATTCCGTGATATTGTCTTTGTAGATTTCTCAATTCTTGCTTGTGTTATTAGGTAGCAATCATCACGTGGAGGCAAACCATTACAGCCCAATGGACGAGGGAAAGTCTAACAACTTTTCAAATTCAGTTAATCGTTACCACGAGCACGTGAACAAGAGCAACAAGTTCCTGGATTCCCCAGTAAACTGTAAGTAGAGGTTAACTCCACAACGTACTGTACTAGTCGTATCCCACATTTGAACTTCTCTGTTTCAAATTTGTGGAATCGCACTTGGCTGGCAATGACTTTTCATACTCAGAATGTTGTGTCCTTTTTCAATCTTCCACTTTGATATGACGTCATCATCGTCAATATCGTCGTATCATGACTACCTAAATGGTTTCTTTTCTCCTAATGGATAATAGGGCTATGGATAATAGATGGAGCTATATGTTTTCGTCCTTTTTGCTTGTGCACGGACATAATGTCAGAGCATACGTTTACGTTAGTCTAGACTGCTAGTAGTCTCTAATTTTGGTGATGGCGATTGAGGGGCGGGCGAAATACACACGCGCGCGCGCGGAATGTCGAGGAGACGCGATGCGGAGGGAGCTCCAAATTTTTTGGCGCTCCCGTCGCGTCGCGTTCCCTCGAAATTTCGCGCGCGCGTGTGTATTTTGCCCACCCCGCATTTGCCATCGCCAAAATTAGAGACTACTCGCAGTGTAACGTTAGTCTGACGTTTCAGAGATTTAATCGTACAATCGTAGATAACCGACTGTTATTGCAGCTCTGTAAATAACGTTGAAATCGTTTTGTCTTGTTTGCAGTTGATGAAACGTTAGGCGGATCAAGGAGCCCATCTGAAAGCACCCTTCCAACTTTGCCAAAGAATGGACCCAAAGAGAGGCTTCGTTACTATGACTACCCCGAAGATATTATGAATGGGGGCAAGTCAAGTTCAAGCTCCAGGAGAAGGGATCTTAATCAAACACCGAGTGACTCCAGTGACACCGAGAAAACCAAACCTAAGCTGAAGATACAGTCGTTTGAGATGGCTGGAAACTTGCACACCACTAGCACGTTCCACTCTGAGCCACCCCCGACGTACGAGGCGGTGCTGAAAGAGACTGAAATGGAGATGAAGAAATTCCCGCTAAGTGGTGGCAATGGTAGCGGTTTGGGTGCGACGAAGGAAGATGAAGCTGAAGGAAAGAAAGGGGAAGAGGTTGCAGAGGAGACTAATAAACCTAACGCTACTGAAACGCCTGTTGTGGAAAGGCCTTCAAGCCCCGCGAGTGAACGAAGCTGTAAGACGTCTACAAGTTGTGGTTCGCTGCAAAGAAAGAAGAGGGCTCTTAAACCTCCGCCTCGTTTAGCCATTTTTAATTGGGCAGATCTTCTGCCCCCTCCCCCTGTGGAACCACCACCCAGCAGCTTGGGTTCCCCACCCCCCTCTCCCCCGTTCAGTGAAAGAAGTGGCATGACAGGTATGACGGGTAGGACTGGGATGAGTGGCATGAGTGGAATGACTGGTATGAGTGGTATGACAGGAATGTCAGGAATGACTGGAATGACAGGTCAGAGTGAACTGACTGGCAAAAGTGGTCTAACAGAGCCTACCAATAGCAGCTCCCCAAGAAAGACTCATAGGAAGGGATTCCCAGCCTCAAATGATGGAGAACTCGAATCGATGGCAAGCAAGTCAGAAAAATCGAAGAAATCTCGCTCCAAGCCTAAGCCTATTCCGATAGACCTCGAAGGCATCACGAGCGACATTATAATGCAATGGGCGGAGTCTGTCACGAACACGAGCGGCTCCGAAGATGAGTCGTCGGCGTCAAGCCCCAGTCGTGTAAGCGGTATCAGCAGTGATGGCTCATTCTTTACGGATGCAGACTTTGCAAACGCCGTACGCGTTGCCGCGGAGTGTGGCGGATTTAATACGGATGCGTACGGACTTATGGATGCCCTAGGTATACCGCCTCCGTATGCTGCGGGCTGGAAACGAAGCAATTCATTTTCCAATGACAACGAGGCTACTGTAGGAACCGCGGCTATGTATGGCCCGCGCCCTCTTAGAAGAAAGTGGGAGACTGGGAGTGAGGGTGACCTTGAATACACTCCACCCAATCGAGTGCGTCCCAGACTAAGACGCGACAACGAAAAAGGACCCAATGACACGGCATCCTTGCGAGGGGCCCCTGGGGAGCTCAGAAGACATGCACCCGGTATGCGAACTCCTGTACCAATTGTCCCGTCACAGCCCAGAAGACCGCTTCACAGAGTTGCCCGACCAGGAGGGCCCCCGGGGCCAGGAAGCCCTGGAATTCTTGTGCAGCCTCTAAAGAAGACAACACCACATGGCGTCGTGGATCCACGAGAGCCAGTCAAAAAGAAGTACGCCATTGTTAAGAAGATACCGCAGAGTCAGGAACAAGAGAAAGGCGGAGGGTATAATAGCTGTAGCATGAGCTCGAGTAAATCAAGCAATACTAGCACCAGTACAGCTAGCACAGTGAAAAGCAGCTCCTTCGCTCCTTCAGTGCATGACGACTCTGATTTGGAAGAGGTAAGCTGCAGTTTTATTCTCCTTTCTTGCAAAGCTAGACCACAAAATTGATAAATTATCTAAGAATTTTACTTCTCAAATGCTGGGAAACGACTGGCTCCTTACGTAATTACTCCTCGGTAGCTCTTATGTGAATGGTCACACTTGAGGTGTCGTCCAGATACACTAAACCACCGTTTATGTACAGCATAATAATCAGTACACAGGGAAAGTACTGCTCAGTAGCTTTCATTTGAATGGTCACACTTTGATTTCATCCACAGACTCAAAAATTAGAACCACCTTGTACAGCAAAATAAACAGCACCACAGGAAAGTACTGCCCAGCAGCTTTCATTTGAATGGTCACACTTTAGGATTTCATTCACAGACTCAAAAGTTAGAACCACCTTGTACAGCATAATAAACAGTACCACATGCATGACGTACAGCTCAGTAGCTCAGTAGCTTTCATTTGAATGGTCACACTTGAGGATTTCACCCATAGACTCAAAAGTTAGAACCACTTTGTACAGCATAATAAACAGTATCACAGGAAAGTACTGTTCAATAGCTTTCATTTGAATGAATACCCCAGGAGTTCTTGTATGAACGGAAAAGCTAGAGCAATTTACTGTAAGTTTGAGCGAATTCAAATTTTTCGAGAGGACACCAGAGTCAATGAGAGTGCATGAGATTTTAAGCCAATTGAGATTCAAGCTCTTTGAATACGCACGAGAGTCAGTAACGAGAGGGTGTCAATGGGGTTAACTGACTAGCGTATAACAATGGATTTTTGTTATCGTAACCGTATAAATAACAAAATACGAGCTGACTATCGTATAAAAGGAAGCCGTTTTCTTAGCGTATGCAGTACATAAAAGACAAATTTTGAACGCTTTTTCTGTGCAAATAAAAAATTGAGTTTGCCAATACTTCGTTTAAATCACTTTTGAGTCGATTTTCGACCCTGCTAAGACCTTCAGGCCATTGTTGTAGTTTTTAGTCTACTGCGTGACTGATTTTCGTGACAAGCCCTGAGTCTGCGCTGTATCTGCGGCTTTATCTAATCGTTCCAGGGTATCTCCTGACCTTCGACCTCGGCAAACGTGGCATGGCATCCACTTGTGCTGTGTAATGCCGAAGATATCGAGCGTTTTCGCTCAAGAATATTACTTAATTGAGAGCTTCAATAACTTCAGGCTGCACGTGGAGGGCTTTCTTGGTGACAATTAAAGGACCTTAAAGGGGCTATGTCATGGAGATTTCGACGTTCTTGGGTCAAAACTGCCCTACATTAAAACTTAGTACCTTTCTCAGACACAGCATCAGCTTATAGAACACTAAAAGAAAGATATCAAGTGAATTTGCGAAGAACGAATATATCATAATCAGAGTTCTTTTGAGTTCACCAAGACACGAAAACATTAGCCTAATTTTTTTCAAGTTGCAATCCATTTCCAGCCAGGTCTTCTGCTGCTGAAGGATTCTGGACACTTATGTTTTAATACTCTTAGAGCACTAGTAGAAAAAATTTAAACAAAGCTGAACCAATTTGTTTAGGTTCCCACTGATATGAATATGTCCTTTGGCTTTTTAAAGTGACACTAGAAATGGTGACGTAGCCCCTTTAAGTCTTACGGTTGGCGCTTGAGACCACTTGACGGTAACTCAATTTTGATTCTGTCGATTCTGCTTGCTGCTGTCTTCAACAAATAGAGTTTAAGCCATAGAAAAATGCGCGCATGTGATTTTTGTTCACTCGTCAGAAACTCACCCGTTCGTCAGTGAAGTACTTTCCATGCTGTTTTTTATTTTTATTTTTTCTTATTTAAGACCGTTTTATCGATTCTGGTATTTTTTTCCTAACACTAAGAAGATGAAAGGTTGTGATCAACATCGCTGTTGACTACATTGTGAGGAAAAAGTTAGTAAACGTTAATTATTAACTGACTTTTTTCCCCGTTTGCTGTTTACTAAAAGGGATTTTTTTTACTGTTTACTGACTAAAAGGGATTTTTTGAACTGTTTACTGACTAGAGGTACACCCCACTGACACCCTCTAACGATAGTTTGAACTCTCCCCAACTTTCATTCCTATCTGGCTTGGGCTTAAGGGAACGACATGACGAAAGAGACAAACCCCGAAGCACCGACTTCAAGTTCGAAAGTGCGATGCACTAACCAATGATCATTTCTCTTTCTTTTGCAGTCCGTGCCGTAGATACGCCACCAGCCAGTCAGCGGACTCCACGTGCAACCCAAGTCCGTGCGTGTGATGAGAAGTGGTGATAACACAAGAAGAAACATTGTAATTATATTTTATCCAGATACATAGACCGATTTAAAAATTCGTCGTAGCTGTTTGATATGTGGGTCATCAAGCACATTCTCTACACTTGTGAGGGGAAGGGGTAAGAGTTGCCTGACGACCCAAGTAACACCTGCATAAGAGAAGCTACATGTACGTCACGCTCTTTTGGCTCCGATAGTTAACAGTGACGCTTCAATCTAGAGCTTTAACGCCGGGCATTTGTAAAACGGTTATAGTATTAATTAGGTAGGATTTAAAATTTTCCTGGGTTTATTTCAGTGCACCAGTCTTCCTCTGTTGTTGTTGTTTGTTTGTTTGTTTGTTTTCGTTTTCCTTTTTGTTTCAACCAATAAGGAACAACACCCCTGCAATCACAACTTGCTTACGTGTTTTCCCGCGCTTGGGATCGGTTACATGTTTTTTTCGCGCTCTGCACCAATTGTATATTTTGGCTTCAAGTTTGGTCCATTACATTGTTTACGTGTCATTGGATGTTGGTTTCATACTATGCTACTGGTTTAACGACTGCTATTGCAAAATTGCTGTTCAACTTTGTGGTTCCTTTAAATAAAGGAACCACAGAAAGTTTTCAACTGAAAGAAACCCAGGAATAACCTTTAAATTTACTAGACGCAACGTTGCTGTTTATATAAAAAGGCGTTATACAGTTACATTTTAATATGACAACAAAATTTCCGCTAAGAATATTCAGGAGGCCGTGGTGTTTCAGTTATTAACGTAAGAATTTTAACTCTCGCAAGAGGTCAACGGTATTGTTTGTTTGTTTGTTTACAGTGAAGATATATATCTACAAGAATTGTTTGAGGTAGTACTGTCATGTCCAAGTTCATATGCATGATCCAGTTAGATATTAAACTTCTTTTCATCGGCAGCCTAAGATGTTAAGGCTGCGCGCAAAATATATATATATTTTTTATGGTTACCCTAGTGCACGCCAAAGCGTTGCCCCTCGACAGTGGTTTGTTTGTTTGTTTGTTTGTTTGTTTGTTTGTTTGTTTGTTTAACGCCTTTAAAAATACGATCTACAAACGACAAACGAAAGTGCAAACTCAAGTTGGCAAATGGAGTTTGGTGTTTGTAACCAAAGACAGATTGCCGACAGTTAGCCTGCGTGGCAGGCGCCAAAATGGGAGGGAAATGGGGTAATGATTCGCAAGCGCGAACTGAGCGCTTGCTTATCCCTCACTCCGTGCCATTTCAGCGCGCGCCGTGCAGGCTAGCCGACAATTTGACGAACTGTTCGCAAACTCAAGTATACTTCGTAAAGGCGATTATCAGTGACGTCACGTTTGGATACTCATTCATATCATGTTTTCGGGTCACGTGTTTGCTTGGATGAAACCGACAGTACATGTCACCTGAATACAATAATCTAGAAATTGCTTGAAAATTTTGCGTTGTCTTGATCGAGAATATTGATGGCGCGGTAATGGGAGACGAGCGTCTGATTTAATATACAGAAATATACAGACTTCTCAAGGAATACTTGAATTTCCATGTACAGTTTTGATGTGCTGGTAATGCGCCCCTTGTGTTGGCGTGATCCAGGTTGTTTGAAAAATATGAAGCTTTGAATTTTATGTTTTAGCAAGGGTTTTAAAAAGAGATTTATTTGAAAATTTTGTACAAAAACCGACGTTTACGCTCAGAGATCTTTCCAGATTTACTTTTTCCTAAGAATGTACCTTAGTGTTGAAAAGCAAGAAAGAAAAAATATAACTTTATTTTATTTAAAAAGCTTAAATATTTAGTTTTCGTATTGGAAGCAAACACGACTATAGTTTTCAGTGTTTTATATAAAGCAAATGCATTTAGCAATCAGCAGTAAAAAATAATATTGTACAAATAACAAAACGCGTTATATAAGACTAAGAAATAAACACTAAATTGTTATCTATCTATCACTGTGTTGTAATATCAACCCCTTTCTATGTAGGTTGCCTGACTTGATTACAGTGGAACCACGACGTAACGAAGTGCCAAGGGACTGACAAAATGTGTTCTTTATAACGGGGTTGTTTCCATACATTTTACTATCACTGGGCTGTAGAATATGGTTCGTTGTGTCGGGGTTCCACTGTACTATTTTTGCAAAAGACGAAACTCTCATTACTTTTTCTGGGCAACTTGCACTTTGTCTCGCAACGGACGGATGGATGGACGGTCACGTGACTATTACGTCGCTACCAAAATTTCTTGGCTTGATGAGTTACCAAATGGTGCTCTGCTGGCGCGCTACTCGCGTGGGGTCCGCTATTAGAAGGCCGTGCAGTGGTTAGCTTGCGTAGAAGGCGTAAACGAGTCCCTCATTTTTCTCCCGCGTTCTAGCAACCCCTTCTCCTTCCCGGTTTACGCCTGCTACACAGGCTATGCATTGGTGTGCCACTAGACTTGCTACAAGTCTACTGTAAATAAGTTTTGTATGTTAGTCGCTCGTTCTGACTATGGAGGACGCGGACGCGGACGCGATCCACGCGCGGGAAACATAATGTAGGCTGGTTCTGCGGAACAAGCGTCGCTCGTTTACTATCATCACATCACGCGCAACACACGCAAATAATCCGCGCGCGAGTTTTGCAGTCATCTGAACATCGACCACTGCGCTACATGCACATCTATATAGAGCGTTTTTGGCAATCACCAGCTAAACATCTCTTTTGTCCCCGAAAAAAAACGAGGGACTTGTAGCAAGTCCAGTGTGCTGCATGCGCTAGTCACGTCAAGTTTTACACCGCCTAGCTCTTGAATGATTCGTCTTAACATTGCCCCAGTCGTTGCAAAAAAGTTGAATTCGGTTTCTTTTTGCAGCATTTGTGGCGACAAATTGTTCAAGCTCTGCGTAGTGTAACTAACGGCTCTCTGCTGAGATGAAACGTACGGAAGAAAAGTTCAGTTGTACGAAATATTGCTTAGTGTGTAACACTGGCTTTTATAGTCGATAATTTCCCGATAAACTTTCGAATATCTTTCTGATCCCCTGTTATTTTTTTAATCCCCTGTATTCCGCCCCCCACCTTCCCAAACTCCAGTTAATTACCGTTCTGTCAAGATCTGAGATGTTTTTTCCTCTCTTGCTCTTCCTCAGTCAAACTCCTGGGGCCACCTTTTTTAAAAAACGCAACTTCGTTCCCAAATTACCCTGCGAGCAGAGGCCCTTCGATCTTCCTAGAAAGATCGAAGGGCCTCTGCTCGCAGGGTATTCCCGAATGGGAACCCTAGTAACTGGTCCGTGATTTTCTTTGACTTCAGAGAAATAGGCCCCGGGAATCTGGTTAGGAGGGAAAGGTCAAAAGGCCTCAGTTGTTCACAGAATGGTCACTTTGCGAAATTTGTGAATTCAAAGAACGTAAAAATTTACAAACCTTTGTATGGCTGTAGGGCATAAGATGCCATTCAGTCATAGAAACGTCAGTAAATGCTGTAAGACATTCAACTGAAGAATATTTCATTCTTTTTTCCTTTTAAGTTTAACATGTCAACTCCGAAAATAGCTCGTTATAGTTGGGGCACTTGTTGTATTTTTCAGGTGATGACGTCGGCGAACATTTGGATGAATTAGCTAGGATGAAAGACAACTTCAAAACCATATTAAAGTTATTATATTTTTTATAGTTTTTTTTCCAACATTGAATGTTCTTCTCCTTTGTTCATTTACAACCAGCATAGCAGTGGAAAACGTCAGTAAACATTCGACCTGCTTCTCTCTTTTCCGCAGTTCAAATATATGAATTTCATATATTGATGTTCAAAAACTAATCCATTGCCAACTTCAAAACCAGTTTTTACGAGTAACGAAAAAAATCCCTTTATTGCCCAGTAAGCGCTAAGCGCTAAGCTATAACAAAATTGGGCTTAACTGCAAAACACCGCGCCATCCCAACCAACAGTGAAAACGCGTTTTGAAAGCGTTGAACAGAAGAGCTACAAGTAGAAATCGTTGGTGTACTTCCGCACAACACACGATCGAGGCACAAAGTCACGTGCCTTCGGAATAGAACAACACAGTACAGATTCAAGATGGCGCAACCTCCACCGCCACCGCCGCCGCCTCCTCCTCCGATAGAAGGGCCTGTTCCTCCGCCTCCTCCCCCTCCAGCCCCTCCGATGGAACCTCCCATGTCTGCTACACAACCTCCAAGTGTACAAACGACATCCCAGCCCGGTACAGCACCGCCAAGCGAGGAGAAGATCTGGGAAAGATCATGGAGTGTCGATGAGCTCAGAAAAGGATCTGCAAATTGGACGTTAGCAGCCGATGCTGGGGTATGGTGTTGCTCATTTTTGTTCCTTACGTTACAGTTTGGATCTTGGTATCTTTGAGTGCTTCGGGATTTTGATGACATTTTACTTTTAGGCTTAATTAATTCTTGCACCACAGTTCGTAACTCGTAAGCCGGATTATGTGACATCAGCAAATAAAATTCTGGATAGCTATGTGACAGTTAAGCATGCATGACGTTAATTATTGGCATTGAAAAGTATCAGATTTGTTCACTTTAAAGAATCGGGTATAATTAGTGGTTAAATTTTAAACAGTGTACTGAAATATCAAAACATTTGAATATTTGTGTGCAAGGAAACTTGGTGTATTATGAAAGGTCCCATATATTAACCTCACGAGGTCACGACGTCGAGATATTATTCATTTTTTTTCGTCACACTGAGATGGCATATCACCCATCATAAATAGAAATGTCATCCTTCACAGCACCATGTTATAAAATCAACACACGAACAGCTCTTTAAAATTATAGTTGAATCCCCAAAACCTAAAATGACATTAATAAAAGTATGTTTATTGCATTACTAATAAATAAAAATAACAATACCTGAAAACATTTCCTTATACTCCAGGATATTAAGTTGCAAATATTTACTCAGATATTATCTGACATAAGGAAATGAAGTACAAGGAAATATTTTGTATCTGTGTACTTCATGTGCAAATAGGTTGGAAAAAGGTATTTACATTGTGAAATTTTTCAATATTTCTTTCTGTAATGATCACAATTTGCTCTTATGTAGTTGCTAGCTGGTTACCTCTTTCACCCAAAAGTGAGAAAAAGAAGAAGAAAATCCATTTTGCATGAGAATGCTTCTTGCGGTTTCATCCGTGGTCTCATATATCTGAACCATATTGCTTGAACAGAGGTTTGAAACTTGGAGTAAAACAGTCAAGATATCAACGTCCTTGCTTACATATAGCCTGTGATAATATCAAACTCTTTGCCTGAGCACTGTAGTAATTATCTCCACTTGACATACCTTTGGTAGGAAATCAAACTTGTAAGGAAACAACGGCAAGCTTTTTGCTTATTTTCTTCTATGTTTGTTTCTTTATCCAGCTATTGCTTTACTTGCAAGAATTCTCACAGAAGATGATTTCACAAACTCATGAAATTGAAACCCAGGTTGATGGACTTGTCAATAGCACCAAGGTACTCCACGGTTTATTTTGTTAATAATGCTGTTACAGAGTTATTTTAAAATCACTTAATTCTTGTGGTGACACTAGGGTCTACTGTTTGTTGTTCAGTCTTTCAATCTAAAGGGTGATGGCGGTTTGCACCAGGTCTTTGCTTTCATGTTATTTCCTTTGACAAAGAGACTTGCTCTATGCTGTCAGTAAAATATCCCCCTTCCTCCTAATGAAATCAGTGGTCCAGATTACTTATAAAGGCAGAGGGTCAATAAGTAATTTTGAGGGGTCAATAGATGTGGAACTCTTGAAATCTTCTCAAGTTGACCATTTATTTTTTCTGGTCATGTTGCTTTGTCAGCTTTGTCGGGTTTTTGACCCAAGACCCCTCTCTTAACGGGAACACTGAAAATGCTGTTCTAGGAAATATACCAGACTGGTTAAGTTAATATTAGAGCAGAGCACCAGGAAATTTTTCATTCTGATTAGTCCAAGCTTGCAGGGGCGTGGTGGTGTAGTGGTTAGTGGGTTGGACTTCAGATCTGAAGGTCGGTGGTTTAAGGCCCAGTGCCTGCCATAGTGTTGTTTCCTTAGACAAGAAACTTTACCCCACATTGTCTCTCTCCACCCAGGTGTATAAATGGGTACCGGCGACATACTGCTATGGGTAACCCTGGGATGGACTAGCATCCCTACCAGGCAGAAGTAACAATATTCTCAGTTGCTTCATACTACAGAAACTGGGATAAGCTCCTGCCATGTAGGCCTTCTTCGCTCATGTGCGACTTTACCTCAGTCCAAGCTTGCAGGTGAAAAATGCTAAGGTAGGTAAAGTCGCACGCGAGACACAGGAAGCCCAATTTCTGTAGCATGAAGTAACTGAGAGTATTGTTACTCCCCCTGGATGAGATACTAGTCCCTAGCGGTATGTTGCCAGCACCCATTTTATATACCTGGATAGGGAAAGACAAATTGGAGTAAAGTTTCTTGTCTAAGGAAACAACACGATGGTAAGGACCAGGCCTCAACCACTGACCTTTAGATCTGAAGTCCAACATGCTAGCCTCTACACCACCGTGCCCCACAGGTGTATAAATGGGTTCCAATAAATTGTTATTCAAACCTAAAAAAATGCTGGAAGTATCCTTGCAGTTGACTGATGTTCTATCCAGGGGTTATAGTGATACTCCTAGATGATCCCTGGTAGAAATCCTATGAAGGATCCTAGAAGATCTTACAGGATCCTGTAAGTTCACATAGGATCCTACCCATGATCCTAAATGGCAATAATCCTAACTTTGTTTTATAGGATCCTACTCAGGATCCTATAAAATCTTTCAGGATCCTGTTCAAGATTTTTATAGGATGTTAAACAGGATCCTGTAGGATCCTATAACAGGGAATCCTATAGGATCTTAAACAGGATCCTTTAGAATCCTATAGGATCCTACAGGATCTTAAGTAGAATCTTATCAAGATCCTGGGTTAGAATCCTACAAGATCTTATAAGGATCCCATTAAGATCCTGTACAGAATTTCTACCAGGGATTACACATTCTATACAAACAGTTTAAAATAAGGTCTGGCTGTATGGGTGCCCTGTCACCTAAGTGGCATTTACGTTTTCTTATAATCATTAAAATGTAACACTTTGTTTTGCCTTGACAGGGGATGGATTCCAAGGTGCAAAATACAATGAATGACTTTTTGATGTTGTCCAATAATCAGTTCATTGAAAATGTGAGTTTGGATTTTGCACATTATCATTCTGAAATGGTAGAATATTTGGGTTATTAGATCCTGTTTTCATCAACATTCTTTGTTTTAAATACCCTTTTAACTGCCCACAAAACTGCTCAATATTGCCCCCTTCTTTCTGTCTTCTCACATATGCTACTCCTCTTCTTTAAGGCTCTACCCCCTTTTCCTGGTTTCCTGTACAACTGCTTGCCCTTCCCCCACTCTCCGCTGCTAACTATACATGAACTAGAATGTGCATTCTTTCAACAATTTGTTACTTTATGTTAAATTTTGTTACTGTTTCCTCTTTTATCTAGCGTGTTTATGAAGAAGACCTTAGCAAAGATGAAACCAACGAGGAAGAAGAGAAAGCGTCTGAGCCAGAAAAGGTATTATTCATCAGTTGCATGGTATTTCCACTTCTAAAGTGATGAGCAACTAGCAATTTATGTTCATAGTTAAAAGAGCAGTAAAAAGTTAGCTCAGTTGCAAAGTGCCTCACTTAGAATACTGAGTTGGATGTTTAGATCATAGGTGTGTTTTTATATTGCAAATGGATGGTTGTCAAAGGGCTGGTTATTCAAACAAAGTTTAGACGAGGTTTACAGTCAAAAATACTCAGTGCATTCCGCTCATTATTTAGGAATGATTTTCATTAATCGGGAACGGATTGCACTATTGGAATCAAAATTCTATTTTTAAATAAATTATTGAAGATTGAAATGTTCCAATGGTAGACTCATTCGAAGTAACGAATGTTGATTGGATTGTTACTTATGTAAGCCAAAAGTTCACACGCGAAATATGAAACCGTTGGCGGCT
Organism: Siderastrea radians; assembly: GCA_964017195.1. Lineage (NCBI taxonomy): Eukaryota > Metazoa > Cnidaria > Anthozoa > Scleractinia > Rhizangiidae > Siderastrea > Siderastrea radians. The sequence goes on from OZ024895.1 coordinate 36,400,411, forward strand.
GTTGGTTTCAGTCGGTTTGACATTACAGGGAATTTTTCTCACTTTTCAGGAACATTTGTTGTGCATTTGCAGCACACTTGTTTTTAAGAAATTATTCTTTACAGTTTTACAGCAACAGACTGCTTTTTTACGTGGAAAAGTGCCTGTAATTAATATTTTGTTGAGCGAACACAAATCAGGCTAGACACGTCAAGCCGCCAACAGTCTGCTAGTTGCACGTGAACATTCACCACATGTCAATAATAAACCAATTGAGCATTCCTTATCAAGGCTAACCGTTGGAACATTACAATATTCAATTTGAAAGTGGAACCAGGGCTCGAGACTAACTTTTCAGCTTAGTAGCCTAGTGACTAGTGAGAGGTTTGATTTCACTAGCCAAAATACATTTTCACTCTAGCCAGACTTTTTTTTGCATAATCTCGCACTGTGTTCAATATGTATAATTTTTGGCCCAGTTAAGTACTGTAAACATGCCTCTCTGTAATCTCAAGAGTCAAGAACTGGAATGTTGACCATTCTTTCCAACAGTTAAAGATCCTCACAGTATTCGTGCGTTCAGGGCAAATTCGTAGGCACCATGTTATTCACGCCTCTCTTTTCAGTGTCGGTGATTATGACCAACATCTAGAAAAGTTAACCTTATACGAGCTTGTCATCGTGCGGAGAAACGTTGGGAAGAAGAGACTAACATTGTTCGACATTTTAAGGTACGGAGAAAGACAAGTCTGATATAGCAGTCAATTCACGTACGGAAAAATGTCTGCAAGAGAAGACTAGTAAATTATGAGCGTATTTAAGTACGGAGGAACGTTGAGGAGTCATATCGAACTCGTTGGTTGTAAATGCACTACAGTAGGGAGAAACACTGCCAATGTACCAAGGTACAGAGACACGTTGAGGAAAGACTGAGGATAATAAAATACGCAACTACCAACTTACGGAGAAACGTCATTAGACAAAACTAATTCCGTAAGAATGTGTAACGTACGTAAGAATGCCGATCGGACAAGACTATTACGGTAGGACAATAAATTACAGTATGGAGAAACGTAGGGAAGACAAGTAATATTGCACAAACGTACGGATTAACGTTAAGAAGACAAGACTAATACCATATGAACATACTAGCGTACAGAGAAACGCTAAGAAGTGTAGACTTATGGTACGAATGCAATAATACACTGAAAACCATGGGAAAATAAGACCAGTAAAGTGCGAACAGGGTAACGGCGTACGGAGAAACATTGAGAACGCAAGACTAATAAATCGATGAACGTGCTTCCGTACGGAGAAACGTTGTGAAGACAAGACTAATGTCATACGAACGACTCTACGTAGAGAGAAACGGTGCATGGGAAGAGAAAGTAATATTGTACGAACGTAGTAAAAATTGGAAATACGTCGACAAAAAAAGACTAAAGAATTGTGTGAACGTACTAACGTACGGAACTGGACCATTTTCATATGAATGAACTAACGGACCTTTGAAGGACACGTATGGTAAAACGTTCTTAAGACGGCTAATTTTGTTGGAAATATGTACTAATGACAGAGAAACGTTGCCAACTGAGACAACATTTAGTAGGGAGAAACGCTGAGACGACAAAACAAGCACCATACGAACATTATGATATCCTTTTACGGAATAAGTTTTGGTTTCTGTTCTTCAACTTGCTTTGGGGATCGGATCATCAGAAGAAAAATTTAGTTTGGTTTCCATACGGTATTTTGGTGCTTTGAAAATTTCACTCGCCAAAATGGCTAGTGAAAGCGCAAAACCTACTAGCCAAAACGGAATTTCTACTAGTCTGTAACTAGTTGGCTACCATTAGTCTCGAGCTCTGGGAACCTTGATTCCAATAAATAAATGCAATCCATCCCCGATTAATCAAAGTCATTCCCAAATAATAAACGGAATGCGCTGAGTATTTCGACTGTAACAAAACCACGGCCTAAATCGATTTCAATCTGGTCTACCCCAATATGTAAGCCTTCTTTACCATAATCAAGTAAACCAGGTATGTTGCACAGACTACAAGAACGTTTATTTCCTATGAAATAATAATGCGCTTGTAAGCAGATGTAGAGTTTTAGTGCCTTAAAACACAGTCTTAGTTAGACTTTGTTTAAATAATTGGTCCAAAATGTTTCCTTTCAGTAATCAGCAATAGGGTTTTGGTACCTCATAGTGACAGTTCGTTTGTCTGGAGCTGGTTTAGCCCAGCTAAGCTAGCCTGATAAGTAGGTGTCTGCAACTACAGTATAGGGCATCTGAAACATTTTAGTGAATTGTTGTTTTGTTGATTTGCTGTCAAAGGCAAAAACAAGAGAACAAAGAGAAGCAGAAGTTATTCCCAAACTAAGTGAAGCTCTCAAACATGGAATCAGTGTGATGGATAATGCATTTGTTACACTTGAGCTTACAACAGAACGTGAGTATTCGTAACTATTGTTGTCGTTATCACCATCATCATCATCGCTACTTGAGTTTCTCCAAAGTGACCTCCACCAGGGCAAGCAATGGCAGTTGCTATGAGAAATGTTGAGAACACTGACTGAGAACTGACTAAAATGGTCCAATTCATTCAATTAGTCCCTTTAGATATAAGCCTTTCTCTGTCAGATTGCCTTTGAATTGTGTGATTCTTGAAACTTTTGAGTTGGTGGACAGAAACCCTGAGTTTTGACAATTGAAGTGACGGCTACATGTGTATTGATCTTTCTTTGATGTTTGACTATTTTATCTTTTAACAAAATCTTAAAGTGTTTGGCGATCTTTGTTAATAAAAGAATTGTTTATTTATTTATTTATTTTTATTTTTTTATAGAATGCACAGCAAACTTGGTCATTGTAAAGTAAATTTTGATATGCAACAATTAACGTAAAGTGAATGGCAATTTTTCTTCCTACAGACTCAGATGATGAAGAGGAGGAGGATGATGTCAAGACAGGATTTAAACCACAGGTCATTCTGGAACCAAAGGTATGTGTGCTGCATGTTTCTGTAACCTTGCTAAGAAAACTGAGCTGCACTCATGAATCAGTGGATGAATGGATAAACATTCTATCAGAAGATGAATCAATCTATAAATCAACATGTTTGACATAGCACCTGTTGTCAGTAGAAACGAACACGAGCTGACATTTGTAGGGGCTGGATGCACAAACCAGTCCATAAAAAGGCCTTCAGCTCCCCACACATCATCTGTTCATTTTACACATGTGTAATTCAACAGTCATTGTGTATTCACCATGGTCAACTGATTTCATCCAGGTCTGAGAGGAGATTGTTGCGCTCTCAGCCATTGCATGTATGCCGTGACCTCAAGCCAATTGTTTTCCTTATCAAGAAGCAAGTGAATGAATGACAGAATAAACAAATAACAACAGAATGGGATAGCATAATGAAATGACAAGCCAAACAACTGAATAATTTAAGACACACGTAATTGAAAAGAAATGTAGTACTGAGGTCACTCCTTTGCATCACCCTGCCTCTTACAACACCCACCCACACATTGATAGCTGCAAATTCAATTTTTATTTCTCTACAGGATGTGTATGGCAATCGTCCATTACCTCACTTAATTGGCTCATCAGATTTCTTTAGGGACGAACTTGTGGGACTTGAAGAGTCTTCCGGTGAAGGTACATCAAAATAGACACTAATGATCCCCTTGGTGCGCAGATTCAGTAAATGCAATAATTGTATTTACTGCCAACTTTGTCCACTGGAGAATTATTCTCTAGTGGGCAGAGTTAGACAGGAACATACCGACAAGGCTTGAATAAAACTTACGGACTTGATAAACCCACCCGATGAGAGACCTCAGCACATCTCTCATGCCCAGAGCCCTCAGGCTTCTTGATCAGTGGGTGGTCGCTGGGAGAGACTCTGGGGTAATGGAAAAAATTTGATTTTTTGATTGGCTGTTCACTGACTGTTCGCTAAACAAAACTAAGAACAGCTGACCGCAGGATTCCTGCAGTAACAATTCCATTGCCACAGAGTCTCTACTGGCGACCACCCACTGTCCAAGAAGCCTGAGGACTCTGGGTACGAGATTGATGCTAAGGCCCAGTTCAGACGCCATACCTCTCATGTGCCGTACCAAGTAGTACGCAATTATTTGGCAGTGGTACGGTGTCCAAATCAGTTTTTTTCAGCAGATTTTAATTAGGCAAAGCAAAATCTCAGAGTACGGCAAAGCTTGCCGCTTAATACGACCTCGGAGCGAAAATGTATTTGGTAGGGCACATGAGAGGTGCGGTATCTGAACTGGGCCTAAGGGGGGTGCCCCATCCCTGTGCTGGTATAGTTAACCTGGTCCAGCAAGAGATTGATATGCCCCTTCCTGAAGCTTATGAGTCCAGCACTTATTACGTCGACTTCAACTTTGGTTATTTCCTCAATCATGCTCCTGGTGTGCTCAATTTACATTTTGTTTTATTTGGTACCGGAAATATCCATTGGAAATTCTGAAAAAAGAAACATCCATGGAGGGGGTATGGATAATTTCTGGAACAACACATTTTGACCAGCTGGACTTTGGGCAAAGTATTGTTCTGAGCAATAAACATGGAGTAAACTCAACATTTTCTCACTTCAGTTGTGTCCTCTGGCTGTTTTTCATTATTGAGGGATGGGTTGTTATTTCCATTTTCTTGACAAAAAAGGCATGACTTTTTTAAGAGAGGCTGCTTAATATGTCATTACTACGGAATTGTGGTATGATGTACATGTAGGATGGTCAGAAGGATGTTTACTCCCCCAGGGTGGGGTGCCATTCTGAAGCAAAGTCCCCCCGGAAACTATTCTGGAAGGGAGAGACAATTTTGAGCAAACATTATTACCCCCCCCCCCCAAAAAAAACATATAAACAAACAAACAACAACAACAACAGAATAGCAGAGACCACTACTCAAGCAGTGAGCCTTTTAAATGTGGAAACCACATTTTTCTCAGCTGGGTTCTCTTACATTTTTTCAGCCAATCTTGAATTTCTTGTTTTTTTTTTCTGATCTTAAATTCACAGAAGATGAAGGTGAAGAGGAAGAGGAATCAGAAGCAAGCAGCAGTGAAAGCGAGTCAGTGTCATCAAAAAGCAGTGAATCAAGGAGTGAGGCAAGTTTTTCTTCCAAACATTACAAGTTTTAAAATTAAAGTCAACTTAAAGTATAAAACATAAAAATAAGTGATTAGAAAAATTAATCAAAAATGAGCAATTACTTATTTTAATTACTATAATTATGTTTTTAACTATGTATATTACTCTTGTGAAAATGTTGGCTTGAACAAGTGTTATGCAGCAATGTATGGTGTGTGTGTGTGTGTGTGTGTGTGTGTGTGTGTGTGTGTGTGTGCGCATGGGGAGAGGGATTTTACAATGTATACATGTAGATAGTAAGTAATGTATGTAACTGTATCTCCCCGACTATAACTGTAATCGTAATCGTAACTGTACTTGTAATTGTATTTACCTTAGTGTCAATGCATTCAAAATTTTTCCTCAGTCATCAAAACTAAACAGTTTCTGTGAAAAAAAAAAAAGAATAATTGGATCTCTGGGACATGTTCTCTTTTCAATTAGCTGCACTGAGTACCCTTTTCCTTAATTATAAATTTCATAGTAATTTTTTCTTCAGTGGACTCATCTCCCTCGTTTACAGTATCATTGATATTCACCAACATGTTAGCCCTATTCTTTGAATCCTTGGAAACTGTTAACCTTCTTTTTTTCACTCTGATGATGACTTCCACTCAGCTTGTCGAAATTTCAGTCAACGTCACCACAAACAGTCCTTCTCAGGACTACACTCAGCCGGACAATCATACTTCACAGACTTACCTTTTGCTTTTGTATGTCTCAACAGAGCTCAGAAGAAAGCAGCAGTGAATCAGAAACAGAAAAACCAAAAGAGGCAGAGAAAAAACAGAAACACAAACCAAAGGTAGGCCACCTTTAACTTGTAGCATTTAATTTAGCAGAAATTAGAAAATTTTATTGTACAAGCTCGTGTTAAAGAGAGAATTACCCATTGGGGTTTGCCAAGTCTCACTCTGAAGTCGTGCAATGTGGCTCTAACAATTGAGTAACAATGATGAAGCCATTTTGCTACCATTCAAATGAAAGCTATTGAGCAGTACTTTCCTGTTGCGCTGTTTATTATCCTGTACAAGGTGGTTCTAATTTTTGAGTCCATGGATAAAATCCTAAAGTGTGACCATTCAAATGAAAGCTATTGAGCAGTACTTTCCTGTTGCGCTGTTTATTATCCTGTACAAGGTGGTTCTAATTTTTGAGTCCATGGATAAAATCCTAAAGTGTGACCATTCAAATGAAAACTACTGAGCAGTACTCTCCTGTGGTGCTGTTCATTATTATGCTGCACAAGGCAGTTCTAACTTTGGAGTCACTTGATTATGGAATCAGTTGTCAACACGAAACTTTTGACAGGAGTTCCTTTGAGTTCATATTTTATTTTTCTTTTCTACAGAAGATTGAATCAGATGAAGATGAGGATGATTTATTTGGGGAGAAAAAGAAGCCACCAGAATCAGATGAGGAACAAGAGGAAAGTGAAGAAGAGGAAGAGGAACCTAAGAAGGTAAATTAGGTCACAGGCAGCCCAAGCTCTCGCTAGAAGAAAGCAAGGAATTAATTCCGAAACCACAATTATACTCACGATGCTTGTAGAAATGGTAAACAATTAATGTCTTGTTTTGCCATAAGATGAACTTGGGTATCCTGTGATTAGAGGGGCAGGGGGACCCTATAGTACAAGGGGAGATGGCCTCTTATCTCAAAGGCAAGACAGCATCCCTGGCAGGGGATTTACTATTGGAAGTACACTGTACTTGTGTGTACAGTCACCTCTTCCTAAGATGGACACCATAGAGTCAAGCACCAACTGCTCTTTTAAGAAAGGAGTCTATCATAAGGAAAGTTCAGTTAAAAATGAACAGTAAAATTAGTGAAGAATGGCAAGGGGGAACATAATAAATTAGATGTACATTTTAGGGAAATGTCTGTTTCAGAGTCGTGTATGTTAAGCTACCTTCCTAATGGTTTGTTTCATTTTTTCTGCAGCCCAAAGGGGGTCTAGACTTTGCTGCTGAGTTGGCAGCCAAAATTGGTGTTGTACCTGTCAAGCAACAAAATGACGAACATGACGATGACAATGATGAGAAGGGAGGTGAGGATGAATGGAGTGATGAGGAACATCAAGTGCCACAAATTACAGAAGCCCAGGAAAAACCACGCAGTGAAACAAAAAGAAGCCGAGGCGACAGCAAAACAAAAGACAAGAAGTCTCACCATCATCATCATCACAAAAAAGACCGGGCGGATTCACATGGAGAACACAAGCATAGAAAACGGCGCGGCAGTAAGACAAGTCATAGTAGTGTGGACACAAGACAGTCAGTTCCTGCTGAAGATGGTGAGAATAAGGGTGCGTTTCTTTGGGAGAATCCGAAAACGGATTTGTGATCCCAGATCATATGGATTCTTCGACACCAAAGAAACGCAAAATCCGAAAAAGGATTATTTTGTCATGACAAGACAGGCTGGAGGCACGTAATATATATATCAGAACGATATTTCTCTCCTACTGCCCTAGAATTCAACTAGATGGAATACAAATAATTTATAAACAAGGACAGTATCTGCAGTAGTTCAAGTGAACTCGCTATTTACGTTCACAATTAGCAAAATCTGGTCCCTGAATTACAAAAATGGTACACAAATAAAGTTATCCTGACGTGTCAATGCTTCTGTCTGTACTTTTGGAGAAAACTTTTCAAATATACGGAACGGAAAAATCACCTGAATTTTCTTATTCACGATCGAATGTTTTGTCACGCAAGATCGAGAGAAAATATGGCGAGACAAGTAAATTTGCATGGAAGACCGCTTGACAGATGTACTATTTTCGGATCCGTCCCCCAAAGAAACGCACGGATCATGAATCCTAAAAATCCGGATTTAGATTTGATCTGATGTATCCACTCGGAGGGTGGATTCTTCAGATCACTAATCCGTGATTAATCCATTTTCGGATATAGGTAAAGAAACGCAAAATCCGTTTTTGGATACAAGAATCCGGATTTGGATTTTCCCAAAGAAACGCACCCTAAGTCTTGATCCGTATACAATCGACTAAAAAAACCATCATGTGAAAAGTGTAAACCATAGAAGGTGAGACCCAATAGCTTTCTGGGAAGTAATTGTATAATATAACTGCATTTGCATAATCAACGAGTGATTGTTTTCACACAGTACTGAAACAAAACGGTATTTCCTTATTTCTGAATAGTTTTCCAGCGAAAAAGTGTTTTAGTTCATGTACGGATGCAAACTTTTATAAATTTCATGCTGTACTTTACTGTATAGTGCTCAAATTGGCCCTTATTCAGTCAATTTGGCCACTTTCAAGGAGGCTTGCACCGCCTCCATTAGCACATGCAACTCACTGCAATCAATATCAGTCGGACGAGAACAGTCTTTTATTTTGAATATGCAAATGCTATTATACATCTACCCATAAATCCGTTAGGTCTCATTGTCAAGGGTTTATACTTTTCATATGACAATGTTTTTTCAATCGAGTGTATACAAGTATGTGGAAAATTGTAAAATCCTGGCTGGCCCATCTTCTAATTAATTTTAATTAAGTCCTTCTGGCCTGTAATAGACAGGTGGCATTTTTTACTTGAATGTGATGCCATTCAGCAGAGTCAACAGTAGTCAACAAGTAGCTATTCTGGGCAGTCATATAAAAGTACATTGTTAACCTTTAAGCCCCAATAGTGACATTTATCTAATTTCTCCTTACAGTAGCACAACTTGATCACACATACACATCATGAGAAATAAGGAAATGATTTCCAAGGATAAGATGTCTTGATGTGTAAGCAAATTCTCCAACTAGTGTCATAACAAATATGTGAAGAACAGAACAAAACTGAATGTAAGGCTGGCTCTACGGCAGAGGGCTGATTTATTTAATGGCCAATACTTCGGCTACCAAAATTAGCCGTCCTCAGGGCCAGAGCTATACTGAAGGAAAATACTACAACAGCTCCAAAACCTTTCTGTGGAGAACAGTGAGGAGAACATGTATGTTGATATTTGGGGTTTAAAGGGTAACATATCAGCACCTGAAGTAATCAAGAGGTAACTAATGTTGTGTTCTCTTGTCAGATCTGTTTGGTCAATCAAGCCCACAAGAAGATGGGCTGTTTGCAAGTGAAGGAACTCCATTCGGAAAGAAGGGAGGACTGTTTAGTGGAGGAGGAAACCTGTTTGATGATGTTGAAGGAGACAAGGTATTTGTCACATGATGGCAACTTTTTTATTCTGGGTCATCATAAATAGTGTTACACATCAGTTTTCAGGAACAGCCTTAAGTTTTCGTTCTATTATTGGAAGATTCCACTTTATTTTTGTCGATATCTGGTCTTCAAATTTCTTTTTTTAACATAATAGTGATGTGAATTTGTGCATGTGTGGGTGTGGCAGGTCTGATGGTTATGAGACAATGAATATTTGAAATAATCATATATGTGAACTGCAGATGAAATAATGCAGTTGTTAAAAGAAAAACCTGAAAAATTCAGGCTTGAACCTGAATCATATCAGGTTGTTCTTTTGTCAACTGCTTAAGTTGAAATCTTCAACTGTGAAGGTCATCAACATTTCTTATATTTATTGGTCCATTGAAGGTTGAGTGATGTTCCCACAAACAGGTGCATTAGACTATAACCAGAGACAATGGTGACCATTAATTGTGTGCAGTTTAACCCTTTAAGCCCTAACAGTGACAAAAATGAAATTTCTCTTTACATTATCACTACTTGTTCAAACATTCAAGTGATGAGAATAAAGGAAGTGATCACCGAGGACAAGATGTCTTGATATTTAGACAAATTCTCCTCACTAGTTCCATGAGAAATGTTTGGAGAACAGTGAGGAGAATATGAATTTTTATAGCAAGGCTTAAAGGGTTTGACCTTTTTTCTCTAACAATCTGTTAAAAGGGCTAACAATCTCTGGTGAAAGGCCAACATTTGAAGGGTCAGCTCTTGAATTTCTCTACAGCTGCCAAATTACCTTATCAACTCAGTTGATAAATCCAAACTTTGTGTCCATCTGCAGGATGACTTATTTGCAGAGGAAAAGCCTGAAGAAACCGAAGAAAAGGAACCATCAAAAGAAGGTCTGTAAATCCTGTAACTTGTGATTGCTGTTGTACTGTTGTCCTTAAAAGATGTTGATGACTGGCAAGAACTTGTAATTTTCTCTTTTCTTTTCCTATCAACAGAAGATGAAGAGTCAGTGTTAATTAAACCCAGGGCAAGAAGCACAGCTAGTGGTAAAAAACTTCCAGCCGGGGCAGTCTCCATATTTGGAGGTGTGTTAACCATTTCTCTTTATAAAGTTGGGGGGGGGAACAGAGGATTTAAACCTCCCGCTTCCTGTAGCCTTTAACCCTGGTTCCCGCCCACCTCTTTGTTCTTTTTCAATTCCAAAATATTGTACAATGTTGCATAATTTCCCGCTATTTTCCCACTTCCCACCGCCTTGGGAATACTGTTTCCTGCCCCCTCTTCTCCCACCTCCAGTAGACCTCCCACCAGGGCTTGAAATTTACGGTCGCAAATGTGCAATTTGTGACTGGTTCGAGGACATTTGCTCCTAAAAAGTAACTTAGGAGCAAATTTGCTCCTGCAAGTTTTGGCCCCTTTTCTTATAAATGCATTTTGTACTCCTTGTTAGACCAAATTTACTCCTAAAATCTTGGATGTAGGAGCAAAATTGCTCCTGGGAAAAAATTTAATTTTGAGACCTGCCTCCCACCCCCTTTTCTCCCAGTCTGCCCCCCCCCCTCTTGCCCTCCACTGTACACCTATAATGGGCAATTGCCCAACCCAGAGCCAACAATAACACTCAATTGAAGTCAGATTTCTTCATTTCTGTTTTTTTTTCAAACAAGTAATGTTCATAAAATGGACATTCGAGTGCCTGAGGGTGGGAATGAATAGATCAGATACCCTGCATCTGCCCAGCCTTCCCATCCCACCTCCACTTCTGCAGACATTTTTAGTTGCATGGTAATGCCCAAGTTCCAAGTCATAGAATTGGTTTTGGCAAATGAAGAAAGCAAACAGAATGGCATTGAAATAGAGCTCGTTATATGCAGATTTCATTTTTATGGCGATACTTCAAGATTTAGAACCACCTTGTACAGCATAATAAACAGCATCACAGGAAAGTACTGCTCATTAGGTTTCATTTGAATGGTCGCACTTAAGGATTTCATCCACAAGTTATAACCACCTTGTACAGCATAATAAACAACACTACAGGACAGTACTGCTCAGTAGCTTTCATTTGAATGGTCACACTTTAGGATTTCATCCACAAACTCAAACATTAGAACCACCATGGACAGCACAATAAACAGCACCACAGAAAAGTACTTATCAGTGGCTTTCATTTGAATGGTCACACTTTAGGATTTCATCCACAGACTTAAAAGTTAGAACCACCTTGTACAGCACAATAAACAGCACCACAGGAAAGAACTGCTCAGTAGCTTTCATTTGAACGTCACACTTTAGGATTTCATCCACAGACTTAAAAGTTAGAACCACCTTGTACAGCATAGTAAATAGCACCAGGAGCCCATTACCCGGAGCGTCCAACTGCCATAAAATTCGTGCAACAGCGTTTTTACAAGGAGGTTTATTTTAAGATAAGCCTTTCCCAGGAAAAAAACCTTTTTCCGATGACGTCTGTATTAAATCTAAGCTACTACTTCCCTTGTTAATACTGAAATTATCGCTTGAAATACTGTCAGAACACTCCGATAAAGATTCCTCACTGGTCACATTTATCCATTATGTTTATTTCCAGCGTGGACGAGTTGTCGTAATTTCGTACTCAGTCTATTATTAATTACGCAATCGCTTTTTGATTGGCTATTTCAACCAATTTGCGGGAAAAGCTTATCTAAAAATAAATTTACTTGTGAAATGCCGTTTCACAGACGCAATATGGAAGTTGGACGCTCCGGGTAATGGGCTCCTGATAGCACCATGGGAAAGAACTGCTCAGTAGCTTTCATTTGAACGTCACACTTTAGGATTTCATCCACAGACTCAAAAGTTAGAACCACCTTGTACAGCATAATAAACAGCACCTCAGGAAGGTACTGCTCGGTAGCTTTCACTTGAATGTCACACTTTAGGATTTCATCCAGAGACTCAAAAGTGTAAACCACCTTGTACAACATAATAAACAGTACCACTGGAAAGTGCTGCTCAGTAGCTTTCATTTGAATGGTCACACGTAAGGCTTTCATCTGCAAACTCAGAGGATAAAACCCTGTTACAAGTTCTAGACTTCCCTCAGCTTCACCTGAATGCTGCTTTGTTAGGAATATTACTATTACATATAATTTATTTTCATTTAGGTTCTGGTCTGTTTGGTTCACCCACAAAGGAGGTAAGAAATTTTGTTTTGCCCTTTGAAAAAGAGTCAGATGTTCCTGCCAATTGTCATTTAACTTTTACGCAGCTGCCATTTAACTTTTTTTAATTTGATTTTTCAATTTGTGACATTGTTCTTCCTTTTCATTTAGGACTTGGCGAGCAGTCTGACTAAAAGTCCAACAAGTGAAGCACCTGTGACAAAACCCAAACCCAAGACTGGAGGGGGAGGGGGAGGACTGTTTGATGGTGACGATGAAGATGATTTGTTCAGTGGCACAACATCTAAGCCATCCACTGCACCAGTAGCAGAAGGTTTGTTTGTCTTGGAAATACTCACTACCGATTTTCTCAAATTGCCTTTAGTAAAGGTTGGGAGAATTTGATTTTTGATGCTAGAAGTTGGTCTGAGAGTGGCTGTCCAGAAACTTGTAGTTGACAACTAGTCTGATGACTGTTAACCCTTTCACTTCTAGACCAAGTTATGGTGAGATGATTTGTCACTCTAACTTTATAATCTGTTAACAAAATCCTATCGTGTTACCATTCAAATGAAACCACTTTGGCAGAACTTTTGCATAGGACTATGTATTTCTTAGGATTCTACGAAACGAAATTGGGTGGGTTTTTTTTTGGTGAATTTATTGCTTTGGCCACTTTAGGAGTGAAAGGGTTAATTATGGATTTTATGATGTTTTATGAAGAATTGAGTTATTCCAGTCAGTCTGTCCATTTTGATTTCCTTATTGGCTAGCCTGCAAACAGGCACTTGAATTTTATCGGCATAATGTCTCCCTTTCTCTCTTGCTTGATCTCCTCACACTTCCTAACATTATGCCCTTTATCAACTCAAGTGCCTGCTACATGGGCATTGGCAGTCTGATTTGTTGGCTTGTTCAGTCTTTCCTTTCCTTTCGATTTTTCGAACCTCCTAGGGAAACGAAAATTGGTTCGAAGAATCGGGAGTTTGAAAAATCGAAGGTGGCATGAAATCACGCTTGATTTACGAGATTTCATTTTATAACAACTGTGGAAACAAACAAATGCCATGGCACTCTTGTAAAGTTTTTTAGCTTTCATTTGAATGGTCACACTTAAGGATTTTACTCAAGACTCAAAAGCTAAAACCACAGTATACACATAATAGACAGCATCCACAGGAAAGGCAGGCCTAATGAGTGGCCATTCAAATGAAAGGCACTGAGCAGTTACCTTGGCACTGTTTACTGCCGTGTAGTAGAAGGTGGTTGTACCTTTTAAATCTGAGACGTGTGACCATTCAAATGAAAGCTATTGAGTATTTATTTAAGAATTTTGTGCGGGTTTGAGAAATCGAACGTAAATTTCTTATGAATTTCTTCCAAGGGAGGCAGGAATTGGCTCGAAAAATCGGGAGTTTCGAAAAATCGAGGGTTCGAAAAATCAGGGGTAAAATTAAAGTGTTTGACTAAAGCAAATCCAAGGGAATTGTGCCATGGTTCGAAAAATCGAGGGTTCGAAAAAACGGGATTCCACTGTAGTTCTATTGAGTTATTACATATGTTTTGAATTAACCTGGTATTTTTTATGTGAACAGAGACGACAAAAGTTAAGAAGCCACCAGCAAAGAAGGTCGACCTGTTTGGTGAAGATGAAGGTGATGAAGAGGAAGAAGGCGATTTGTTTAGTGGACAACCACCAGCAAAAGAACCAGTTGAGGCACCACCCAAGAAAAAGGTTTGTTACAGTCAAACCTTGGTAATCCCATTGCTTATCTCGACTTTTGGATTATCCTCCCAAAACTGTGTAATTCATTGAAACAGGCTTTCTTTAAGTCCTTGTTTCCCAGTGAAAACTGATCATGAACACTGTCAGAAAAGATAAGGTCAAGCGTGGAGTTATTTTAGCTGTGTGTAAATACAGTGTCCTCTAAAATTAATCAAGAAGGTGGCTCACTTAAGTCTTGTTTAATAATGTATATCACTTCAAGTTATCTTGACAAAATATTGGTTCTTCTGGATATCTGGGCTCCCTCAGCTAGTCCAGGTAGTTGGGGTTTTGACTGTATTCCTATTGTGGGTCATCTTGTTATACTGAATTATGGTGGTACATTGGCCTTGTGGTACGCAAATCAGACTTTTCAGCAGAAAAAGACTTTTAATCAGAAAATGAGTGGTTTGCAAGTGTGTTGTAGACTACAAGCAGTCTCTCTTTCCGCTCAGGAATAGTCAAGGAAACGAACAATTGAGCGAGCATGAAATCGCCTGCCACATTGAAACTGACGCACGTGTCAAGCCGCTGTTGTAGTGAGCCACCCCACCACACGAGCGGCTTGACATGCGCGTCACGTTTAAAACGCCGCAGACAATTTTTGCACTCGCTCACTCGCTTGCTTGTTCGTTTCCTTGACTATCCCTGAGCAGAGAGACTGCTCAAAATCTAAGTGTGTTGTTACCTTTTGACCTGTTTTGAGTACTTACATATTAAGTCCAAGTCCCCCTCCTTCCTTAGTGTTAAGATTTTTCATGACTTAACACTTTGTTTCTTTTTGGTGCTTTCAGCTGCCTGCTGGTGCTGTGTCAATGTTTGGTAGTTCACCACCTCCTCTACTAATAGGGAAGAAAACAGATGATGAAGAGGTGACAGTAGAATAATATTTACCTTGTCCTCACTCACTCTCTCTTCTTTTCTTTTTTAATTCATTTACATTCCCTCCCTTTCCTTCTTCCCCTTCCTTTCTATTCCTTCTCGTTGTTTTCCGGGGGGGTCCATATAAAAGTGACGAGGGTGATCGTCATACCTTTTAGGGTTTAAAATCCATGATTTGGTACCCCTTAGGGCGTTAAACTGTAAATAGATCTTCGTGAGAGTTGTCCCAGTACCTTTCAGGGTATTGAGCCAGAAAAAATGAGACAGATAATACCTCTTAAGCTTCTGGGGCTGGATTCATGAAGCCCTCCTAAGATAAGATGTGTCCCATGTATTGTTGGAAAGTAAAAGGCTGTTGTTAAGAAACAATGCTTAGGATTCATCTTGACTTAGGACAGCTTTGTGAATCCTGCCCCTGATACCTTTTAGGGTTCTTATTCAAAATTTCGATGACAACCCCTGTCACTCCTGGGGTCGTTTTTCGCATCTCTAAGTTTCTTTCCCCTTACTTTCAAACTTTGTCACCCCCCTCTCTTTCCTTTCCATTTTTATCTCCCTCTCACCCCTCTCTTTCAATCCTTTTCCTTCAATTCTTCTCTTATCCCTTGCTATCTCTCCTTTCCACACATGTAGCCTCCTCCCTTTGCTTTCTATTCTTTTGTCTCCCTCCATCTATTCCCTTTGATTTCTTCTATCCCTCTCTTTCTCTTCCCTCTCTTAACGCACCCCTTCCTTTCCTCCTTGCCCTTCCCTCTCCTTGATTTTTCCATTCCTACCATTCTTCTTTCTCGGCTTTGTACCCTCCTTTAACCCCCCCCCCCCCACCCCACACACCCTTTTATACCCTTTTATCTTCTCTGTACCTTCTTTCCCCTTTTTAGACCCTCTCTTCGCTTCCCTTTCCTCCTTTGTCTTTCCTTTTTTTGCTACCTCTCTCCTACGCTCTTGGTTCTTTTTATCCTTCCATGATTACATTGCTCAATTTTTTTCTTCATTGACTTTATAGAAGGATGACACTGGCCTGTTCAGTGAGTCCAAAGCTACTAAGCCACCCAAGAAAGCCCCAGTGGAAGTGAAGCCTCCCCCCGAAACACAGCCAACTAAACCAAAGTCAGGGGGAGGACTATTCAGTGATGAAGATGAGGAAGAAGGGGGAGGGTTGTTCGGATCTGCTGCTGCTAAGCCACCACTTAAAGCTGAAGTGAAGTCAAAACCAAAACCAAAGACAACAATCAGCTTGTTCGATGATGACGAACAAGATGAAGAAGACGATTTCTTTGCTGCTCCAGTGACTTCAAAAGCAAATGGGTACGACAGTTATTCACTTTCTTTCATCTACAGGTTTTGAGAAAGAAAGGTCGTTTTTTATTTCCATCTCATTCACACCACACCTCCCAAGTTGGCAACTCTTGTTATGTAGAACACTAGATATCTTGAACGTGTGCTGTCTCTCACTTATGACATTTTCACAAAAAAAACATGACCTAATTAGGTATGAAACAAGACGTGTTTTGTTATTGAATGTTTAAAGTTTGGTTCAGTGTTTGCTGAACTTTTGCAACCTAAGATCGACAAGAAACAAGTTTGTAGTTTTCTAAAAACATACTTTGTTTTTCTTGTGTGCTACCGTTATGTTTTAAACACTAAAAAGATTTAACTTGACAAGTTAAGCACAATTTCACTCGATCTCTCTGACGAACAACTCACTTTGAGCCCCAAAAGTCATGTAACAGCACGGGCTTGCCAACTTGAGAATACCTGTTTCGGGAGGACGGCAAAATTTATTCGGGAATCTGAAGATATTGCCGGTAACTGGGAGCCTCGAGAGTGTCCGGGAAACTGCAAATGGTATTGGGATAATACAAAATGTATTCAGGGAATGCATCTAACTTTGTTTTTATACGGGAAGACTTTTCCTTTTGTCTTAACGTGGTAAATTGTACATTGTAAGACTAATTTAACTCTCAACTACAAATATCCGGGGTATCATCTTGGAAAAAAATCCCCTCTAAGAACTGAGAAATCACAATTTTAGTCGGAAAAAACTTGTAAACTAGGGTTTAACTGCTCACATCACTTTGCAGACCCGGTTCTCCAAATACAGTATTCAGTTTTGTCGCTCATGAATTAATTACGGTACAGGAAGTAGTAAAAAAAAAACGAAAAACAATAGTTTCAATCTACTGCCTGCTCTAGAGTCGATCTAGAGGGATAATTTAAATGCTGTCGCCTAGCTGTCTACCAAAGGCAATAGCGAAATAGCCTGTAGCAATCGGCTTTCCTTTGTGGACACTCTTCTAATTTTGAAATTAAGGTTGTCACCGAACCAGTCCACGATGATTATATCCATACCGTTAAGAGTGTTCACAGCGTGAGGTGATATATTAATTAACACTGTTTTCCTTGTTCACGTATGTGAGTTGTCTTAACCGTCTTAATAGTGGCCGACCACAGACCTCTGTTGCTCGAAAATTTGTTGAGCTTGCTAGCGAACAAAATCCACGTTGTAGCAGATACGCCCGGAGACGAGCTCTCATGTAAAAGTGACACGGATTGAACACTTTTGGCTAAGTAACGCTGAAGGTGTTAAAAATCTGAAACAGCCATCCATAGAATTATTTTCGTCCTTTTCAGAGTAGAGTCCGGGAAAAATATGACTGGAGACATAACTACTTGTCAGAATTTAAACACTTCATAGGGTTAAAAAAGAGTTCAACCATGCCCACTAAACGAGATGCATAAATTTTCCGTTGTTTTTGCCAATATCGGAGCCTGCCCCTGGCACGCACGTTCATGCAAAAAAAATTTTTAATTAGGCAACTCACTGAATCGAATCCACTGAACCTCAAGGGCCATTTATCACCAGTGTCAAAATGACAATAAATCGACTGCTATTTTAGTCTCGACAAGGCTAATTAAAAAAGGAAAGTAAATAGGCCATATTATCGATTGATCTTAATTAAGCTATAGACAACCCACCAGACTGTGACACTGATTTCATATTCCAGTTCGAATTTATGAAACATACCAACCTTTTGTCTAAGACAAGTAATGTGTCTTGACGAAAATGGAAAATGCATGAAAACTACTCATACTTCAAGTTTACACGACTTACACGTGTTTGCACCTGAACACGATCAAAGAAAAGAAATATCCTGAAGAAATTCATGCAGTCTTTGCCCTTTATTTCTCAGAAGGTGTCCACAAAACACATACTGATCCTTGAGTTGTTTTTTTAGACTGATACTATTTTTGTAAACTGATACCAGTTCAGAAGGTGTTAACCTCCTCATAGATTCGGGTTTGATTGTGGCGGAAAAAATGACATTTCATGTATTTTGCTTACATTTTCCGGTTGCTGCCCCCGTTGAGATCTACATAAAACAAAAATCAAAATTTTTCAGTATAAAATCTCTTTACAGTGGCCATTTTGTCCTTAGATTGTTACGGAACTCATGTTGTTATCAAATTGAATTGTTCTCCCTCATCGAAACAGCACTACAGTTTCTTTACAAGCTGTTTCCCAATATTTTGGATTTAAATCCGGCTATCCGTCTGAAGCCTTTACCATGCAATCAGGTCGACTCTATTGAACCCAATGCCATTCGCTCTCCTCTTTTAGCTTCCCACAATTTACTCTAGTAAGAACGTAGCCTGAATTTCAGCCGTCTCCTCTGCTTATTTTTTGAGAGTTAGCGGCCAGAAGACATGAATGAAATTCAAGCTACGTAGGATCAGTGAAACTTAAAAACTGGGAAAGCGGACGCGAAAATAAAACAGGTTAAGAATGAGGAGAGATGGATCTCCCTTTTCTTTCCTTTGCCGTCCCTTTTTCCATCCATAATTTCGATATCGTAAAACGTTTTTGCCTGATCCTGAGAGCTGCATAAAAAGGTCGGGAGGATGTTCCAGATTTTTGGGTCACCCTGCATTCCTGCATAGTAGTATTTAAACAGCAAGTGTTAGGGTTGACACCGCTCGTTAACAGCCTGGCATTTATTACCCAGTTAGATCTTGTTTCTGTTGTTATTGTGTGGCCATGCTTAGACGAAAACGACGGTATTACCTGTTTTGGAGCAATCATTATAGAAACAGCCTTCAGCAATCATAGAGTGTATTTACTTAAGTTTTTGTATTACATTGTGCAAACAGTATTGATTTACTTCACAGCCCACTAGCCAAGGAAGAACCAAGCAAAGAGAAACCAAATGAGGAAGTGAAGGTATTCTTAGATAGATAGAAACTTTATTCGAGAGTCAGACCTTATAGCTTGGAAAAACAAGTCCCATACTAATGTGGGGACACCAAATACAACTAATCAACAGTAGCTGTCACTTTAGAGAGGTGTAGTTTATACTGTCGATTACAAAGGGTCTTAAGTTGAGTGTTTGAACACTGGTTAATTTATTGAGGTGTCTTTAAGTATTACTGCTCTCCTTGGATTTCTACAAAATATTCGTTAAGTTTATTGTGAATATGAAATAATCATATTTGTATATGTGATACGTTTATTCTCTGGTGGTTTACGTGAAGAGTGTTAGTCGGAAGATTGCCCAAGCTCAAAATTCAAACTACTAAATATTCAGCGTTCTCTACTCCTTCTCTTCCTCCTCTTTCTTCTTTGTAACGCTCACACTTAATGGTTTCATCTACAGACGCACAGGTTAGAACCACCTTATACAGCGTAACAAACAGTAACATGGGAAAGTACTCCTCAACAGCTTTCATTTGAATTTTCACACTTAAGTATCTTATCCACTGACTCAAAAGTCAGAACCGTCTTGTACAACGTAATAAACAGCACCACAGGAAAGTACTGCTCAGTAGTTTTCATTTGAATGGTCACACTTTAGGATTTCATCCACTGACTCAAAAGTTAGAACCATCTTGTACAGCATAGTAAACAACACCACAGGAAATTACTGCTCAATTGCTTTCATTTGAATTGTCACACTTTACGGTTTCATCCCAAGACTCAGATCTCGATCCTTCTAGTACAGCGTAACAAATAGTACCGTGCCATGGCACGAATTAATACTTCTTCATATCTTTTAGTTAATGCTCGAACATTGGGATTCACAGACTCAAAAATTAAAACGACCGGATATAACTCAAGGTTTGACTCTAGGATAAAAGATTAACCCTTTAAGTCCTGATATGAAAATGCATGTTCTTCTTACTGTTTTCCATACATTTCTTACTGAACTAGTAAGGAGAATTTGTCTAAATATCAAGACATCTTATCCTTGGTGATCACTTCCTTTATTCCCATCACTTGAATGTTTGAACAAGTAGTGATAATTTAAAGAGAAATTTCATTTTCGTCACTGTTAGGGCTGAAACGATGTAAATGATGTTCTTCTCTTTCCATAGGAATCCAAGCCCGCTCTTGAGAAGTCATCAGGGCTTTTTGTTGATGATGACGATGATTTGTTCAATTCTCCATCGCCTAAACCTGTTCCCTCTCCAACTGCTACACCCAAGGAGGAAAGAAAGAAGGTGCGTAGTCTCTCAATCGAGGCCTCGTTAGAGTCTGAAGAGAGTAGTTTAACTGACACAGAACGAGAGCTAGAGAACATGATAGTTGGTAGGGCATCATTCTTGAGAGCAAGAGATTGTAGGTATAGTAATTACGCGGAGAACTGATTTCATTCTCAACAAAAACTGTAAAGCACATTTGAATGTATGCAAAATAATGGATTCTACGCTATAGAAATTCATCAGAGTGGAAATTCATTGTCGTTACCGTTATAAGAGAAACAGCTGACAGGAACACTGTCGTAATACGGACGCATCCAATTGTTCATGTCTATCGACTAACTTATTGATACAAGTTATTTTAGCCACATAAATCAAGTGAAATGTGTTGTAAATCAGGACAAAATCAGTATTCATAGATGTTGATTTAACATTCAATTTCTTTATTTCCTTTATTTTAAAACTGCTAATAAATTATATTTTGTTACTTCAGCCGGAAAAGGCAAGGAGTTCTTCCAAGATCCAGTCACTTTTTGATGCTGATGACGATGATGAAGGCATGTTTGGCGGATCAGCTGATGATATTTTTGCTGCTTCACCACCACAGGTAAACGTACAAAAGTCCACATTGATATCGAATCGATCGATTGCTTTTGTCTCACAGTCAACTACCACGGTAACAGACACCTTAAGGATCACGCTTTGGTGTTGGTAATAAAAAAATCCATAATGGTAACTCGCTACTCACCGTCTAGAACTCTCTGGTCATCTTCTAAAATACGCCTGAATCCTGTTAACTTTAATCTGAAGTCCTATGGGTCTAGAGCCTTCGCTGTTTCTGCTCCTGACCTTTGGAACAGCTTGCCTGATAACATCCGTTCTTGGGACAATTTGAGTACTTTTAAATCTAAACTTAAGGCTTATCTTTTTTAAAAAGCATATCATTCTTAGTAAGGTTAATTTTTGTTTAAACATTAATTTAGCTTTGTATTTCATTCTCAACCTTTTGTGGAGCTCTTAGAGCAGGACTGGATAGGTGCTATACAAATTATTATTATTATTATTATTATTATTATTATTATTATTATTATTATTATTATTATTATTATTATTATTATTATTATTATTATTATAGCTAGCGTTATTTTCGTCCTACGCAAGGACTTCAGATCCTCTCCACTATCACAGGGTGTCCCCAAAGTGAACGTTAACTGCACTCGATGTATTTATCAAACAATGTTCTCTAGAAATTAATACTATCATGAAGTTGTGAAGGCCGAAGTAATGTTATAGTACTTGTCATGCCCATATTTTTCTAATATCTGAAGGTGAATGATTTACATGTCAGTCCGGCTCTTAGACAAGAAACTTTGCTCCAGCTTGGATCTCTCTTCTCAGCTTTTTGTTTGGCCTGTAAGAAGGCTGACTTGGTCGAGTAATGAAGGAGTCAGCATACAGGGCTGTCATTAACGACCGTAACCCGTAACACCTCTTATGGTTGAGTATGCTTGATGGGACCACGATGCGGCTACGGGTGAACTTGGCTCTTGTTGGTCTAATTTACTCACAAAGCAACAAGTTTGTTACGGGTGTAAAGAACAAAGCAACAGGTGACTCAAATAATGACAGCCCTGGCATAAATTGTTGACAGAGCTGCTATGTACGAACCAGCGAGCAAACCGAACATGCGAAAAGAATGGGGCTTAGCACACGGGTTGTAGATAGTGGCTTCGTGACGTTGCTGCGAGTAAAGCCAATCAAGTAAGCCTGCTTGTAGGCTACATTTTGGTAGAATTTCCTAATGCTTTTCTAGAGTCTCTATAGACTTACCAGCGCGCACTTGTGTAGTAGTAGAGAATTACAGTGCAAAGCAAAGTTTCTTGTCTGAGTGACCACTGTCAAATATTGACACTCTGCTCCAAAGACAGACCCATTATAGCACTGTGCTTGCCATCTATGGGGTCTACAGCTTACTGCGTGCACCAAATTGAAAGTTTTTTTCCTTGTCTTCAGTCCCCTCAGAAATCCTTGGGGACAGTTTCACCATTATCAGCTGTCACAACACAGGCTGCCCCGTCACGTGATTCGTCAGATGGAGGTTTGGTCAGCAAACCAAAGCCCAAAACAATTGCAGCTGCAGCGCCGAAACCAAGCCTGTTCAGCGACGAAGAAGAGGACTTGTTTGGTAGTAAATCTGTGGAGGAGCAACCGAAGGTTGAAGAGAAGAAGGAAGTGATTGCTGAAAGCCCCAAACCCAGGAAACCTGTCGGAGGGGTGTCCATGTTTGGAGGAGTTGATCTGTTTGCTGGAAAGAAGCCGTCGTTTATTGAAGAAAAGCGCAAGGAGGAAAAGGTGGAACCAGCTGAGAAGGAAGAAGGCGAGTACAAAATTCTTGTTACGACTCGAGACTCCATTTGCCCACTTTCGAGTAGCTGTCATTTGAATGGTCTCACTTAAGGAATTCATCCAGAGAATCAAAAATCAGAGATAATTTGTACAACATAACAAACAGTGCTGCATATAAGTACTTCTCGGTAGTTTTTTTATTTGAATGGTCACACTTTAGGATTTCATCCACAGACTCGAAAGTTAGAACCATCTTGTACAGCATAATAAACAGCACCACAGGAAGTTACTGTTCAGTAGCTTTCATTTGAATGGTCACACTTTAGGATTTCATCCACAGACTCAAAAGTTAGAACCACCTTGTACAGCATAATAAACAGCACCACAGGAAAATACTGCTCAGTAGCTTTCATTTGAATGGTCACACTTTAGGATTTCATCCACAGACTCGAAAGTTAGAACCACCTTGTACAGCATAATAAACAGCAGCACAGGGGGGTACTGCTCAGTAGCTGTCCCCTGAATAGTCGAGTTAAGGGTTTTGTCCACAGTCCTCAAAAGTAAGGATCATATACATACTCGACTTTGACTCTGAAAATGTCTAAATGTACACACGTTTCGTGAATCCGTGAAAAATATATGATGATACAGATGCAGGTTTTGCCCATACCAACAGGTCGTTTCTGAACCACGTTTGCTCTTGTTTTTCCATTTACACAGATAAACCAACCGCACCCAAGAAAGGAACTGATTTATTTGAAAATGAAAAAGAGGAAGATGAATTATTCTCTTCTAAACCCAAGACAACAAAGCCTGTAGCACCACCTGCCAAGGCTAAACCAAGTTCAGACTTGTTTGGGGATTCTACGGAGGATGATCTCTTCTCCACGCCAACGAAACTACCTGTGGGTAAGGAAATTACTTATCTAGGCAATAGGTACAATATCTCAGCGCTAAACTTGGCTTTAATACTGAACGGTTTAACTATGCAGTGATAGAGATCACAACTTTATGCGGCCTTTACGATACAAACTTGAAGTTGTGCAACTTGCACAGTCAACTTACTCTAAAACGCGCTCTCTTAGAGTTAGTCCCAAATATTCCTCTGGGAGAGGTGTCCAGCTCGTATAGAGATCATGGACTTTCTTATCGGAGTGCAAGTACGGCTTTTTCAACCTAGTTCACGTGCTTTCGATTAACAAGTCACACCCATCTTTTTCTAGAGCCGCTTTTTTTGATGCTGAACAGCACGTAGGAGTGGGTTCCCTGGAAACATGGATAGGGTCAATTTTGAAAGTCGTACTCCTACACAGTCTCATACTTGAACTCTCGTCTGAAGCTTTAAGTCTACGTAGTGACAAGCATTTGATATCTCCTGATACTGTCACTATTTGATCAGAACTGAAAGATCCACTCCCCTGTCGTATTAAGACGGATTCCGCTCAACGTTCGAGCAATAAGTGCAAAAAATATTTACCAAAAAACTACTCATAGAACGGTAACATTTTAAATGCTATTTGAAACATCTCACTCTAGTTCACTTGCCCAAGTGACCCCGCGATGAAATTCTCAAGCATTCTCAAGAAAATTAATTTCAAATCTCGTAAAAGTATGCTAAAAACGGGCGCCATTTTGTTTTGAACTGACATGAAGCGTCTTTTCAATTGAAATATGGACAACTTCAAATCCAACTTTCTCTCGCGGGGTCAGCTTGGGAGCAAAAGTAACGATAAGTTCTTCTTATCTGTTCTCAAAATGTGACAGTGCTGCAAGTATTTTTTTGGTAACTTAATTTTTGCACTTACTGCTCGAACGTTGAGCGGAAATCGTCTTAAACCCCTCATTTGTTAACAGACCATCTTGTTTCCATTCTCCAGAAGCAAAGCCTGTCAAACCTGCAGTTACGTTGAAACCAGATGTGGAGGATAAACCTGCAGAACCTGTTAAGCCTGTTGAACCGGTTAAACCAAAGAAGCCTGCTGGAGCAGTGTCCATGTTTGGAGGTGTGGATCTCTTTGGTCCCAGCAAATCACCGCCATCTTCAGCATCAGCTGCTAAAGCTCGCGTGTTTGCCAAACCAAAAGGTTAGACTACACAGCATTTAAGGTTTCTGTGTTTGTCATCCATTTAGGGCACAACGATACATTTTCCGACGATACGATACTCGATGCGATACAATACTGTCGCGAGTCGATCACATGTTTTGCTTGTGGATGCACAAGACTGTACAGCTGACAAGTGACAACTAAGTACGCATACGTTTGTTCGCCATCTTGTCCGCCATCTTCAAAAAGACGAGAAGTCGCGCGAAGCAAGGATGGCTTTTTCATTTGTTTCAATTATAAATCGCCTTACAAGGGCTAAATTGCAGAGCTTGGGTAAGGAATATTAAAGACAGTGATTTCCCAAATTGGTTAATAAAGCATATGTTATTGTATTGTAATATTGCGATCTCGTGTTCAAATATCGATATTCGTATCGTGGAAAGAAATAGCGCGGTTCACCGATGCATCGGTGTATCGTTGCAGCCCTACATCCAACTTGTTCGTGTTGCAGTTGTCGCTCACGGCTGTCATACCTTAGTTAATAATAATAATAATAATAATGATGATGATGATGATGATGATGATGATGATGATGATGATGATGATGATGATGATGATGATGATGATGATGATGATGATGATGATGATGATGATGATGATGATGATGATGATGATGATGATGATGATGATGATGATGATGATGATGATGATGATGATGATGATGATGATGATGATGATGATGATGATGATGATGATGATGATGATGATGATGATGATGATGATGATGATGATGATGATGATGATGATGATGATGATGATGATGATGATGATGATGATGATGATGATGATGATGATGATGATGATGATGATGATGATGATGATGATGATGATGATGATGATGATGATGATGATGATGATGATGATGATGATGATGATGATGATGATGATGATGATGATGATGATGATGATGATGATGATGATGATGATGATGATGATGATGATGATGATGATGATGATGATGATGATGATGATGATGATGATGATGATGATGATGATGATGATGATGATGATGATGATGATGATGATGATGATGATGATGATGATGATGATGATGATGATGATGATGATGATGATGATGATGATGATGATGATGATGATGATGATGATGATGATGATGATGATGATGATGATGATGATGATGATGATGATGATGATGATGATGATGATGATGATGATGATGATGATGATGATGATGATGATGATGATGATGATGATGATGATGATGATGATGATGATGATGATGATGATGATGATGATGATGATGATGATGATGATGATGATGATGATGATGATGATGATGATGATGATGATGATGATGATGATGATGATGATGATGATGATGATGATGATGATGATGATGATGATGATGATGATGATGATGATGATGATGATGATGATGATGATGATGATGATGATGATGATGATGATGATGATGATGATGATGATGATGATGATGATGATGATGATGATGATGATGATGATGATGATGATACTGTTACTACAGGGTGGGGGACAGGGATCAGTATCCGAGGGGGAAAGGGGGGAGGGATCTGGGAAAGCCGAGGGAGAAAAGTAACTGACAGTATAATCATATTTGTGAGAAGGTGCGAAGGGAGAAAACTGAAAAAAAGTGCAAGCAAAAGAGGTGGTGGAAACCACTAAGGACAGGGATGGGAACAAAGAGGAAATGTACACCCCCCACTAGACTGCGAGCAGTCTCTTCTAGTTTTTTAAAGACAGGAGCATAATTTAAAAATTTCCGCTCGCGCGTAGGATCTTAGGAAAATAGGACGACTGCTCATAGTCTGACCCTTACAACCCTACCTCTCCCCCCCCCCCCACCGTGCCACCCATTCTGTATGGGCCTCCTTTTAAGAAGTACAAGAAGGTCTTTAGGTTTTTATTGTGTTGTGGTAACACCTTACACGGGTGGCTTTTGCATTATCATTGCAGATCCTTTAGGAGGCGGAGATGATGATGAAGATGACTTGTTCTCTTCCAAACCCAGCGTAAAATCCAAACCGGAGGTAACATGTCTCTGAGTTAACGGGTTTTTGAAAAAAAAAAAGATTAAAGAGCCGAAGAAGTTTTCAGACTTAAATCTTTAATTTCTGAGTAACTGCTGCTTTCCTTTGTTGAACTGAAATTTTCCCCTGTGCTATATAACACACCCCAACCCTTCCCAATACACAAATTGTACAGTTTGAACATTTGTGCTGTTGTGCAGCCAATGGCTTCTTTTTCGTTGGTTTCAGCTATCATTGCCACTTCCGGTACCAGAGCCAGACTCTTCTCCAGTCCCCCCAGTCGTCAGTCCGAAGAGGTCACCAGTGAAACCTGGATCGGGAATCGAGAAGTTGCAGGTATTCTGGTTTTCTTGTTGTTTTTGTCATTTCGAGATGTTCTGGTCTAGTTCAGCGAATTTCAAAATCGTGAAAGAGGTTTTTATGGCGGTATTGAAATCGTGTATTTGACTGGGTATACGAGAAATCGTTGGTACCATACAAACGTCCGTAAATATTTCGCAATTTGTGATAATCCAGCACCTCAGTTAGGAAGAGAAATGATACTCGTAGTTGCTTCTATCACGCTATCAGCACTTGTGGGCAGCCTGTGGACAGCCACCCCCTCCTGATCAACACTAAGTTAAGCTACAGCGGGGTGGGAGCCCTGTAGCCCCGATCTGTCTTTCCCTAACTGTATTCGTTATTGTCAGAAATCGCTTGCATTCAACCCTGCCATGTTGAGGCCAGGAGCGGCCCCACCCAAGAAGGAGGTAGCACCTACTGCCGCTTCATTTGACGAACCTGCTACTGTCACCACCCTGGAAAGTGCTAACAAGGTACAGTTTTCTTGATTCTAAAGAGGTAAATGAGGGTGCACTTAAATCCTCTAGCAGTTGTCCACACGGGTTCAAGAGAGGTTGCGACTGAGAACAGTCTAGAGTGTTTCACTAAGGACTGATTCAAATAAGATTTCAAAACGTGGTCAATTAGGTACATGATTCCTTACGAGAAATTCTTGATTTTTTGTTCGACTAAGCAGTGATTCAAACGAGATGCCATTAAGATGGTCGCTTAGGGAGGGGGGGGGGGGGGGTGTTTGCTTCCGAGACAAAGTAAATATAACGCTTGACTGAGAACTGATTCAAACGGGATTTAATGGAGGTGGTTGATTATGCTAAACCGCTCTACGACACTCAATTGAAAAGCGCTCTATCTTATGACGACAGCGATGGCACATGATTTACTTTTCTTTGAAGATGGCTTCCGCTAGGGATGTCGAAACGTCAGTCATTGTCACCAGCAAAACTCTTTTTAGGACTACTCGCAATGCGAAGTTCAAACTAACAGACTACTGACCTGTTGGTTTAAGACCATTCATTGTGTCCGGTACTAGGTTAACATTTTCTTGGTTTTCTCAGGACCGCGCCAAAATCCAAGCAAAACGGCGCCCTCCAACGCGTCAAGCACGCCGTGCCGCCGCTGTGACGGCCAGCGCCAGTGACGTCACTCTGTTCGGATCAACGCCGAGCGAAGACGCGAGCGCAAGCGCGCGGATGTCTTGGCCAGGAGGACTTCCCTCTCCTGGAGGACTGGAAAAGAGTGAGGTGGATTCTGGGTCACGACCGCCGAGGACTGGTACGAGAGACTCTGATATGAGCGATCAATTCTTTGGTTTTGCGAGTTCCAGTTCTTCGAAGGTCAATAAAGAAGAAACACGGCAGCCTTCACCTATCGACGATCCTTTAGCAGGGGATCTTTTCTCTGCCTCTGCATCAAAACCAAAACCTTCCAAAGCTAATGAACTGTTTAGTGATGACTCAGATGTATTTTCTTTCTCAAGCGAAAAAACTAAGAAAGAGTCTGGGGTCGTTTCTAATGCCAAGAGTTCTATTGATGAAGAGGATCTGTTCTCTGTTAGTAAGACAAACGAAGATAGGAAAATGAAGGTAGCAGAACCGTTAGGTTCAAAAGATTTATTCGGGGCCAAAGCTGACAAGGATGAAGACATATTTTCTTCGGTTAGCGACGAGAAAAAACTTCAACCAAGCGAGGAGAAAACGCCGAGCAAAGCTGTAGAGCCGAAGATTTCTTCGCCACTTGATAACGACGATCTATTCTCGTCCGCAAAAAAAGACGATAAAAACGTAGCAAAGACAACGGGCGCAAAAGCCCCTAAAAACGAAGCTAAGGAAAAAGTGTCCTCTTTAGATGACGACTTGTTTTCTTCGAGTTCTGCAAAGAATGAAAGTAAGCCGGACAAAAAGGAAAGCGAAAAACCAACTACGGATAAAAACTTTTCTTCTCCCCTTGGCGAGGATGATGATTTGTTTACTGTAAGTACGCCACTCAAGAAAGATGTTAAGTCGGGTGCTGACGGCGCTGCTAAGAAGACGGCTAGCCCTGTTACTGGCAAGAAGACCACGCCCAAAGCCACCTCTATTCTTGACGTAAGTACTTTCTAATCAGGGTCTCAAAGTGGTTGGGGCGGGGGGGGGGGATTAGTACAGCGAAACTAAATTAATGGGTTGGAAAAGTCTTTAAGACATCAGTTGTTCCATTCATATGGTCATCTTCTACCCATAGGTCTGGGTAATTTGTTGTTGTTGTTGTTGTTGTTGTTTTAATCCCCAGCTCACGATGGCGGTGATTTAAGTTTTATATTGTTTTAAAGAGGTTATGTCACCTTTTCTTAGCAAAGCTGAAAGTCATAGGAATCACCAGAAACTAAAATAATAAATGAATGGGAATTTGGCAGTGGCACATCCATAACGTGGCTCTTCGTCCACTGTGTCCAGATTGAACTGGAATTTAGAAATGTTGGTTTTTGGGGAGAGGGGGAAAGCCGAGTATTCGGAGAAAAACCTCTCGGAGCAAGGACGAAAACCAACGACAAACTCAACCCACATCTGCCGCCCAGTCTGAGAATTGAACCCGGGCCACATTGGTGGGAGGCGAATGCTCTCACCACTGCGCCATCCCTGCTCCCAAAAAAACAAAAAATTAATCAAATGTTCCGTTTTAAAATTGCTCAACTTGTTTTCTGAAACTATGAATAAGTGAGTTTGGGTGCGGATGGCTGAGACGGAATTAGATTGCAACTTGTAAAAACTGTGCCCAATTTTTTTTTTTCAAGTTTTCCCCTTTGTCTCCAAACGTTGCTAAAAACTGATTAGGATTTGTTATCAGTCACTCCATTTTTTCTCCTTGGTGTTTTACGAGCATTTCGTGTTTAATGATTAACAATTTTTCACCGACACTGAGGTGAATAGTGGTTGATTTTGCGGCCAGGTAATTATCTACCACTCTTCACCGACACGGAGGTGAATAATTGTTTTAGTATATGCCAAACCAGTGGATAGCCAGCACAAATTAGTTCCTTTTTTTCTGAGAAATAAAGGAAAACTCGCGCGCGAAATCCAGAAAATGCTGGGAGATGAATGGTAGAAACTTTCCCGAGTTTGAGAAGCCAAACAGAGCGCGCGAAAAACACTATCCACTGGTTTGGTATTATTTCAGTACATTTTTGACCCAAACTCTCTATGACGTAGCCTCTTAAACCTTTAAGCCCTGATACGAAAATGCTTATTCTCCTCACTGTTCTCCACACGTTTCGTATTTATTGGGGGCTTATCAATATTTATTTTCTTTGACGCCATTCAAGTTAATAAAACTATTAATTATTCTTTTAATCCCACCGTATGTCAAAAAAACCCATTAGCTTAAGTGAAGTTGAAATGAAAGCTGAACATATCGCGTATCGTTTGCATTTTTTGCGGACAATCTCTTTTCCTATGGTTACGAACGCAAAAACTCGTGACCGGACGAATTGTCAAAAGTTTGAACCCACGACTGATGAAAAGCAGAAAACACAGAACTTTTGTCAAGTGGCTGAAATTTTCTTTGTGGACGGGATAAAGAAGATGCCTTTTGTGATGATGACGTGA
The DNA here is from genome assembly GCA_964017195.1 of Siderastrea radians. Taxonomy (NCBI): domain Eukaryota; kingdom Metazoa; phylum Cnidaria; class Anthozoa; order Scleractinia; family Rhizangiidae; genus Siderastrea; species Siderastrea radians. The sequence continues at coordinate 36,431,418 of OZ024895.1, forward strand.
CTGCTGTTAAATTTTATGGAGACAGAAAGTTTTAAATATGACAATGCTAAATATAGTTCTATTGATGTGATAATTCCAATCGTCCATCTTTGCTGTTGATTCTCGTTTTTTCTCCGAAGGTTTTTCTCCAGGCTTACGGGTTATCCTCCCTTCGAGAAAACATATATTTCTAACCCAATGAATTCAGTCTAGAAACGTTGAATGAAAAGCCACCCGTTTTGGATATGTCACTGCAATATTTATTTATAACATTTTATTACTATTTTTTATTTATTTGATCTGACGTTTTTAATTGGTTGTTTTTCAAGTTCACGTGATAAGACCATTTTTAACACACAGTCATCTTTATTTTCTCGCCCACAATGAGAAGCAAACTGAATTAACAAATAATTCACAGCTGTTTAACTTAGATGTTGCTCTTCGTCTGCAGAAAGTGTCATTTTCTTCTCAGTCTTTTGCAATGAGGAGCGAAACAAATTGAAAAAGAGTCCACGGTTATTCAAATTAGACGGTACTCTTCGTCTCCACAAAGTGTCATTTGTCAACTTCGGTAATTCATGTAGCATTAATATTTCAATTTCTGCAAAACGTAAAAAAAATTGTGCTTGTCATCGTTTAGCCTTCGTGTGTGAGCCTTTTTGTCCCTTTTGTTCCATCCTTGTCGGTTCGAAACTTATTTTGCAACCACAGCTCTCGTGTCTTTTTAGCGGTCACATCAGTTGCCGTCATAACGTCTGATGTAGTTGCCATGGAACTATAGCCTGTCACTTTAACATTTTGTTCTTGTCAGATTCATATCAATGGCAGTACCTGTTCGATGGTTACTAGGGTTTTTACTACTTGCCGTCTACTACGTCAGTCACTGAGTTGACTCATCCAACGTGCTCCCACTTTCAGAATTTCTGGATACAATCTCAAAGTTCTACCACTCGAATGAGTTATTGAACAGTTTCGTGCTCACATAGTGCCACATACGCCTCCAAAGTTCATTCGCATTGCAAATGCACTAGAATTCCATCCACAGTCTCAAAAGCCGGAAACTTCTTTTACAACATAACGAACAGTACAACAGGGTAGTTCTGATGAATAGCCCTCATTTGAATGGTCATGCTGTAGGATTCACAAACACTAAAACCACCTCGTACACTGTTTGATAATCACACGGAAGAATTTAAGAACGATCATACTGTAGGACTCACAAACACTGAAACCACCTCGTACACTGTTTGATAGTCACACGGAAAAATTTGACCAAAAACTCAAAATTAGGCACCTCCTTTTCAGCATAATAAACAGCACCACAATAAAGTACTGCTCAGTAGCTTTCATTTGAATGGTCACACTTCAGGATTTCATCCACAGACTCAAAAGTTAAAACCACCTTGTACCGCATAATAAACAGCACTACAGGAAAGTAATGCTCAGTAGCTTCCAGCTTTTTCCACAGACTCTGAAAACGCATTAAACTAACACCACAGGAAATTACTGCTCAGAGGCCTTTATTTGAATCTCACACAGTTCAGAATTTCTTACCGACTCGCAAGTTGACTCTTTGCAACTTGTGATGTTTTTATTATTATAAATTCACTGGGAATCAAAGTATCTCATATAGCCATTTCAGGTGCACAAGGCACACCCATTATTTCTTGTCTCAACCTCGCTTTTTGCAGGACGACGACGATGATTTATTTGCGGTGAAGAAAACGGAACCCAGGAAACCGAAAAAAGTTGTCAAACCCCTGGGAGATGACGACTTGTTTGGAGACTCGGGTGACATATTTAGTGATATTCCGAGCAAACCTAAGGATAAGAAAAAGAAAAAGTCGGCAACTGCCGCTCCTAAGGACGATATATTCGCTGGAGAGGCGGCTGGAGGTATGCTTGTGTTTTTTGTTATTTGATTGCTGCTGGCGACTTCTATCCTTTGCTGGGGATCCTGAAGTACTCCAAGATAGCAGGAACTGTAATAACTACCCCAACTGAAAAAGCTATCGAAAAACATTTTACAAGAAATATTAACGCAAGGACCCGACACGTCATGTTCTTGCGTTAATATTTTCTATTTCGTATTTAATACGTCATGTTCTGGCGTTAATATTTCTTTTAAACTGAAAAAGCGAACGCGAAAAAATAAAACGCGTACATGGGATCTGGGGAGAGATGGGGCGTCCCCTTTTTTCTCTCAGCCCCAGCTCCCTTTCTCACTCAGTCTTCACGCGTTTTCTCTAGTGTCTGGAAATCAGGGACTGGAGAATGGGACGTTGTATCCCCCTTCAAGGCTCCTTTGTTTTCTAAGGATATCAGCTTTGACAAATTGACTCAATTTCCACAAAAGAGAAATGACGCAAATCCTGAAACCACCTTGCATGGCAAAATAGTAAAGTATTGCTCGATAGCTTTCATTTGAATGGTCACACTTTACGATTTCATCCACAGACTCAAAAGTTAGAACCACCTTGTACAACACATTATAATAAAGTTTCGATATAACGCGCGCTCTGATTGGTTGAAACAGCGTGCCTTATCAGAGTACAGATGCACGGAGTAGCCCGTGACGCCATTCTGCGCGCGCTGGCAAGCTGAAATCCTTCCTTGCGCGCGCTTGCAAGCTGTGAAAAAAACTTGATTTCTTGCAAATAAAAGCCAGTTTCTTTACAAATGTAAGCAAAGCTTTATTATAAAACAAATAAAAAAGCCAAAACCGTGCTTTGTTCTGTGATAAAGCACTCAAGGAAGTGACGAGAGCACGAAAGAAGTGGGGAGAAGCACTCGCCTGCGGCTCGTGTTCACCCTACACTTCTTTCGTGCTCTCGTCACTTCCTTGCGTGCTTTATCACAGAACAAAGCACGGTTTTGGCTTTTTTATTTGTTAAATAAACAGAACCACAGGAAAGTACTGCTCAGTAGCTTTCATTTGAGTGGACACACTTTAGAATTTCATCCACAGACTCAAAAGTTAGAACCACCTTGTACAGCATATTAAACAGCACCACAGGAAAGTACTGCTCAATAGCTTTCATTTGAATGGTCACACTTTAGGATTTCATCCACAGACTCAAAAGTAAGAACCACCTTGTACAGCATATTAAACAGCACCACAGGAAAGTACTGCTCGATAGCTTTCATTTGAATGGTCACACTTTAGGATTTCATCCACAGACTCAAAAGTTAGAACCATCTTGTACAGCATATTAAACAGCACCACAGGAAAGTACTGCTCAATAGCTTTCATTTGAATGGTCACACTTTAGGATTTCACCCACAGACTCAAAAGTTAGAACCACCTTGTACAGCATAATAAACAGCACCACAGGAAAGTACTGCTCAGTAGCTTTCATTTGAATGGTCACAATGTAGGATTTCGTCCACGAACTCGAGAGGTGATTTGGCGTGAGAGTGTTAACAGTTGTGAATTTCAATTTATTTCAGGAGACGACAAATCAACTAAGAAAACGCCTGCAAAAGCGAAGAAGAAACCTGAAAAGAAACCTTCTATATTCGATGACGACGTACCAAGTATATTTGATGACCCTCTAAACGCCACCTCAAAGTAACATAAAATTCGAAAACAGAATCCCACCTAATAAAAACCTCAAGTATTCTTTTACACCAAAAAGTATAGATTAGATATATATTTTTTATTTTGATATAAGAGGGGGAATTTTTCGATTTGCTTCGATCGTGATATTTTGTAGAAATTTCATTCTCTGAAATGTGCTATAAAATCACCCACTCAGACTTTGAAAGTAAATATATCTAAAGATCTCTGAAAGATGAAACCCCAGACCTAACAATAATGGAGCTGTTATAGCCTGCAAACAGGAAGAGCTGTTATGGTATTTGTAATAGAACTTGCTTTTTCCTGTTTATTGAAAACAAGCCACATTCGGTCCGTTCAAGACAAAAACGCTTTACTTAACTATGAAAAAGCTTTAGCTCTTGAAATAACTGTATTTTGAAAGAACAATCATTGTTTTGGCTGCGGCGTTTTTGCTTCAGTTTCCCCTACTTGACTTTTATAAGCGTACTTAAAAATTCTTTGGTTATCTTTCATACAGGAAAATAAACAACACATCTTTGTATTTTTCGGTAAGAAAATGACCACACAAATTTGAAGGGACTGTCAGCTTTTTTTAGCACCAGTTTGAAAGGCCAAAAGTCACACTGATGAAAACCTAGCAGAAATGTTTACTTTAAGTAAAAGTCGTTATATTAGTGTTTTGCCGACGTACCCGGGGCTCGGGAGGTGTACAAACTATTTTAGGTTTCATTTTGCAGTTTTCTTGATAAAATTGCGAAAAACGCACTATGGGTTGCTCCCCACTTTGATAATTTAACTGATGCATTCTTTCTGATAGACTACGCCGGAGCGTAGCAGATATGACCTGGGGTGTTTGGTCCTAGTTTTAACAAGCTTTTATCACGGATGCTCGTTAGATAACTCTATATACAACAGATACGTTACTACATATCTAAAACGAAATTGGTAATTTTGTATTGTGCTGCAAAGGAGGAAGATAACCCTCTGACAACGAGCAAACTTTTGCAGTAACTTTTGCACTCCCTAAAACTGCCCAGGTCAAAACAAGGGGAAAAAACATGTTTTTTGTTTTGCAAAATATCGAGAAAAGCTGTACAACATGAAAATAACTGCTCAGTAGCCTTCATTTGATGGTCACACTTTAGGATTTCATCAACGGACTCAAAAGTTAAAACCGCCTTTCACAGCATAATAAACAGCACCACAGCAAAGTACTGCTCAGTAGCTTTCATTTGAATGGTCACATACAAGGATTTTATCCGCAGACTCATACGCTAAATGAATGAAGGTTTAAGGTGAGCCCGTGAAAAGGTAAATTTAGTCGAATATTTTACTGTACAGAATTGAACTCAGATGGGACGAAACCTGAATGTAATAGTTCGCCACGGAAGAAAAAGCTGTGATAATAAACAAGGCTCTTGTAATAAACTGTGTTGGGAAAAGGAGGTTTTTATATTGGGAAAGGTAAGGACGGATAGCGCCAGTCTTGACGACATTCTTTTTCCCTTTGAACCTTGATTCACTGCCAGCAGATTAGATTTTATCCATGTCCTTCGTTTATCGCTTGTTTTTCGTTCCCAGATAAGAAAATTCATGACCTCGACTTTTGTGTCTAAAAATCTGCTTAATGTGGATATGATAAGTTTCCGGTTGACATAAGAAAATATTTTTCACCGGCGTTTATCAATAGATATCAACAAACCTGTACTCCTATTTTTGGTGGTTCCTTCTTTTAAAGGTTAACCCCTAAAGTACCCTAATCGCGTTACCTTGTATGCTCTTCAACCCATCGTGGAGGTACCTGTTGTTTTCGTGGTCAACCTCAGGGGGGGACCCCGAGAATTATTTGTGGGATTGTGTTGCTCAGAGCTCGATAGACTTAACTTTGTCTCTTTCAAACCACGCACTGAACAGGTGGATATTTAACGAGTCGTGAAGCGGCGAGGTAAATATTCACCACGATTAACCGACACTGAGGAGAATAATTGTTTCAGTATACAGCACACGAGAATATCCTGCCCCAAACAGTGTGTATGTATTTTTTCTCAAATGGGCAAAACACGTACGAGGTGATCACAACAAGCAAGTTTGTTTTGCTTGGAATATCAGAAGTTTTGGTATCTAATCATGGTGCGCGTACGCGCGTATAACACCAGTCGTCATTTACTTAATACCTCGATACATTTGAAACGCTTTACAAGTCAAAGCGGCAAAAATCCATACCCTAGGAAAGCATATTCGATGTCAGACCAAAATGGGTTTAACTCTTCATTTATGTATGGTTTATGTAAGCAGTCCCTCCCCACACCACCCCCGCAAGATAACCGGGTCAACTCTGAGAAATGGCTTATGACGTGAAAACACAAGCATTGTTGATGAACAAAATAAATTAATCAATACATCTTGCTTTACCTTTCGTCTTGTGACTTTTGCCGTAACTATTAACTAAACCGTAACTAACACGTGCTTATTTAATCCTTGACCTCCCACTCAAGTGTCAAAGTACACACAAAAAATACTATACTGCTCAACAGCTTTCAATGAGCCTGCGAACAGGCTCACTTAGTGTTTTATTCGCGTGCGACTCGCAAATCGCGGCTCCGCCAAGATACTCGCCGGAACAACACACTACTAAGTGAGCCTGCTTTCAATTGTTGGCCACAGGCTCAAAGAAGAATGATCTTGTACAGCAAAGCAATGTAATAAACAGCACCACAGGAAAGTACGCTCGTGTTTTTTAAATGTACGTCATTTACGTCACACGTTACTTAGGATTTCATCCACAGACTCGAAAGTCAGAATCATCAGCGCCACATGAAAGTGCTGTTCAATAGCTTTCATTTGAATGGTCGCACTAAAGGATTTCATCCACAGAATCAAAAGTTAGAACCACTTTGTGTAGCATAACAAACGGCACCACAGGAAAGTACTGCTCAGTAGCTTTGAACCGATTGGTCACACTTGCGATTTTTAAAAGCTTTTAATCGACAGACGTAAGAGATGGAACCAAAGCACTCGATTAATAGCCTCCCACGCAGTCGTTTTTAGGGGAACCATATCAATTACTCCTCCCCACAAACTTCACTGGTACGATCTTTTGCGTGCTTCTGCTGTGTTGCTGCGAAAAAGGCGGGAAATGTTCAAAGCAAAATGGCGTCAACAATGGCCATTGTTTGCGTGGAAGAAATGAACTCTTCTTTCACCGAAGCGGGTATTTTCGGCCAGTAAAGCGATATTTGGTCTTCCAGCAAATCTGTGCTGCAGATTTAAAACGCTGTTGAGGGCAGTCGACTCCCAGCGAGATCGTAAACAGTTTAAAAAGTGATTATGTTTGCTGGTAAGTCTTATTGAAAACACTTGGGAGGGATTGCGTCGTATCGTCAAAACTGAGCACCACAGGTACAGGAGACATTCATGGAATGGTAGCAATTCACGTCCCAAGAAAGGCAACCAAAAAAATGCTGAATCAGGGTTCCCTAAAATACTTTTGCATTGCCCGAAATATCTTGTTTGGAATTTTCAAACTTACTTCATTTGAGATTCCCTTTATAGACTCAAAAGTTAGTGTGCATCTAGCAGTTGCGTGCTCTTGGGAGAAACGGATCTTTAAAAGGTCGTATTAAACCTAATGGGAAATTTTGGCAGTGGCTATTTTGTTGCTCTCTTTGTTGTTGTTGTTGTTGTTTCTCTCCCATTTTTTATCTCTATATTTTACTGCCTTTCAACTCGTATTAGATTAACATTTTCACCGGGTTTTTTTTTCTCCCGTTCTAGTTTTACCGGCCTTTCCAGAGCAAAGTCTAAATACTCATAATACTATAAATGTTTTCATTCTTGGTATTATATTTCCATCGTTGTTGGTGTATTTTTTTCAGGACATAAATACCTCTGTTACAATATCATAACTAAATTGTGCTACATATTTCAAAACCTGTTGACCTCAGTAGGAACAAAGCTCTTACATAACAGATCGACTGTAAAGTCAAGATATCCTCATGTTTTCTACATTTCCCTTGTCCTCTCAAATACCTGTCGTGTTTTATGACCTCACTGGTATAATATGCATAGGTTTAATTTGATGTGCTTTGTGATCTAAAATTTCACCTGAGGCAAAAACTGAAATGAAAACGTAATGGTACTCAATTTATTTCTTCACTCGATGTTTTGATTTTTGTCTGCACTGATTCTTAGACATTCCACCAAAAACTCCTGCATATGATATAGATTATACGTCAAAAACGCTTCCTTTTAGACAACCTGGTGGAAAGATTTGACGTCATATCAGCAGTAGACCTATAAAAAGACTAGGTCCTGAGAAGGGTCAGTTAGTGGGGGGACAGGGGGGTTGAACCTCCCCCTTCCCATACCCTTTAATCCCGGTTCCCGCACTGTATTTTTTGGCTCCCGCCTCTCTGCATTTTTTCGATTGCAAAATTTTGCGCAATGTTGCATTATTTTTCCCTTTTTCTCCCGCTTCCCGCCCCCTCTTCTCCCGCCTCCCGTACACCTCCCGCCTCCTTTTCTCCCGGTCTCCCGTCCCCCTGTCCCGCCCCCCACCAGTTAGCGATGGGAAAGAACGGTAGAACCCAAGTTGGTATAGATAAATAGATCTACATAAAGAGAAGGCTGTATAATTCACAAATTAAAATTTTCTGGACTTTTCCGTGGTGGAGTATAAACGAGGCATAAACATATATATTGTCTTGACTAGTTCGACTTTGTTTTGGAAAAGTACGGTGGAAATTTAACACCCGTAAGGAAAATGAAAAATGTATAACGTCATGAGAAATGAATGTCGACTACAGGGAAATGTATAAGGTTGCAATCGATTGCTGCAAGTTCGACTTTGTATTGAAAAAAACCGAGTGGAACTACAACACAAATGCGTTCTAAAATACAGTATGTAAACGAGAGAACACCAAATTACCGAAGAAAGAAGCAACAGTAACAAAACTGTGCTACGTGTTTCAAAGCCTGCAAAGGTCCTTTCCGCCCTAGCGCGAGTTTAAACGGTTTTTCATTATTGAAAGAGTGACCAAGCTGGGAATTGGAAACAACTGCGAATATGTCCGTATTATCGAAACCAAATCTTACGTAACATTCGCATGAGTGTGTGTACATCATGCATTTATGGGATGGGTAAGAATGACAGAGAAATTTTCTAGATTTCCTAAAAACTAAATACTGCTTGAGCTAACGCTTCCATGTACTTCGGGATTCTATCCGTGCAAATGCAAAAGTTGTAACTGTATCAGATATTAGTCAAATGACTCCAGTTTCTGCTTTTCTGGAAAAAAAAGGTTACCTTGACCTGATCCAAATATTATTTTGACCGCATGCATGCCAAGAAAACAAAGGTAGCATTTTTCCCAGGGCCTACCTGGGTCAAAGGTATCTCAAAATGGTCAGCAGTCACCGTGTTGTTGTTGTTGCCTTCTTTGGCATTTGGTTTTCTCGTTAACTGTCTCTTACAGAAAGACTGTTTTATAGTTTTGCTTGGTTTTTCCAACACAAGGACTAATTGTAACGGCGATAACACAAAAAAGTGTAATTTTTCCTCCTCTTACCAGGACCATGTATAACTGCAGTTGTGATAATATAAGTTTAATTTTCTCCCTCTTTCCAGGACAAAGTCTAAATTATCATTACGTTGTTAATTTTTCACCCTTTGGATTAAATTTCTTGCAAGCATATTCTTGCAGAGAAAGGTCTAAGTCATCAAAATATCATAAATATCGACATCAAAAAATTCCAGAACAAAGTCCAATTAGTTATGATTGTGAATTTTCTGAACTTCCCTTTCTACACATCTTCAAACGTTTTATCACTTCTCAAGAACAAAGTCCATAAATTACGATAGCACAACTTTAATCCTTTTCATAGTACACAACGACCATTTTTGTACCTTTTTATTAATACAAAGTCTAAAGACCCAAGAATTTAATTCGGAACGGCACAAGAAAGATAACTTCTGCCCTTTATTGAATCACCATAATCGTAGAAAGGTGGGCACTCAACGGGTTGGAGGAAATACACATGCATAGAAAACAAAACGCAAACGATGTTCAGGTTCTTCCGAGGCGCGGTTTTGTTTTTGATTTTTGTTGTGGTGATTCGATGTTCAGGTGCAATTTTGTCAGTTTTGCTTGAAGATATGAATTCGCCTAGCAAATAATAGTCACCAGTAATTGAAAACAATAGATTATATTTTTTTAAAATAGTAAATGACAAGCAACTCTCTACAGAGAATAGTTTTGCACTCCCAATAAATGTGCGGTTTTGGAGTGACATTTAGTGAAGTTGACAGACACATGCAAACCAGTCACAAAACGTTTTTTGTCATCTTGTACTATAGACTGATAAACATTTTAATACAAGGAAACACTCTTCAATCTCAAGTAGTTTTAAATTTGATCAGACAATTGTTTGCCATAGATTCATAGATATCAAGCTTGTCACACCTGCCGAGTGTGAATTTTAAGTGTAATTTGATTTTCGTTGACCCACCACAGCATAAATCCATTAGCTCTCAGACGCTTCTGTCTGAGGTAAGATTATTTTGTTTTTTCCCTGAAGGTCGTGAAATTTGAACACGAATTAGGCATTTGATCGGGTCTTGTTCCAAAAGTTGACAAATTGAAACATTGTGACAATTTTTGCGCTTAAATCATCATGATCTTGAAAGGGTTTTCTGTAGTTTGTTATTCATGCCGTTCGATCGCTGTTAAAATCACCTTTCGTACCCAACACAAAACGTGAAAGTCTTCAGTCTTGTGTTTTGACTTTTTTGTGACGTACAATTCAAACATTGCGACATTTTTTCCCGTTTCCCAGTGTCTAAAATAACGTCGTTTGACCGCTGCCGAGATCACCTTCCCTCAAAACGTTAAGGGTCTTGCCCTTTCTGAATTTTGCTGCGACAAATAAAAACTATGTGACAGTGCTCGTTTATTATTTGTGTGGTTTTAAATTATTTCCAGTACTTTGACAGTCAGAAGCGGCGACCGCGAATTTTCACAGACCATACAAACCGTAAAATTTAGTGATTTCCGAGTTGCGATGTGATAAAACTTAGCTGGACCAGCTGCCCCGATTAAAATCCATCACCAGATCTTGTCCTTTCATTTCTCTTTATTGTTTAATTATTTTTACTTATGACACTTGAAAACGTCGTGTCAATCATATATATGAGAAACCGGCTCATCGCCTAAGAATCCATTTAAACTCAGACAATTATCCGATAGCAAACTGTGATATATATAATTCATGGCGAGTTTTAGAATAAAAAGCTCGACATTTTAAAAAGATGACGATGAAACCTGACACAAAATGAAAGAGTTCATTTTCCGAAACTCCGTCTCATTTTTCATGGTCCATCTTCATTGTCAGCAACTTTAAATTTTTTTGCAAGTTTAATTTGTTTGGTGCATGTGAATCCAATTTCATTTTCCAGTGTCTGATGCAAGCGGAAAAAAGCCAAGATGAAGAATAAGAAATCAACGAAAAAAATCAATAGAAGTTTCCCCTTCAGCACATGCCGAAGATGTAAACCATAATTCATAAATATTTTTTTATCATTATGACTTTTACTTTTTTTCCATTTTTAACATTTTAAAGGTATGAAAACAATGTTTTATCCTCAGTGAAAATATGAACGCCCTGACAGCAGTAAGTGTTGCATAAAGGTGGCAATAAGCCAAAGTCGAGGCCGGTTCACGCACATACTACGCGGCTGACTTTCTGTTTTGGAACACACGTCATACATGTGGAACTGTTCGTTTCACGAGAGCACAAAAATAAAAGTAATGTCACTGTCTGCGCTGGTAAACAAAGGTTATTTTCTTTACAGCAACCTGCGACCACGTGTATATCACCAGCTCTTTATTGTCAAAGTGGGACTTTTTTTGTTTTTTATTTCCATTTTGTTCTTTCAGATTTTAAATTAACGCTAGCCATCGACGTTCAATCTCACAACGTACCATTAGAACGTGATAACTTATCAGGTGCTTGCGGAAAATTCCGGTATTTCCCAATCGGTTTTGGAACGACGCCCTCGGAGAAAAATCGATTATTTCGCAAGCGAACAGGACCGGTTTTCGTGACTACTACCATAACTGGTAACTTAAAACGTACGTAAATCCCTGTTTGAATGAGATTTGTTTGAATTGGCCTTTCCCCAGAAGAACGAATTGATGTCAACATTTTTCAAAACTCACGGGAGTGGAAAGATGCAACAACAATTTTTAGCTTTCGTTGGAAAACTTTTTTGACTTGCGATTATTTTGCGTCTTTCTTCTCTGTGTTGTTTTACCATGATGCTGAGCGGCTTTATTCGCGCCATTTTTCTCTGTTTTTTTTCGCGGGAAAGACCATTCATGGTCTGGAGTCACGTGCCTCGTGTCGTCTTTTTGTCCAATCACTATTCACGCATGTGGACTGTTTGCCATTCAACTCTATTTCATTGTCCTCTCATCGACCAATCACCTCGCTGCATTCTACTCCGTTGTTGTTGTCAAAATGCAAATAGGTCGTATTTTTGCGACCTCGTGGAAAAGCTGGAAAAAAATTTTTTTCTGCGTCCCACCCACCACGTCCGACTTTGACTGCATTTTGTCGATTGAAAAGTCGCTTTTTGCGATATTATTGATGTGAGAACATGCCTGAGACAACTGTAGAAACCAGGGATGTTTTGGAGGCTGTAGAAGTCGGCGGACGGAGAAAGAAAGCAAGATTTCCTAGCCAGTGGAGTTCTACAACCACACCGCACCAGCGAACTTTGGAGCTTGAAGGAGTTATAGAGGTACTACGGGAGTACGATTCTGTCGAGGGCAACGATATAAACTGCTCAATTTGTGGTAAGGACATTTTTTTTTTCTCATGTTGTATTTTTAGTGTGGTTATTTTGGGGCCGTAAACGTCGTAAATCGCACCTTCGTCGCCGCTAAATAAAATCTTCATTCAAATACGCTGCTGTGTTTACATGAGTACGGCAACGAACTTTTCCAATTTTTTTCACGTCACTCGTTTAAAGTACATTTTTTTGCCCCAGCCGGGTAGTTGATGTCTATTTAAGTATTTCTGTGTTATGTTTGTGGCTTTTTCTTCAAAATTGTAATTTTGAGAATTTTTTTACAATTTTACTACGCTGCGATAATTATTTAGGTGGGCAAACAAATGGGCCAAAGTATGAGGCATTTTCTGTTGAGACCTGTATTTTTGGAAAAAAAATTCTGAAGGAAACTGTTTTGTTGTGCTCTAAAGATGGCTCAGAAATCTAACTCACTGTCTTCGGAGATTTTGGGGGGCGTTTTTCTATTAAGAGGACTTATGAAAATTTTCGAACGAATTTGTTGCAATTTCACGGTTCGTGTCATGTGAGCTGCCTCGTGTTTCGCTTTCGAGCCAAATATCCCGGAACTCTACCCTCAGCGAGTTAAAGTTTTCCGGTTTCCACCTCCAAAACCGAAATATATAAGCGTAACGTTTCAATTTACGACCTCGCGCGACGTATTTCGAATGGTTTCTTAGTGTTGTATTATTATTTATTATTTTACTATGTTTTATTTCATTGTCAATTTTCGACATGTTAAATATCTGAGTTGGAACTTGTCTAATCGGACCGGTTTGGACTTTGTTTTCGCTCTTTGCAGGGAAATTGTACAAGAGTAAAGTTTGTTTTACGAAGCATCTTTGGGAACACAGTGTCTACTGGGATTTATTCGACGCACTGAAAAACCAGGAGCGTGTCTTGTCGATCCAAGCCGCCATTATCCTTTCACAACCGTATCTGGAATTCTTGCTCGTAACCTCACCAACCTCTACAGAAAAAAAGAAGGACGAGCCAAGACCGCATAATCTTCACCGAAAGAACGCCACAAGAAAAAGGCAAAGGGAGTCATCAACATGTTCCGTAGACTTCTAATTTCTTAATGTTTTTTCACATATATGTAACTATATATATGTATGATGCGTCCGTTCACACATTGTTTATATCACTTGTAAAAGTGTCTTGAATTTATAAATATCTATAGATATATAAGAAGAAGAAGATAGAAGATTAAAGGTGTAAATGATTTGTATTTTGGTTGTGGGAAAAAAGATTTAACTCTTGTATTATAAACCCACATTTGTAAATGATGTTTGTATTTCATTTGTTTCTAAAGTGACAAAGCTCGATGTGTCGAGATTAAAATTGAATCTATTCACAGATTGTTAAAATCCCAATAAAGTTCATTGGATAAAAGTTATACTGCAGAGTCGTTGTCGTGATGAAATGGATGTTGTGACTATTTCAGACATGTTTTGGGGGTGTTAAATTTCTCAAGGGAAATGATGGAATTGTAACCGGGAAAATTTTCTGGAGGATTAACAGTGCAAAATGAGGAACGTGTTTTTGAGGCAAATTCCTATGTTCTTAGTTAATACTAATTTTGTACCGTTTTTACGTGCAAGAGCCTCTTTCGTAAAGTACACTTAACCGCATGATTTTGAGTCATGTTTTTGTTTGCATTGACCTCTTGGGAATAGGTTTAAGTAGTTGGAATGCGAAAAATGTTTCCCCAGAAACAAGTTCTGTCAACTTTTTTGAAGATTCCCCCGGAGGTCACTGCAAATAATCCCAAGAATAGACAAATTTGCGGAAAATGATAAGCGCTCCCCGTTGAACACGAAAACGTTTCTTTTTCGTCCGCGAGGCTGTATTGCCACTTCTTCGAGAAGCGAATGGTCATTTTAATAGTTTCTAACGGAGCAATGAACCGGAACGCGTTCCCGCGTGAGCGCGGGAAAAAAATTTTCGAGTGGAATGGCTTCCCGTTGATTTCAGTAGTGCAAACTGTTATTTCCCACCAAGCTGACTGAGATAAGCTTTCTGTGTTTTGTTTATGGTCCATTTTCTGCTTTCCATAGACATTTTAAACAGCAGAAACTTGTCCGACCGTGTTATGCAAATCAGTTATAAAGATTGCATGCCGCCGCTACAAAGATTGTACTAGTAATTCGGTAGTCAATGTTGTGAATGTATTGGAATAACTTTCTGGTTGAGTGAATTGAAGCTGGAATATTGATTCTGTAGCTGATATCGTTTAATCGAATGCATGTAAAAGAAAAGATAACACGAGCGAGGCATGTCTCGAATGCTTGAGGTTAGCTTTCAATGGAGAAGGTAAATTGGCCCGAATTAGCAAATACAACGCACGGAAAAATCACACGCATCTTCTGCGACACCGGAAATTGTTGACTTGCTAGACTTCTTTTGATTTGATTTGCACCATGCTGGTTTTTTGTGTGACTGTCGTGTCGGTGTTGTTCCCGGCTGATTCGAGTTTACTCGTGAAATTTTTTGATTGATAATGGGTGTCTACATCTCGGAGAGGTCGTCCTTCAAAGATAGAGCCGCTTCGTTAGCCGGATTCCTACACGCAAAAAATCTAAATTAACCAATCAATTTTATTACACTCCACTCCGTAAGATGCTACTTGGGGTTAGGGCCTTTATCTTTAGTCGTCAAGTGCGTTTCCTTCCTTATCAAACCACTTTCGTCGCAATTTTGGTATGACACTAGTAAATATTATCTTTTCCCGCTTCCGGTATCCAATTCTGTCTCCTGGTCGTTGTTTTTATTTACTGTTATTTTTTATAACTTTTTCCAATTCTGTTGGTGGAAAACAGGCCATACTCAACCAGAAACTCTGTATACAAAGCGTAAGACTGTTACCGACACAAAAGGTCAAATGATAAAATACTTGGCGATGTTATTGAATGTTTTGTAGCAGTATGTATGTTCTCCCCTGTCCTTGATCCATACAATAAGTGCAGACGTATGAGTGAAGAATTACAGCTAACATCAGCGATGGATCGACCACCTTAGACGATCAGCCAGGATTGCAGTTAATATTTGACATAATTTGCAGTATTGGCGATAAACGTAATTTTGAGGCTCGCACGCAATCGAATTTCGGGTCGAACCACGCGATCACAGGTTAGAGTCGAGCTTTCATGTAACCCTTTCTTGCTTGTGAAAACAAACAGCGAAAAAATTCATTTAGTAGCTCTCAAAAACAAGCAAGTTAGCAAATAACACACCAGACCGACCGGACAATGTCGTACAAAGGGCGATAGACATTTCTTTCAACACTAGCGCGGCGATACAAAGTAAATACAGAAAAGGACAAAAGAAATTGACGAACAGGTCAAAGATCAAAGGGCTACGGCAGCTTGAACCAAAGTGAGATGTGGGAGGGGACGGTGGGGAGGGTACAATGTTACAATTGGCTGTCGTTGGAGGTAAAGCAGGGGGTGGGGATAAGGTCGCCAAAATGGGAATTTCAAGGAAGGGTTTGGTTTTTCCTCTGGGTCTTTGAAAACAACTGGAGAACAATTTGGAACAGACATTTCGACTTCATTCGTACCCTCGTTCTTCCCGTTACCTTAAATACCTTTACATTAGCCTACGCGTAGCCGTTCCCTCACCCCCCTCCGTTTTCTTCTCGGGGGGGGGGGTACGGCTATGCGTACGCTACCTTTATATTCATATTTCCCCCTCTACGGTTAGAATCCGTTCAACCTGTTTTTATGTTGATTTGTCTGACTGTCTGGGAGTGTGCAAACACGTTAAAAGTGATCATGACAAAAATCAATTTGACCTCAAATCACTTTGTATAAAAGTCTATTCAAATTCAAATTCAACTTTTGTTTGCTGTCGAAGAATCGTCAATTCTTCAAATAAAACTCGGATTAATTAATTAACTTGTCAGTCCGTGTTTTCTTTTCGCATTCCTGTTACTAAGGAACTTGTACTCTGGAAATTTAGCAACAACAAATCAGTTCCTAAGACCTGGGGAAGATACACGTTTTCAGATCTAGCCCCGTTTGTTCAAAAGTTGGATAGCTTTATCCGCTGGATAATGATCAGAAATGTATTGATTGTGTTTCATTTTATCCACTGGATAGCAATTTACTCAGTAGATAAAGTCGTCCGGTCTTTGAACAACTGAGGCCTGGGCCCAGTTGCATAAAGCAACCTAAGATTAAGTCGGAATTTCTGCAACCATTCCCTGTGTTCCGAAAGATTTTCTTGCATGCTATTATGGATAAATTGGCCGAAGGCGGTTTAAAGAGAATAGGAAACAAGGTGACGGTGTGGAAAAATCCTCCGGAAAACAGGGAACACGTGCCCTGACCCTTAAAACTTTCTCAATTCAAGTCGAAAAATCTCACTCTGTCAGGAGCCCCTGACCCTATATTAGTCTAGCAGGAAAAACACACCCAAAACCAAAACGACCGAATAAATAAAATGTACACCCGTTTTTAGATCAATCGGCTCAGTTCAAAGTCCCCCATTTTTGGTTCAAATTCTACATCATTTTGGGCGGCACATACCTTTATAGGGAAATACACCCGCGGGAATACGCCCACGGTGCTCAAGGCTTCCCGTCCTCTCCTAATTTGAGAGGGGAGTCCCGAGTCCCGTGGGTACTTATCGAGAGCTAGTTATGGAGAGATCCGAGTGAATACGAAATTGGGTATCCCCCCACCACCACCACCACCTCACTGCAACATCACTCTAAAACCTCAAGCCTTTTTGACCTCACATTTTTTTTTTTACACTTTTTGAACTTACTCACTTTCCGTTACCTTTTTTGACCTAACTCACATTTTACCTTTTACGACCTCACTCGCTTTTATGACCTCATTTTTTGTTATCTCACTTGGCCTCACTACGTTCCGTTGGCAAAAAGACGTTTCATTTTTTGTCCACGTTAAACGTACTGAAAAGAAAAGCCTTGGGGACACCTGAGGAGCAACAAACTCGCTCACACAGCCTCGTCGCCCCCGGTGAGGCATAATTTGCTTGACTATGAGAGCCAAGAGCTATTCCGGGCGGTGGCTTACAATAATTAATAATAATTAAAATTTGTATAGCGCCTATCCAGTCCTGCTCTAGGCGCTTCACAAAGAGTTTAAGAATGAATTAAAAAGCTAAATGAATGTTTAAACAAAAATTAATCTTACAAAGAATGATATGCTTTTGCGTATGTTATCAGGTAAGCTGTTCCAAAGGTCAGGAGCGGAAACAGCGAAGGCTCTAAACCCATAGGACTTCAGATTAAAGTTAACAGGATTCAGGTTTTAAGCTCCTCGCAGGTTTAACCATGTCGGACAGGTCTTGGGGGGAGAGACCAGACGAAAAACAGTCCCTGGGCCTCCAGGTTGGGGGTTGGGCGAGGGAGCTATCTATCCCACCCTGTAAGAAAAAACAACTTTGTTTCAGAGGAGTAATAAAAAGCATTCCACACTACCCACAGTGATGACTTAGAAATGCCCAGATCATCTGGATCTTGCCCGCTCCCTGTTTGGTGCTTTGGTTTAAACAGAAGGTGGGTTGAGCGACAGAATTTTCAGAAGAGTGGGAGCAGTCGTCCTAAATTCCTCAGTTCCTATATACGAGCGGACACGTGTAGATTGTGCAAATCTGCGTCCTTCGATCTGGTTCGATCTTCTCAAGATCCTCTCTGTCTAGGAATTTTGTGTACTTGAATGGAAAAGATGTGTTGAATTGATTTTCGTGTTCTAGACAGATTTATCAGTTATATCTTATGGGTCAAAATTATAAGTAGTATTTACCCTTTATGACCCTCTTAAGCCCCAGTCCGGGGTAGTGACCAGCATAGACCGGCATTTATAGACTTCTCCTTACAATTTTACTGCATAATGAAACACACAGTTCACGAGAATAGAGAAAATGATCACCGAAAGATAAAACTTCTTGATGTTTAAACATGTTCTCGCAACTTATATCAAAAGAAATATATGGAGGCCAGAGAGTAGGATATGCATATTGGTATTGAGGCTTTTTTATCGCGGAGTTGGGCCAGTCGCGCCGAGCGCTAGCATACCCTAAGATTTGAATCTTTATCGATGGTTTAACATTAGGGAAAGTTGACCACAATTTGTCAAGCTTAAAATTCCGTCATGCTTATAAAGATCTAGCCCAGATATTTAAGTACGTTTTAATAGGGAATTATCTAGTGCATAGCGTATGAAGATAAGTTTTGCAGTTAACATTTGTACCTCACGCGAAAAAATGTTCCTCGCAAAAAATGTTTTCCGCAAAAATTTAGTCCACTACAGAAACTACTTATGACATTTTTCGCCATCGTTTCCATACCCTACTGTAGCAGACTTAACAACTTTTAGGCAACTCTGTTCATTTCAAAATAGCAATAGCTCAATTTCGATATATTAAAAATTCAACCTAAAGCAATAGACATCACTACGAGGCTTAGGGGAATAATATAAAGATTTATATGGGTTCATTCCCCTAAGCCTCGAAATGACGTCCATTATTAAAGACTGAATGACGCCTATTCAGTTTAAGACTGAATTTTAATATATATCGAAAGTGGGCTATTGTTATGATGTTAAGAATTATCTATTGTTGTTTTCATTTTTATTTTTTCATTTGCCACACATACATGGTCAGCATGGGTGGTCGTCGGGAGAGACTCAGTGGCTGTTCACAGTAACAAACAGGGACGGCGGAGCCGGGGAGGCTGGGGGGGCTTTAGCCCCCCACTTTTGAGGAGGATGACATTTTATTTTGTTTTAGTATATGTAGTTATTCGAGAAAATACATAAGAGTATTTGCCAGATGAAACTAGTGTTTAAATTGTTATATGTATTGCTTGATTAAGTCACAAGAATTTACAAAGCTACAACTTTATGCAAACCTCGTCGGAAACTTTTCGCGTTTACGTATTCTTAACATTTTCTCAGCGTGTGCTTCCTTCCCACAGACGGGAAGCTTGTGTCAAAAAACCGCAGGTTAGCATAGGAGACCGGAAGGCTGAGAAATAACCTCCAAAATATTGCTGTACGCACTAAAAGTACCTTTCATTTTACGCTTTATCCAGGCTAATTATTTCAAGAAGTATCTCGCGGAGAATGCTGTAAATACGATTTCCGAGACTCTAGATTTCAAAATTTTCTGGCGGAGGATGCTCCCAGACCCCCCTTCCAACTCGCGCCTCCGGCGCTCGTTTTCAGCCCCCCCCCCCCCCCCCCCACTTCAAAATACGCTCCGCCGTCCCTGACAAAACCGGTAACCCAGGGATTTCTGCGGTTAAAATGCCATTACCTATACCTCAGAGTCTCTCCCGGCGACCACCGCTGACCAAGAAGCCTGAGGACTCTGGATACGAGACTGTGTACACGAGCAAATAATCTCGTTAAGAAACTTGTTAAGGTAAACTTGCGAGGGTGTAAGCAGCTTGTGTGAACAGTTGGCTTAATTTTCTTTTCACTAGCAACTACGTTGGCAAAAGCAAAGGAGGATGTGCAAAAATCTGATGTAAACACAAACCAATATGTCTTAATCCGGTCACACTTTAGCCCGTTTCAGAGTATATCAGCAACCGTGGCTTGGCAATTATTTTCCGTTTGGAGCAAGTAGAACCTTCTAAGGAATAATGCCCTCTTGATTTAGATTGTCATTTTTTGTGGAATTTACAATCTAATTTTTGCGATTCCAACACGTTGTCGTCATCTAAAACAATGTTGTGCAGAAGCCAAGTTCTTGAAAAACAACAAAAGAATTTAGAGATTATTCACAAGGCCCATGGTTTCTTTTAAGTCTCCTCGCCACTTTTTTAACGTATTTTTTTCTTTCCTTTGCATGTATAAGAACCCTGAGGACTCTTCGTATGAGACTGTCGTGTATATAGGTTGAAGAGAACCAGTTTTCTGCGACGAGTTATCTTTCACGAGTTGTCTTTGTCCGTGAAAACGATTTTAAACCAAGCTCTGAGCTTCCTTGACAAGTTTTCCCTCGTAACCGCAATACAGCCTTTTCCACGCGCTCAAGAATTTTCTTGAACTTAAGGTTCTTCAAGTTTTCCCTTGTCAAGTGTCCTGGTTCAAAGACAAAGAAAAACAAGAAAGGAGAATTGTCAAATTGGTGTTTTATATACGAGAAATGAAGCATGACGATCAAAACTCCTTGAATTTTCACGAGTAAGCTTCTCTACAGGAGAAGTTTTTTTCCTTCGACAAGCCGGTTTCTTTAGTTTCCTCGTTCAGGAAAAACCAGTTTACTGTGATAATTCGTGTTCTGACCACCATATTTTTGGCGTTGCTTTTCTCTAAATGTACAAAGTTATATGTTTCCTTATTATGAAACGCAAGAAGTATGCTTCCTTTTTTTTTCTTACTAAATTCAACAAGTAAGGCCTTATATATATGTGCCACTTGGCATGTAGAGGATGAGCGAGTGAGTGAAATTCAACAAGTAAAAGACAAGGCTTTAAAAAGCCTCAGGAAATCCAACGCCCGAAATTTAGTATTTTTCAGTGGGCGACATTCGGATAAGCCATCTGTTTGAGGAAACTGCTATATTCTGTCCTGGAACAATTAATTTGTTGCTTTGAGCCCTTAAATTTCCAGTCCGTTTAAATTCCGTGTCAGTATGTTGTCCAAATCCCTCTTGAAAATAATATCGTGTACAACAATCCGTCGGGCCACCGTTTTACAAAGGATCCCCTAAAACTTCCAAATAAGATGTAGCCATTGCAATAACCTGGCCTTGTCCCCAGGAGAACCACAGTCATAACATAAGCCCTCCGCCGTCCCCACCCCCACAAGAAATCATCAAGCAACTAATCAATCATCCAGTGACCTTGAACAACATACTACGACGAAACGTTTGTAAAACTATAAGACGGTGCTCTACAGTCCCGTTTTAATGAGTAATACTAAGTGATCATAGCAAAAAGCACTGATTATCATAATAAACCAATCAAAACGGCTTTTTTACTTTTTCTCCAAGCACGATTTTCACCTTCCTACAAAGTTGTCATTCTAACATGTCTTTAATTAAGATAAGAAATCGAAATATTTAACTGACAGTAAAGTTTAATTCTTAAAAACTTCTTTGTGAATCATCGTGCTCGAAATCGGCTGGAAAAGTTTCGCGGCTTTGGAGAAACGCACCCCAGGTTTGGCCAAAACCTTGTACACACGCACAACTAAAGTACTCGTGGAGTGGCAACCATGGAGAGCTTTTTCGTCCTAGTTAGGACTCATCAGCATTTATTGCTTGTTGTGTATCAAGGTTTCAGAAAGGGAGTGGGGGGGGGGGGGGAGGCGTTCAACTACTACTTCATGTTGCAGTAAAGGGATTAACGGAACAACTCAACACACGATTTTACTAGTTACCGATACAGCCAAAAAAAATCTCCACCTTCCCCCGAAAAAATGCTCCCAAAAAATTAAAAAGTAAAACGAAAGGAAACTGTTTTATATAAAGGCTTATAATTAGAAGTTGTGGACAAAAACAATCGTGCGGCAATGTGATGTTTCGTCCTTCGTTCACTTTTCATCCGATGTACAGATTTGTTCCCAGTTCCCACTAGCCAGCAAATAGCCCCCTTAATTTTTATACAACTAACCTCATTTACATTACTATGCAATCAAACGTTGACATAGCTTGAGAAAACAGACGGCTTTTCGCACTCGCCACCAACGGTCATCCCGCGAAGACATCTACTAGTAACGTGGACTTAAATCAATTTCGGGCATTTCTCACCAAAGTGCCCAACACCCAAATTTGGTTAAAAAATAGCTATTCCCAAACATTTTAAACCCAAAAAACCAGGCCCAATGCATTTTCAGACCTTGCACTTCAGCCTCATTCTCAAACAAGAGGCAAAAATGGGGCGACCTAACTTTTGACAATGCCACAAAATCAGGGAGTCATGTGATGCATTTAACTCTTGAAGCCCCAATAGTGATCAGTATCAAATTTCTCCTCATGATATCAGTGCCTCATACCGCATACAGGTCATAAGAATTAAGGAAATGATCACCAAAGATGAATTGTCTTGATGATTAAACAAGTTCTCCCAACTAGTACTCAACACAATGTATGGAGACCAGTAAGGAGAATTTGTAAAACAAAGCCGGGGCTTAAAGGGTTAATTAAAGGGGGAGTGGGAGTGCGGCTTTAAAGACACATATTTGTTCTTTTTGTAGAGAAAGGAGAAAATTGTGAGAACAAGGGATCAATCTATGATGTCACAACAGTCCTGAAACACTCCAACTTTGTTTTATTCCAAAAGCACACTTGTATCAAATATATATATATATATATATCTGTTTTTCGATTGAATATACATGATTATCAAATATTTTTCAGCATAGTTAACTTTTCCACAGCAGTAATAAATTCACTTCTCACTCTTTGATGCTCTGCATAAGAAAATACGGTATGTAATAAACTCAGCAACTGACTGTGCAGCTAATAAAACCATGAGTGCCAAAAATATTTCTGAAATGTTGATTGTAACTAATGACATACGAGATTTCGTAGAGGCAAGAAACTGCTGTCATCAGTCTCTTACCACATTAGTTGTTTTCATTTGAAGATGGATATCTTCTGATGGGTTTTAATGCTTGTTATCCGTTCGCACATCAAAAGTTTCCATTTCTATAAGTATTGTCAGTGGTATTGGTGTGGATGATATACAAAAATGTATCAAAATGTGTGCATTTTCAAATGAAAATTTTTTAGTGTGGATAAAGCCTAAAATTTTTAGAGCAATGCAATAAATTTATTTTAAAATAGTCCAGTTTTGAGTTCACTAAGACTGCTGGATAAAAAGACAAAAGATGCATTTATGCAGGGTTAGTCTCAATATGAAGTAAAATATTCAGAAATACCGGCAGGAATGAGCTGCATTTTTAAATTTAAAAAAAATATACAGAGTATATTTACTTCAGAGTGAGACTACCCCTGCATAAATGCATCTTTTGTCTTTTTATCCAGTGAGTCTTGGTGAACTTGGAACTACACTATTGCCTGGAAAAATGTAGCTCCTTTCAAGTTTACTAAATATTTCACCTGTAGAAGGACATGTCCACAACTACACTAGGAAAGTTTCATGCCTGCAAACTTCAGTCAAGCTGGCAAGTCCTTGTATCATTACAAAGTCAATAAAAATTCCTCAACAGCTCTGTAAATTTCATATGAACATAATTTCAATCTTTGAAACACATCAAGCCCCATTAAAAATTTTTATATATATTTTTTAAGTTGTGGTATGTAAATACAAAAGACTATGTTAAGCAGACACTCTTTCTCCTCCTGGACCACTCAAGTGTCAGACAAAAATATATTTATTTTACAGAAAATAATGCTTTATGGCCAAAAATATTTTTCCTTCCAAATGTCATGCTGTGCAAGATCATGGAATTGAATCAAGTCACCTTTTTCAAACGAGACACCACTGACTGCCCAGTGGGGAAAGGGGGGTGCTCCCTGGGGGGGGGGGGTACTCCCTTATATGGCTTATACGGGGATGTGCCGCTGGACAGTGTATGGTTTTAGGCCTCTTTGTCCTAAACAGGGTACATAATTTCATATGTTTGTCCTCACAGGGTGTGCAAAAATGACTAGATGGCTTCCCAAAGACTCCAAGACTGTTTCACTGAAAATTGGAGACTCTGAGTCCCAAAGAATCTCAAAAAAAGAGACTGCGAGATGCTTACAATTCATCTGAAATTTTGCGAGACCCTAATTTTTGGTAAGACTATTCATCATCCCTAAAAGAAACTGCTAGTAGCCTGAGCATTTGGATTTTATAATGTGATGGTCATGTTAATAATTTTTGTCTTCAAGATTTTTTTGTTCTGATTCTCTTTCTAAGTTCCCCACTCAGTGCAAGGCTTGTTCTTGCCTTTGCCCAGTTGCCGCTTGACTTCCGTCTTCCTTGTCGACTTGGTGGAGAAATACTACTTTGACTGCTTTGTGGTCGCGTCAGGTGTTCTGCAAAAACAAAGTTGTTTACAAAACAAAAAAGTTTGACAAACGGTCCTCCATGGGTTTCTACCCTACATTATACAACTTCATGGGGATTTTAAGGGAAAATTAACCAACAGCACACGAGGGGAAGGAAGTGATGAACTCAGCCAAAAATTTTTTAATTCTAGCCATGCAGGAAGGAGGGTAATTTAAAAACCTGGTTTCCAAGGAGGTGAAAGGGAAAGTTAGAGACAATAGAAAGGGGGGGGGGGGGGCAAAATAGATGTCCAGGAATGAATAAAATAAATAAATAAATAAATAAATAAAATCGACTTGTTTGACGAGGTTGACACTAAACAGTTTTTTAACTGACAAACCTTTGGCCCTTGGCTGCCAGATCGAATTGGAATTTGGAAATGTTGGTTTTTGAGGAGGGAGGAAAAACCGGAGGACCCACAGAAAAAACCCTTGGAGCAAGAATGAGAACCAACGACAAACTCAACCCACATATGACGCCCGGTCCAGGAATTGAACCCGGGCCACATTGGTGGGAGGTGAGTGCTCTCACCACTGCGCCTGATCCCCGCTCCCCACTAAAGATTTGACAGGGGATGCAGCAATGTTCAGACTTAGTTGTCAGATGAATCTCATCAGACTTTCAAATAAATCTTAATCCACCCAGCTTTCTCTTACACTAAAAACCACTAAAAACTGGTTAGTGTTTTTCCAGAATAATCTGAGAGGGTATATTCTTGGTGTTTCCTGAAATAAACAGTCTGAAATATAACTGTCTATTCAGACTAACCCCCTATGGGTGTGGGAAGAAGTCTTTTCTGCCTGTTAGCCCGTGAAAGGTTAAAGCAAAGTGACAGCTGACATTTCAAACTAGCTCTTATTTCTAAGGGGAAAAGTGTTTGTTGCTGATCGTGATACAAACTCAATATGGGTGTGAACACTTGCTTCTGTGTCACAAATGCGTAATTATACACTTATTATGACTACATTCTAAGCAAACATAAACCATTCTCTAAGCCCTCTGATTTGAAGTGGATATTCCCTTTGTCTTTTCCTTACAACTTGTTATTGGTTTTGGGGAAATTTTACATTTAGAGTTGACTGGAATTCGAGTTTTTGTCAAACCCTACATACATTTAGCAGTAGTTTCATCAGAGATTAAGCACCAGATAGTAAACTAACAAAGCTGCTTTCAGGACCCTTTACAATTGGGTCTGGCTATACTTACGCAAAAACGTTGACGTAATTGTTCTGATGTCATTCAGCAATGGTGTGTATGTTGATGCTTCTTCACCTTCTTTTTCTATGCAACAGAACAAAGACAGCCAAGTTAACAACTACAGTATAACAATTAGAGAAATGACCTATATTTCCACTCCAATATAGTGACACACACACACACACAGCAAGTCCAGAACTGATGCACGAGCTCTGGCGTTAAATAAATAAAATAAAATAAAATCAATCAATCAATCAACTTTGTTTAACGAGGGTGACACCTTACAGTCTGGCACTGACAAACCCGTGGCCCTCGGGTTCCGGATCGAATTGCCGTTGGCAGTGTGGCAGTCAACTAAATGTGTTCAACTCAACCTTGTGGATAAGGAACTTGTCCCAACGATGTAGCAGGGGCCTGCTTCCCGTACCTTTGAATCCCGATTCCCTTTAAATTTTCGTTGACTCCTGCCTCTTTGCCCTTTTTTGATTGGAAAAGATTACACAGTTTTAATTTTCCCCATTACTCCAGCTTCCTGCAAATTATCTTGGGGAACCTGCTTCCCACCCTCTCTTTTCTCTTTTCCCTTTTCCCATACATTGCCTGCCCCTTCTCTCACGTTCCCACCCCCTCCCAATCTCTTACCCTTCACAGCGGTCAAACGCAAAAAGTTACGTCACTTCCGGTCTTCCAGAGCCTTGAAGGTTGAATCAGTTCAAACGTTTATGAGTGTGAAGTTCGTATGAAAACGATGCCGAAAATTTCCTGATAAACGGAATTTCTCGCCGATAAAACTTGTGGATGTCAGTAACTTCATTTTCAACACACACTCGACGTAAAAAGCTTAACTTTTCAGAAACGGCGTTAAGTTTTGCTGTTAAAGTGAAACTTTTGACATTTGTCAGTATTTTCCTTTGTAAAATTATGGCGGGAATTGCACGTGCGTCATGCATTTGACCGCTGTGAACTCGTACCCAGAGTCCTCAGGCTTCTTGGTCAGCAGGTGGTCACCAGGAGAGACTTTGGGGAATCCTGCGGTCAATGGTTCTTAGTTAAAAGGTTACAGTGAACAGCCTATCAAAAAACTCTTTTTTTCCATTGCCCCAGAGACCACCCACTGAACAAAAAGCCTGAGGACTCTGGGTACAAGATTGATCCCCTCCCCCCCCCCCACATTGTATGCTTTGAAAGGCCAAGTAGATAGCTAAGCCCATGAACAAAGAGAACATACAAACTGAAAACAGAGCACACAAAGCTATATTTTCAGAGAATATTTCCCTGACAAGATACCACTCCTTCACAGTTTACACCCTAGCATTTGGTTTCGTTTTTCACACATTTTGTCAACTCCCATACACCTGAGTTCAAAATGGCACAAAGACACACTAGTCATCCAATCTTCTCATCTAACCACACCCTAACCATGCCTCCTACTTAAGGAAAGGAAGAAAAAGTCCTACAGAAACTGATCTTTGCACTTTTTTTGTACTTCCCTCAGTTCCAGCAAAGGAAAAGGTAAGGTATTAATTTTAGTCACACAATTGGGCTCTTAAAGTTAGTGCTTGGCTGTGTTTTCTGTGGCATGGAGCAACTTGGTTTACTGACCAGTCTAAATATCTTAATTATTCCCTCCAGTCCTGGATGGGATGATAGCCCACTGCAGGGTTTCCCTAGCATTTTTTCAAAGGAAGCAGGGGTTTCAATAAAATTTGAAGTAGGCAGCTGGGTTGAGCAAAGTAGCCAACTGTATCAACAAGGTTTGAAAGAAATCTTTCTTTAATTATTTGGGGAAAATAGTAGCCACCTTCTTTAAGCGAAACTGCAGACGCTTTTCATTGGTCGTCGGCGCTTATTGAAGGCACTGAGAAAGCCAGTTACATGCCTCAGTAAAGAAAGAGTAATGTGGAGAAATCTACTTGTCTAAAAAAACAGGATGCAGAGACCAAGCCTCAAGCCACTGACATTCCAATCACAAGTCCGATCGAAAGAATGATGTCATGATCACTAAACAACCACACTTTCACACAAGGAGTCATCACCACCACTTGCTTTAATTTATTACTCTGGAGTAGCATCCAGTATCCGCCAGTAATCACCATCTCAGGCGGTTCCCTACTAAAATTTCCATTTTCCAGCAGTCATTTTTCCTGTTTCATTGATTAAAACTTAGCGTAACTAATAGAATGTGGAAACGATTGCTGTAAAGGCCCTATTAAGCCTCCTCTGTCTATTAACCACCCTCTCTAATAAGCCTTCTCTCTGAAAGTCAATTTTTCTAAAGAAGCACCACCTCTAATAAGTCCCCCTCCCCCCTTTGGTGCATCAGATTTTGTAATTAGACCCTCCTAATCTCTATTAAGCCACCCAATTCATCGTCAGTTTTACTAATTGTGCCAGTCTCTTTCAATTTTTTGTGTTTTCATTTGCCAAGCTAAGTATACAATTTTCGATAATTTATGACAGTGCTTAGATCAAAGACTGCCAACATAAACAAGGATTCGCCTATTAAATCACCCTCTCTAAAACCCCCCGTTCGCAAGGCCTTAAATTAAATTCCTTAAATTAAATTCAGAGAGCTTTTACAGTGATTTCAATAGTATATTATTTGTTCCCCTTCCTTGTTTGTGCCATGTGCCCAACTTAAATAAACTTTTCCTTTGTCCCAACTTCAGTAAACGTTTCCTTCGTCTGACCTCAGAGAAGGAATTTAACCCTTTCAGCACCAATAGTGGCAAGTGTCTAACTTCTCCTAACAATAGCACTACTTAATCAAACATACAGGTCATGAGAATACAGCAAATGATCACCCACGGTGAAAATAATATCTAATCAAATCTCTCAATCAGTACCGTAAAAAATACATGAGGAACACCACTGAGGGCAGCTTAAAGGGTTAAGTTGCCCTCTTTAACAGCGTCCGTATACAATAATTTCGCCGTGCAACAGCAGCGTAAACTTCATGAAAACAGATTAAATATTTAATCAAGCCAAGCAAGCATTTATTTCATACTGAAGCTACTCACTGTCAACTTTAATCAGAATGAACGAGTGCCGAGCTTTCAGTAGTTCCGTAGCGTACTCAGTTTTGTGCTCCAAAAGGTTTTTAAGATTGCCCGATTCATCTGACAAGTCAATAATCTCTGAGCAACAAAGAAAAGGGAAAGTGTTAGCACGGAACAAATAGCTTGCGATGCAAAGAACGTGATATTAGTCAACACACAAGCAACAAACAAACAAAACGGTCACCGACCTTCTCTGCCTAAGCGACATCTCTTTTTGATGTCTTCTAGAAGAACCTTTGTCATACAATTTGGGTTGAAAAGGGCTTCTTGACAATCTAAACAAGGAAAGAAAGAGGGAAATCAACTTTCGTGAGGTTGCTGTAAGAAAAGACGTTAAAACATGAAAATGACATCGCGATGTCACGAAGTCGAATTCATACATTGATTTGATTTGCGGTGAATCTAAATCAAGTTATCCTTGATAATATGACATACTTACCTCCAAATCTTACGGTTATAAACATCTTGCTTTAAAACGTGAAAGCGAAAAGTGAGAGCTTACTCATCTAATGATTTTCTGTCAGCTGTATTGTTTTCTAAGCCGTTAACTGCAGTTGTATAGTGTCGGAACGTCGTCAATTGTCATTGTCATTCAAGCGAGAGTTAATCACGCTTTTGTTTGACAATTACTGTGTCATGGAAACTGTGGTTATTATACAGGTTTGTCCACAAACACACAACAAATCCTTTGACCTCTTTTTTCTTTGAATCTTTTTTGTCGACAGTTATGGACACAAAAGCGAGGTCGCGAAAGGACACCGCTGACTGCACTTCCGCAACATGCAAGCTCTCATTGCGTCGTTTTTTGTTTTGTTTTGTGTTTTTGTTTGTTTGTTTGTTTTTTAAAATCATAGTTCTCTGCTGTCTAACGTGAGCAACATCCCATCTCATCTCATCTAGGATCGGGGCCACAATTTCTTCAAACACCCTGCTCGATCAGATTGTAACACTGTGGTGTTCGAAAATAACATTCAAAAGGGGATGGAGAGCTTTACTGGACTTTAGGGACTGTGCAATAATTACCTGGAGGGGGAAGGTTGGGAAACCAGAAGGGGGTGCATAGGGGAAAATCACAACTAGAGAGAGGGGGGGTTGGATGTAAAATTTAATACATACGGGGGGGGGCATTACTTTTTTCACACTTTTTCACCAACTGGAAAAGTGGTAGAACAGCTATTAGAGTTCAAACATTTATACTTGCTTACACTAGAATTAAATTGGGAAAATATCAACTCCAGGTGCTTTGATCTCTGAACTGGCTGATTATTTAATATTTTCCTGTCTGTCATGAAGTAAGAGAGGAATGCCTCTGTTATATATTAAAACAGTTCTACTTTATTGGTACCAGGAATGTTGTTAAAGTTAGTTTGGATTTTGGTTATGTTTGAGGGAAAATACCACCAGGAAAACGCTTAAAATGGCATTTCCGAGCGTCTAGATTTCGAAATGTTCTGGGGGAGCATGCCCCCAGACCCCCCCCCCCAAAAGCTCGCGCCTTCGGCGCTTTCGCAATTGCCTCGGTTATCAGAAAAGTCTCGCTATGGCCCTGACACTATGATATTATTCAATGGGAAAGAAAGATGCCAATGTAGGATAGCCTACATTGTATTATAATTAAAGAAAATGGAAAACACAACTGTTGACTTTAATAGCAATAAATTGATCTATGTAAATATAAACAGTTTGATTGCTTTGCAAAGTAAGCTTATAAACTTCTCCCGAGTGTCCAGATAAAGAAATTGTTCAACGAGGGAAAATTTCCGCCTCTGAAGAAAGGTCTTTGCAAAGAGTCCTGTTCCCAGTACAACGTGGACGAGACTGCGTGTAAAAGTTATGTAGAGCACCTTAAGTTCTCGGATGCAACGGTGAAAAAAAGAGTAAGAAAAAGGAATGGTCTCCCGTCTTATATTTCTTGGAAAATGAAACAGATATGGAAGCGCTTACGAACAACAGCTGAAAATGTATTTGAAACATGTTGAAACAACATGGTCTCAAGATAAGCGGAAATAAGGCTGATTTAACTAAACGAGTTCTCAGCCATGCACGCGAAAATGCTGCCAGGGATGTTCTGGAAGATGAAGAATTTTATAACCCGTGT
Organism: Siderastrea radians; assembly: GCA_964017195.1. Taxonomy (NCBI): domain Eukaryota; kingdom Metazoa; phylum Cnidaria; class Anthozoa; order Scleractinia; family Rhizangiidae; genus Siderastrea; species Siderastrea radians. Next base: position 36,462,147 of record OZ024895.1, read on the forward strand.
GAAGACGACACAACTTCAGAATCAGAGTCAAGTGATTCCGATGGAGAGAACTCATACGTTGAAGAGTCATTTGAAGTACTTTTTGTGCCTGAGGAAGACATCCAACACGTAAATTAGGTATGAGGGAACCAACGCGGGGAGGAAGCGGAGATGTGGGGGGGGGGGGGGTTGACATTAATATTATCAGTAGGTGAGGGGAGGTTAAAGTTAATTTTCGCTTAGTGAGAGGGGGGTGCGACTTAATTTTTTTCCTTATTTTACCCATTTCCCAACCCCCCCCCCCCCGTCGCTCTTGTCAAGAATAACCCAGAAAATAAAACATTTTAAGTGTCCCTTGACCTTGCCGTGGCCGTAAAACCTATATGTAGGTCTACTGAAACCACGCCGGGTTGTGGACGAATGGTGTAGGTTTGATGAAGAGCCTAGACGAAGGGCCTAATCACCTGTACTTACGGTAATCGGTTACGGAATCCTCAACTACTCTAGAAAGGTCAGAAAGTGAGCTAAGTTGGTATGCACATTTGGAACAAAGCAATGTGGATGGCCACAGGTCTACCAAACTGCAAGGCGAAAAAAGCAAAAAGCTCGTACCTTTAGTGGACGGTCGTGAGGGCTAGAGGAAAGGCTGGATAGAGGACCTGTGTCCCGCTTCTCGAAAGTGCCAATAGCTTACCATTTCGGAAAACTATGTTATGTGCACAATGCTCCTCGAGTTAGTTTGGGTGTTTCCTCAGGTTTTTCCCTCTGTTCGAGGCATTGGCATTTTTCACTTTTTGGCGGCGCGAAAATTGGGGCGAGCGCAACAAATGCAAAGCGAAAAATGCTTCAACGCTACGGAAACGCTTGCCACTTAGGCTAGTTTAGAGTCATCCTCGGAGCCCCAGGGGCAGCTAGTTGGGGCGACGGGATTTTCACGTGAAAATCCCGTCGCCCCAACTAGCTGCCCCTGGGTATCCGAAGATGGTTGAGAGTAGGCCTGATGTTCTTGAAGAACAGCATCGGACGTAAATAAGGCAGTCAAACTTGCTTATACATTCCTTTTCAGACTTCAGCAGAATTCGGCAGATAGCAGAATTCGGATCTTGAGGGATTGGGCAGTACACCCAACATAATTTACATCGCAATCATCACACTCAAATGAAGAGATATACATAGACTACGAGTAGGCTCTCTTTCGTCTCAGGAAAAGTCGAGCTATTGGGAGATGTGCATTCAATTTACTCACTCCCAAAGCCAAACCCGGGTCGGTGATGTGGCTTTAACTGTTGAGTCCTTGGATGAAGTTCTGTTCATAGTGTCACCGTTCCAATTTATTTTATTTTATAATATTTTACTTTATTTTTTATTATTTATGTGGCCTGTTTATTAAACAAGATGGCTCTAACCTCAGTTCGTGGCTGAAAGGATATCGGAAAGACCAAAAGGATAAAGGATATCGGAAAGACCAAATGAAATCTCTTCAACTGCGTTTTCCTGTAGTACTATGAATTACTACAAAGCGAAACTTGCGAAACTTGGGATTGTCAGTTTTGAGTTGGTAAAGAGGGCAAAATTACTGTCTGCTGATCAGTTGAGACATACGGCATTTTTTCTTAATTTTCTTTCTATAAGGAGGGCAAAAATTAGTGACTCCTGGGGCCCGTTTCTCGAAAGTCCCGATAACTTTTCTCAAATTTTGTTGGTTTTAAAAGCTAAGCAGTAAAGTTCCAAGTTGATAAGACACGTCGGGCTGATATGCGGGCTAAAAACAACGCCAACGTACTCTAGATTTTGTTTTCAAAATATAGCTCCGGGCCCAAAAAGTTACCGCGTCTTTCGAGAAACGGGCCCCAGATTGGGCAAGCTCCAAAAATACTCGCATTTGATTGGCTGAGGGCGAGAGCGCGTCATTTGAATTTTGTAAGCGTCTTGAAACGAAAACGAGGTTTTGAATTAGATTTTCAGTTGTTCAACACAAGGATACTGTCTAAGTTTTTTTATATATCGATTCAGAGTTTAAATTTAACCGAGTTGGTTGGCAAAAAATGACATGGAAATCGTGTAATAGTTCGAAGAGAAATTCCAGAACTGTGAACCTGAATGTTTTATGGGAAACAGCAAACGGTTTAAAACTACTGAAAAGCTTGGTTCATCTCACGAAGCTTCGCTCTCAGGTAAATCTTAAAATTACTTAGTTTGAGTTTTGAGTGTGTTTTGTCAATGAACTTATCTCATAAGGTGAACATATGCACAATAGATCATTTTTTGTTCTGTACGCTGAGCAGTAGTTTAATAAACTGCTATATGTGGAGAATTGTTTATTCTGAGGGCCGGCTGATTGTGTTTCGACGTGCATGGAAAGTTTCCGAAAATTTTGCCCTCTGGGTTATAAACAAGCAATCGCATTGAGTCCTCGTAGAATTAAGGATAAATTTTGACGCGTATTTTCAAAGTTTTCACAAAATTGCCCGAGCCGCACAGCGACGAAAATTTATCCTTAAGGTCACTCCTCCGAAATAAAATTTAACATACGATTTTTGTCAAACTATCATAAGTTATTATCTATCGTGCAATGTTTTGAAATATCAGAAATAAAAAGAATAGGTTCCCATGTCCGTTTACGAGATATCATCGTCTCAAGTTACCCCATAATACCTTGCAATTTCTCCTAACGAACACAAGTTTATTTGATCAGTTTACGCTACTTTCCGTAGGAAGAGGAAGCACATAATTAAAGCAAATCTTGAAACAATGTACTACATGAAAAATGTCGATAACAAGGAACAATTTACTAGAAGTTTTATGGCAGATGCTCAAAGCATTAGACGAAATTGACTTAATGGCGGCCTTATCTATGTTACAAGAAAAATACTTAAATTGGAGAAAAGCGCAGGAAAAAAACAGAACCATACGATAAAACGTCTTGTCAAAATTTCAAAGTAACGCATTTTTCGCTTAAAAAAATGTATGAAATAAAAGGATCAAAACTAGACAATTGCTAGATAAGTTAAGTAAAGTTAAGAAGAATAACAATGCTAAGAGCAACTTATGTCAGGAATTCTGGCGACACACACTGGTATAGTGCCGAAAAATTAGGCTCAACATCTGAGTGCAACAATTCCGTGGAATGATGTAATGGACCCATGGGGTTGGGTACAGTGGTCTCATATTGTTCCCATTACTGGGCGCAATATGAGACCACTGTACTACAAAGTGAGACTTGCGAAACTTGGGATTGTCGGTTCTGAGTTCGCAAAGAGGGCAAAATTACTGACTCCTGATTTGGCAAGCGCCAAAAATACTCGCATTTGATTGGCTGAGCGCGAGAGCACGCCATTTGAATTTTGTAAGCGTCTTGAAACGAAAAAGAGATTTTGAATTGGATTTTGAATTGTTCAACACAAGGATATAAGCTTATATATCGCTTCAGAGTTTAAATTTCACCGAGTTGGTTGGCAAAAATGGTATGGAAATCGGGTCATAGCTCGAAGAGAAATTCCAGAACTGTGAACGTGGTTTTACGGGAAGCAGCAAAAGGTTATTTGTTTTAAAACTAATGAACAGTTTGGTTCAGCTCGCGAGAGGAAGCTTCACAACTCAGGTAAATCTTAAATTACTTAGTTTGAGTTTTAAGTGTGTTTTGTCGATGAACTAGAATCGTAATTATCTCATAAGATGACGTATGCATAATAGATAGGTTTTTTGTTCTGTACGCTGAGCAGTAATTTAATAAACTGCTTGTGTGGAGAATTGTTTATCCTGAAGGCCGGCTGGCAGATTGTGTTTCGGCATGCATGAAAAATTTACAGAAAATTGTGCCCTCTGAATTATAAACAAGTAATCGCATTGAGTTCTCGTAGAATTAAGAATAAATTTTCACTCGTATTTTCAAAGTTTTCACGAAATTGCCGGAGTCGCACAGCGACGAAAATTTATCCTTAAGGACGGTGGCCCCTAATAGGAAGGGATTTTTTCTTATTTGTCTCCATGTGGGATTTGTTACTCGTACCTAGGGCTGTTAAAATCCAAAAAGAAAATGGAGGGTCACCGTGTAGTTTTTAGAGATAATTAGGCCCAAATATGGTAAAAAAGTGCTGATTGAGCATTTTTTTTAATTAGGAAAATTATTTTTTTAAATAAAAGATAGCCATTATTTAACTTAAATAGGAGGTGAAGATGTCTAAACTAATAGGCGCTTTGTAATGAATAACAACAGATACGATTCTCAACATGCTGCGGAATTCCATATGCGAATTTCCGCTCCTTGGGGCCATTATTTGACCTAGTAGATTGCAACATTTTGTAAAATAACTTTTGACAGGCAGTTTTTCCTCTGAAAAAAAATATTTTACAATACCTAACAGTTGTCCTGCTTTTGATAGATTACATAAAAACTAGGGGAAACCGTGCATTTTTAAAGGCTAACTTCACTTTTTCCTTACTCACGCACGACATGTTTTCCCTCGGTGAGGATTTTCTTGACGTTCTCCTCCCCGGTGGGGAGTAAAATGTAAATCGAAGTGATGCATGCTGGGAATCAAAACTGGCGGAGAGGACGCGTGGTGAAAGAACGGCAGCATAGCAAAAATCCTCGTAAAACGTACGTCGATTGATTTTATCTCTGCTAACTGTATAGGGATTTTGCAATTACCTTATCAAAGAACATACTATAACGGGAGTGCCGTTAGGCGATTTCGTTGTTCAATGAATGTTGTGCAGGCGAGAATCTTGATTGTTGTGTACGTGCTTGGAAGTTCTACTGCAAATTGTCAGTGGGATCAGACCAAGCCTGTAATATAAGTCTTATAGATAGGCTAGCCTAACAGCGGAGCTCCCATGAATAAGCTGGTGTTCGTTTTTCAAAAACTCAAAAACTCTTCGGGCCCAAAAATTTTGCGGGGCTATTTTCGGGTGCGGTGTTCTTTCAAAAGTGTTTGTACAGCGCCGCAAATTCTGGCAAGTTTTTCCCTCGAATTGCCCCACAATAATCCGAACTCGAAAGCCACACTACTGTTATTATTATTTTTATCGAGCTTCAAACTGTCCGCATAAAATATTTTCTTCTTCTTGCGCCGTGTTTCTTGGTTTTTACAATGTTTCAATATCCTGTCATTTAACTGTCAAGGCTTGTCAAATCATCTCAGACTTATTGGCTGTTCGCTTGAATGAACTGGAAACGTCGATTATCTACAGCAGCTAAATATAACTCACCCTAAACTAAACTGCTTATTGTTTTGGGTTTTCATCGTGTTCGGATCTTGACAAATAACACGAAATGCCACTAAATTGGGATCAGAAGCTCTGAAGCGAACTGACCTAAAATCGAAAGCTGAAATTTCTCGTCAAGTTTTCGATTTGTTCTTTCTCATCCGGCAAATTCGCTCAGTGGAGTTATCAAAATCGGCTACTCGTCTACTTGAGCAGGTCAACCCAGTTTTTATTCCATCGGTTGCTGCAGCTTATGACAACCCAGACCGAGCAGGAGGTAGGTTTTCTTTGAATATTTCATAGATTATCGGCCAGGCCGGTCAGTTAGGTGCTGTTTTTGTTTTTCTTTCAAGAAGTTCCTTCACAATTTGTTTACTCTTTTAATTCTCTCTCGCCTGTTAAGAACAAATTACAAATGGAAAGATTTTTCATCAGAGTGTAAGCCTTAGATACGTTTCCTTTCCCTCTAAAAGAAAATGCCACACGTGGAAATAACATGTACCTTAAAATAGGAGTGTTTACTTTATTTCACTGCAAAAGATCAGAATGCAATACTGCTCGTGAGTGTCTGAATCTGTCGGTTTTCGCGTTAGGTGAGACACAGTTTTAACAAGTAGTTTGCTTCAACTTTGTCCTCTATACAGTGTCTTTTTGTGACTTTCGTTTTAAAACACTGTTTTAAAAAGCATTCCAAAAGAAGGAGGGAAGGTCGTACCATCATAACACTTCGTACTTTTCTACTTCTGAATTGTTCTGCGTTTTTATCCTGCTCACGCTAAACACTCATAACCTGGAAATTGGAGTGCATTTATGCATTGTAAAGATTCTTCTCAACTTATTGGCCCCTAAAATACAGTACATTTCAGTTGTGCAGTTATTGACTCGTTATTCGCCAAAAGATGAAAAACAATGGAAAACATAAAGGCATAAACAGAAAGCGGACCGCTGAGGAAACAGTGAAGTTGACCTATTTTTCTTCAAAAAGAAGACTTCAGCACAACTTTCACTGGTAGCTCTTCTTGCAGCATTCTTTGGAAAGCTAATTAAGTTCAAGGAGAGTACTCGTGAAACTACAGTTGCTCTAATAATGCCATTTTAACTTGCTGCCGGTAGCGACTTGACAGACTTGTAGATGTAAAAACGAATTTCTTACTGATTCGCATGTATCCCGCTGGCTGTTTAGTTCTGTCGACTATCAAACAACTTTGCTAAAATAAATAGTATTGCTTCGTCATCTGTCAGTTTACTGGCAAAAATTACCCAAAAAAGGTTTTCGGAAGCTTCCAAGCACATTATGGAGGAAAAATGGCACAAGTTTTTTTGCCTGCGAAGTATTTAATATTCGGCAAAGAATTTTAACTCACAATCAGTTGCTGTATTATTTTGTTCCAAAGGTTAAAAAAATTCCTCCAAAACAATTCTATATTCGATCATTCACTTCAACATCTTGAGAATATTGTTTTCAACGTAGGAATTCCCTCAATTAAACAATTCTTAGAAGGTAAATCCACTATCAAATACGTAATTTGCAATACCGTGGGAGTGGAAGCGAAGTACTTGAGAATTTAACCGAAAGGTTGACGCGCTCGCGTGGTCTTTTCAGATGGTCGCTTTCCAGATATCCTCTGAAAAACAAATCTGTTCAGCTAACACGCCGAGTTCTACAATTCGTCGACCCTCTCGCCAAGTCAACTTCGTCCCTTCCGCGCTACTTTCCTTATTTCAGTTGTTGTCGGGAGCCGGTGTCGATGTTTGTTTTTCGTCGTGCAAGCGCTTGCGCTTCGACGGCCCGGAGTTTTTCACAAATCTGCCATTTCGTTTTGGTTTCACGTTCCCCATTTGCGGGTCAACACTCCCACAACGGAAGCGAAATACAAAAACAACAACTCAATACACCTAAATTTTTCGCACCACTGCACATACTGGAATCGCGCGATCGCGCGGGACGAACGCGCAATGGGCAGAAAATGTGCGCATTAGCAATAGGGGCCACCGTCCTTTAAGGTCACTCCTCCGAAATAAAATTTAACATTCGATTTTTGTCAAACTTTCACAAGTTGTTATTATCTGTCGTGCAATGTTTTGAAATATCAGAAATAAAAAGAATAGGTCCCCATGTCCGTTTACGAGATATCATCCTCTCAAGTTACCCCATAATACCTTGCAATTTCTCCTAACGAACACATGTTTATTTGATCAGTTTACGCTACTTTCGGTAGGAAAAGGAAGAACACAAAGCAAATCTTGAAACAATGTGCTACATGTAAAATATCGATAACAAGGAACAATTTACTAGACGTTTTATGGCAAATACTCAAAGCATCAGATGAAACTGACTTCAAACCTCCCTACGTGCGTGTTCTCGAGGTCGTGATTTCATCTCCTTGAGTAACGCGTTTCTAGTAATAATTTTTTTTTCGAACATGTTTTTTTTCTAACGCCTTGAACAAAAAGAGGATGAATGGTAGGACAAAAATATTTGGAAAAAAGATAGGTCCCCATGCTTGTTTAAGAGTAAATAACTATTCTTTTCTCTGGTGAGTTTATTAAGACCACGGCTACACGAGCGATTTTGTGCTTGCGATGGCGATGCGATTTTTTTGAAATATTCGCGTCGCCAGCGCGCGGCGAAAATCGCATGTGTAGCTACCCTCTGACAAAGTCCGTGATTTTGTCGCAAAAAATTCAACTCATTGAATTTCTCGCGATTGTTTTCTGCGATTTTTTCATCTGTCACATCACCTAACCTGTGCGAGGGTGGCTACACATGCGATTTTTAAGTTGCGCGCTGGCGACGCGACAATTTCAAAAATAATCGCATCACTATCGCAAGCAAAAAATCGCTCGTGTAGGAAGTAATAGGAAACCTATTACTCCCTGGAGGTGCGCTGGCTGTGAGCGCGCGCTAATGACGCAACATATCGTGCGCAGTAAGGATGCGTAATGCAATACAGGGGAACGACCTAATTCTACTCGGCCGTTGCGTCTCGCGCACCGTGACGTCAACCACTTGTTATCTCATTGCGCTTTGTGATGTCAGCAGGATTTTTCACCCGATTTTGATGATGGAGGTCGAGTCATTCGGAAATGCAACACTTATCATGGATTGCGAATTGGCTATATCGTGAGAAAATTGAGGATGTCTAAAGTTCACCCCGTTTCAATAACGGTACGTGGTGACTCTCTTGAGAGTCAAGAACAGCGAGAAAAATGGACCAAGAAAGCAGACTTTATCATGTCCTGTATCGGTTATGCAGTAGGGCTTGGAAACATCTGGCGCTTCCCTTATTTGTGCTACAAGAATGGAGGAGGTAAAATTGCTTAATTCTTTAATGCCCTAGCATTGAAAAACAACATGTTAGTAAAGGTTTTTAAACAAATATTACAACATGAAAGTTGTAGCTAAAAATTTCGCATGAATAGTTTAATAGTTTGACTGCAATTTGTATACTCAAAATGAGAGTTTTACTCTAGAAAAGCAAGTGAAAAAAGTTGCTAGAGCCGTTTTAAGTTACTTGGTCAGTTTTTGTTTCCGTACAGCTAAATGAGCTTAAATATTTGTAAGCAGCAAATTTGCTTACTATTTCGCTGAAAGGGCGCGCGCGCCCCCTCAAAAGCGAAATAAATGGACACATAACCTGATAACACAAAATCAAAGGATTGAAACCGTAAAAGTAGGTGAGGTCAGCTGTCCTGGGCAGGGAAGCTTCACCCCCTCCCCCCACCCTCAAAACAGCAAAAATAGAATAAATAAGTATTTTACACTTTTAAAACAACAGGAAATAGGGGATAAGAAAAGACGCTGATTGAGCTTCTGATCCCGCTTTCTACGGTACTACGGTATCCCACTCCCCACAGCATCATGGATGGCGTAAGTCTTTTTCTAGTAAGATAGGTAGGGCAAGCTCCATTTTAATGGAGGCCGCATCTATGCTACAAGAAAAAGACTTAAATTTGAAAAAAGCACAGAAAAAGAAAACAGAACCACATGAAAGAACTGGTCGTCCGGACGCTAGCTGACTCTAGAAAAGAAGTTTATAAAGGCTGTCAATTCACTGTGATTTGTTTCATGTTTTCTAATTCTTACGGCTAAATTTGTAGGCAACAGAATTTTCACCACAGGTTGCCAATTCTATAAGTAGCCAGTGGTATCCCACTGCCCACAGTGTCACGGATGGCGTAAGTCTTTTTCTTATAGCATAGGTAGGGGAAGCTCCATTTAATGGAGGCCGTATCTATGCTACAAGAAAAAGACTTAAATTTGAGAAAAGCACAGCAAAAAAAAAAACAGAACCACATGAAAGAACTGGCCGTCCGGACGTTAGCTGACTCTAGAAAAGAAGTTTATAAAGGCTTTCAATTCACTGTGATTTGTTTTGTGTTTTTCTAATTCTTACGGCTGAATTTGTAGGCAACAGAATTTTCACCACAGGTTGCCAATTCTATAGGTAGCCTGTGGTATCCCACTGCCCACAGTGTCACGAATGGCGTAAGTCTTTTTCTTATAGCATAGGTAGGGGAAGCTCCATTTAATGGCGGCCGTATCTATGCTACAAGAAAAAGACTTAAATTTGAAAAAAGCACAGCAAAAAAAAAAAACAGAAACACATGAAAGAACTGGTCGTCCGGACGCCAACTGACTCTAGAAAAGAAATTTATAAAGGCTTTCAATTCACTTTGATTTGTTTCATGTTTTCTAATTCTTACAGCTAAATTTGTAGGCAACAAAATTTTCACCACAGGTTGCCAATTCTATAGGTAGCCTGTGGTATCCCACTGCCCACAGTGTCACGGATGGCGTAAGTCTTTTTCTTATAGCATAGGTAGGGGAAGCTCCATTTAATGGAGACCGTATCTATGCTACAAGAAAAAGACTTAAATTTGAGAAAAGCACAGAAAAGAAAAAACAGAACCACATGAAAGAACTGGTCGTCCGGACGCCAACTGACTCTAGAAAAGAAGTTTATAAAGGCTTTCAATTCACTGTGATTTGTTTTATGTTTTCTAATTCTTACGGCTAAATTTGTAGGTAACAGAATTTTCACCACAGGTTACCAATTCTATAGGTAACCTGTGGTATCCCACTGCCCACAGTGTCACGGATGGAGTAAGTCTTTTTCTTATAGCATAGGTAGGGGAAGCTCCATTTAATGGAGACCGTATCTATGCTACAAGAGAAAGACTTAAATTTCAGAAAAGCACAGAAAAAAAAAAACAGAACCACATGAAAGAACTGGTCGTCCGGACGCTAACTGACTCTAGAAAAGAAGTTTATAAAGGCTTTCAATTCACTGTGATTTGTTTCGTGTTTTTCTAATTCTTACGGCTAAATTTGTAGGCAACAGAATTTTCACCACAGGTTGCCAATTAAATAGGTAGCCTGTGGTATCCCACTGCCCACAGTGTCACGGATGGCGTAAGTCTTTTTCTTATAGCATAGGTAGGGGAAGCTCCATTTAATGGAGGCCGTATCTATGCTACAAGAAAAAGGCTTAAATTTGAAAAAAGCACAGAAAAAAAAAACAGAACCACATGAAAGAACTGGTCGTCCGGACGCCAACTGACTCTAGAAAAGAAGTTTATAAAGGCTTTCAATTCACTGTGATTTGTTTCGCACAGAAAAAAAAACGGAACCACATGAAAGAACTGGTCGTCCGGACGCCAACTGACTCTAGAAAAGAAGTTTATAAAGGCTTTCAATTCACTTTGATTTGTTTCATGTTTTCTAATTCTTACGGCTAAATTTGTAGGCAACAGAATTTTCACCACAGGTTGCCAATTCTATAGGTAGCCTGTGGTATCCCACTGCCCACAGTGTCACGGATGGCGTAAGTCTTTTTCTTATAGCATAGGTAGGGGAAGCTCCATTTAATGGAGACCGTATCTATGCTACAAGAAAAAGACTTAAATTTGAGAAAAGCACAGAAAAAAAAACAGAACCACATGAAAGAACTGGTCGTCCGGACGCCAACTGACTCTAGAAAAGAAGTTTATAAAGGCTTTCAATTCACTGTGATTTGTTTCATGTTTTCTAATTCTTACGGCTAAATTTGTTGGCAACAGAATTTTCACCACAGGTTGCCAATTCTATAGGTAGCCTGTGGTATCCCACTGCCCACAGTGTCACGGATGAAGCAAGTCTTTTTCTTATAGCACAGGTAGGGGAAGCTCCATTTAATGGAGACCGTATCTATGCTACAAGAAAAAGACTTAAATTTGAGAAAAGCACAGAAACAAACAGAACCACATGAAAGAACTGGTTGCCCGGACGCCAGTTGACTCTAGCAATTCACTGTGATTTGTTTTATGTTTTCTTACGGCAAAATGAACTTCAAAATTTATCAGCAACAAATTTCCCTACTATTTGCTTACAAATAGTACAAATTTCCCTACTATTTGCTTTCCCTACTATGAGCTTCTGACCCCTTTCACACATAACACACGATCAAAGGATTAAAACCGTAAAAGTAACTGAGGTCAGCTATCCTGGAAAGGGAAATTTAAATACCCCCCCCCCCCCCTCCCAACCTCCGAAACAGCAAAAATAGAATACATTTGAGAAAAGCACAGAAACAAACAGAACCACATGAAAGAAGCACAGAAACAAACAGAACCACATAAAAGAACTGGTCGTCTGGACGCTAGCCGACTGTAGAAAAGAAGTTTATAAAGGCGTTGAATCCACTGCGTTTGGTTTAATGTTCTCTTACGGCTAAATGAGCTTCAAAATTCGTAAGCAACAAATTTTCCCACTATTTAGCTGAAAGGGCGCGCGTAAAATAAAGCGAAATAAATGGACACATAACACTCGATCAAAGGATTGAAACCGTAAAAGTAAATGATGTCAGCTATCCTGGACAGGGAAAGTTAAGGTGGTCTTCCACTCAAAAATAGTGATGTTCGCTTACAAAAGTCACTTTTTTTTCAATGGCAAAATTGTAACCTTTAAACACTTGGGAATGTTGTCTTGAAATAATCCCAGTCGATTTGCAGCATTAAAGCAGTAAAATTTCAGATCTCTAATCGGCAGTATGTGACTTTTTCCATAGCAACGGCCATAGGAACAATTGTTTACTGTATGTAGGTTTGAAATACGTCTCATTATGTGATTCTTTGTCCTATAATTATTTCCTGTCACCTCATGTTCTGGAAAATAAAATAAAATTTAAAATCGAATGAAGGAAAACTGGCCAATTTTTGAGGTTGCTTGCACAGTCACGCTATTTATGTACACATTAGAGTTGGTTTGATGCTTTTCCAATCGTGCATTTGCGAGTCATCGTTTTTACCATGAACATCACTTTTGCTAACTTAAGAGGCTAGTTAATCACTAACTATCATGACATGTGACCTGAAAAGACTCATATTGAAGTCAGGGCGTGAAGCCGTATAAAATGACGGTAGAAGTTTCCCACAAAATTCTGTCTTAAAAGAATTCATTTTTTGAGTGGAAGACCACCTTAACCCCCTCCCCCCCCCCCCCGAAACAGCAAAAATAAAATAAGAATAATAAAACGTCAGGAAATAGGGGATAAGAAAAGACGCTGATTGAGCTTCTGACCCCTTTCTCCTGGAGTGGGTACTACGGTATCCCACTCCCCACAGTATCACGGACGGCTTAAGTGTTTTTCTTGTAACATAGGTAGGGGGAGCTCCATTTAATGGAGGCCGTATCTATGTTACAAGAAAAATACTTAAATTGGAGAAAAGCGCAGGAAAAAAAACAGAACCATACGATAAAACGTCTTGTCAAAATTTCAAAGTAACGCATTTTTCGCTTAAAAAAATGTATGAAATAAAAGGATCAAAACTAGACAATTGCTAGATAAGTAAAGTTACGAAGAATAACAATGCTAAGAGCAACTTATGTCGGGTATTCTGGCCGCACACACTGGTGTAGTGCCGAAAAATTAGGCTCAACATCTGAGTGCAACAATTCCGTGGAATGATGTAATGGACCCATGGGGTTGGGTACAGTGGTCTCATATTGTGCCCATTACTGGGCGCAATATTTTTACTGACATGTGCACACCTAATGTGCTGATGTGTGTGCATTCGATTACAGCACCCAACGGTACGAAACATGGAATGTTTAAATGAATTGGGGGGGAGGGGAAGGGGACGCTCATGGCTACGCAGTGTTGCATGGTGTGTCCGAGTACGAGTCGTCTGTACCCTCCTTTTCAAAACGAGGCCTGGTGCACAGCCTTTCATGTCAAAATAGGTTTTCATTCACTTGCAAATAAAACTTATTTTCAAATGAAAAGTTCTGTAGGAGGCCTCGCTTTGAAGGTGAGGGGGAGGTAACTCGGAAATGGCCTATTAGAACTTAATTTGCTAATTTTACGTTTTTTCAACAGCGTCCTTCCTACTGCCATACTTTCTAACATTGCTTACGTGCGGAATCCCGCTCTTCTATCTCGAGCTGGCCCTTGGCCAGTATCTCAGCCTGGGTGCCATCAAGGCTTGGGCAGTAATTTGCCCCGTGTTAAAAGGTATGATATTAAAAACACCGACAACATGGATCCTAGCTATGTTCCGTAAGCTGTAATGTGTGCCGAGTGCGGCGTATTGTAAATCACAGGACATCGAACCCAAAGATATTGTTTTGCGTGCGGTCAAGTAGAAAGGTAAGAAACTGAATAACGAGTACAGAGCGTGGGAAAACGAAAGAAAAAAACTGTTTTCAATTCTGATTGGTCGATAATGTGGTAATATAGAAAAGACATGACTGTTTCACGTAAACTGGATGAATAATGGGCGGCTTTCTCGCGTCGACCTCCTGCAGCGCTCATAGTAGGTTTTCTGCTTATTCGGATACAAGTCTGTATTCTGCAGATGGGAGGAGTAGGTGAGAAGATCAAGTACGGATTCCTACAAAGTTTATCTGTGCAACTTTAGCATAAAAAGAGTACATTTGGTGTAGCTTTATTTCTTTTCCTTTTCCAGGGCTTGGAGTGGCCATGGTAATAACTTCGTTTATGATATCAGTGTATTATAATGTGGTCATATCCTGGAGTTTGTTGTATCTCTATAATTCGTTTGCGCTGGAAGTGCCCTGGAAAAGTTGTAACAATGCGTGGAACACTCCACTCTGCAGGTAACACAGACGTAGAGTCGGAGAAACTACCCATGAATATGACTTCATTTTTTTTATTTCTCTCCATACTACGTTCTGGTGGTAAGTAGATGGAGATTGAAAAAAGGAATATTACTTCCTTTTTCCTACTTATTACAACGTAGTATATATACAGGCCTGTGTTTTAAGAATTCCTTTGCACTGGAAATGCTTTGGAAATGAAGGTGAATATACAGATACACTCAGTAGTCAGTAGTCTCCAGCACAATACAAGAGTCTTAGTATGGCAATGGGCATCACAAAAATGAAGTAAACTTCATTGCAACTACGAACCTTTCTCCCACTTCAATGGGCTAATTGTCAAATGTACGTGTTTTTTACTTCAGAGTTGCAACATATACAAGTACCTTTAATTTGGCTTACACCTACCTTAGATAACTTACGGGCTTCTCCTTGTTGTTGGTTTACGTTTAAATTAAATTTGTCTAAATATGCCTTAAGCAAATATTTAAGTATCGTTTATGGATCTGAAACGTGTCTAAAAGAAATGTTTGAGTATCTTTCAATACATCTTAAACGCGCTTGAAATTTCCTTCCTTCCTTCGGAGGGTTCCATGAGATAAAAAAGTTATGTTAACACAGCGTTGTGGTCGTATGGACCCTTCCGAAGGCTTCTAGTACAAATGAATGAAAGAAATGGTAGTTATATACAGAATCATCCCAGTCACTTGTTTTCAGCAGAAGTACCTTGGAAATTGTGTAGAAACAAATGGAACTCAGCTCTACAGATTAAACCTAACTATATTCTTCTATACCTGCCCATATTCCCCAATATATGGAGTAGACCCTCCCTTCCGGGGATAAAGCCAAGCCTATTCCTCTAAACCAAGTCTTTGATGAGGTTTTCTGATGTAAATCATTCAAAACTGAAAAGCAGTTTGTCGTGAATGTTACTGATTCCATGACGGTGCTATTGTCTTTTTATAGCGAGGCTTGGGGCCGTAACTCCACAATCAACTGCAACGCGATTGGTCAGCCCTCTGACTGTACAATGACGCTCACTTCTCCTAGTGCAGAATTCTGGGAGTAAGTAAAAAATAACTATTTTGACGAAAAAGGTAATGTTAGGAAAATGTTAACGTTTGCGACATTCCGGAACTAAGAAAGTCCGAAAGTTAACCTAAATCCAATAGTTAAACAAGTGAAGAAAACTGATGACATACGGTTATTTTAGAAATACCCGAAGAAATGATCGTTTCAAAGTTGGTCGTTTCTTTTCTTTTCTTATTTTTTTTTTGTGGCTTCATTTGTAATTTTCAACGGCTTTATTTCCGTTTATGTTTGGTATTTCATTAAAAATTTTTGGTTAATTTATTTTGCAAGGCGTTTTATTCTTGCCATTTCAAATGGCATTGATGAACCTGGGGAAATCCGCTTACCGCTCGCCACTACGCTGTTCATCGCGTGGACTGCAGTGTATTTTTGCCTTTATAAGGGAATCAAGTCTTCTGGCAAGGTGAGTGGTCAATATTTGCATTGGTCAAAAAATAGATCCGCCAAGCGTACATGTGTGAATTGTAGCAATATAATAGGCTCGGTTTTTGATGCTCCCAGATTCACTTCAACTACCAGAATCCCTCCGTCTGCTACTTTCCTGTAATAAATAGGATTTTTTTATTTAACCCTCACTGAGGCTACATATATTTCAATTTTTTTGTTACTTCAGAGTGAGAAAAGAAAATTAAAATTAATTCTTACAAAGCATAAATGCCTCCATAGCAAAAGTGGCCTTCTCATGACACCTTCAATTCGGGTGGTCTGGGAATGCTTATGTTTGGATGACATTTTTCGCATCATTATTTTAGGAAACAGTTGCGTCGAATTCTCTTGAGATAATGAAAACCTTGTGCGTTATCGTAGTTTAAAAGTAACCAACATGTTGTTAGTCGTCAATTAAAATAAAACTCACCGAGCATTAAGAAACAACATAAAAAATGATAGGACAGCTCTTAATTCCAAGTACTTAACTAAACCTAAGCCCAGGAGATAATATTCGAAAAAGAGAAGACGAACATTTTCGGAGGGCTTATAGAGATAATATTAGTGGGCTGAAGGAGTTTACTTAAACATCAGTTTCATGCTAAACTGAACGTGTCCTCTACTTTTGTTAACAGGTTGCTTATTTTACTGCCATCTTCCCGTACATTGTTCTGTTAGCCCTGCTCATCAGAGGGGCCACCCTGCCTGGCGCGGTTGATGGAATCATTTTTTACTTCAAACCTGACTTCAACAAACTGCTAGAACCACAGGTAGGAAATATTTTAATATATTGTTTCCCTTGCAACAAACAATCCCCTTACGGCAACTGTCAACAAATTTTCGCCTGTTTTTTTTGTATCAATGTTTGAGGCCTTCGTTATTTATCAGCGCAATTTGAACTTTCCTGAAAATAGATAGCATCTTATGCTTTTTCCGCTTTTTGGTCAAATACATGCTCAAACGTCTATTTGCACTTTAGGTTTGGATCGATGCTGCGTCACAGATTTTCTTCTCACTTAGCGTTGGACTCGGAGGACTGGTCACTTTTGCCAGCTACAACAAATTTCACAACAACTGTGAGAGGTAAAAAATTACAACATTTTGGGGCCGATTACATGGCGAATTTCAGCCCGGTTAGCAGGGCCGAGATTTCAGCTCGGCTTCCTGAACACTCTTGTTAAAAAGAAGTTTGCAATGTAAAATTATATGAAGAGAGTCTCAGCCCGGGCTGAAATTTCTATCCCGGATTGTGCAAACGGTCGGGCTGGAAATTTCAGCTCAATCAAACGGGCTGAAAAGCCTCATGTAGTCGCCTTCAAATTTCAGCCCATGCTGAAATATGAACTTGGGCATGCGCACCGCTTGAGTGTGAATGTAAAACGCTTTCTACAAACGTTTCCTGCCCAGTTTTTAACATTGCACCTGGGCCGAAATTAGCCATGCAATCACAAGAAATTTCAGCCCGGGCTGAAATCCTATATGTAATTGGCTCCTTTAGACACAGTTCGTCCATCCATCCATTCATGCTCACCCATCCATTTATCCAGTCATTAATCCATTCATCTTTCCATCTACGCATCCGTTTACCAACCATATAAATGCCAATTAATCAAGAGTGCCCTACGTCCCTCACAATGATCTTATGACAGGAGGCCCTTAACAGGAAATGTCTCCTTGTACAAGTTCATTTTCTCCTAACATGCGTTGTTTTCTTTTGAAGGAGATGTTCCCTCGCGGAACACCCAGTTCTTTTTTCTGAGGTCCTCGTTACTAGACTTGTCCCTTAGCAGGAAATGAACTACTTAAAGATTTTAAATTGTATTGACTATCTGACATCAAGGTGCATCTTTATATTTTCAGGGACGCTGTAGTTGTTTCGTCAATCAACTGCATGACAAGTTTGTTCGGAGGATTCGCCATTTTCAGCGTCATAGGCTTTATGGCGCACGCTCTTCATAAAGACGTCAAAGAATTCGTTTCGTCAGGTAAGCTACGTAAAAGACTCTAGAAGCATGAAATAAGTGACAGTTATCAACCAAGAACTCAATTGTTTCGCTAGTTGGATTTATGCTCTGTTAACTTTAACGACCAGGAATTATGATCGAAACGCATTTTATCCCACATGATGATTATCGAATCGTACTTTAGGCGTCACTCAGATTGCACATTTTTCTAGGACCTGGAATGGGGTTTGTGGCCTACCCAGAAGGCATTGCTCAAATGCCTGGTGCTTCAGTCTGGGCAGTCATGTTTTTCTTTATGCTGTTTACTATTGGTCTTGGAAGTCAGGTGAGAAATATGACGATATATAAATAATTACAGTACTTACTGGAATAATTGCCCTGGGTGGTTCATTGGAGGGAAAGATTATTTCGAATTTTTCTTGGAAAAGGGGTGTGTGTAACTGTACCTAAAGTTATCTTTCTTACGAATAACTACCTAAGAGAACCGCAGAAAGCCAAACAACAACACATCAAATAATTCATGAAAATCAATATCTTGTATTTCAAAAAGTCCAAAAATGTAGCATTTTCTTCAAACAAATTCGCCCCTCTTGTCCACAAAATTTTGATGAACGCTCTCTCGTTCGCTCCCCCATACTCGCGTTCACGCCCAATCCAAACCTATACCTTTTTATACACCTTTAATCAGACCTAGCCTGATATTTGCTTGGCTTACCTTGTCTATCAATTCCTAGTTTGTGTTCACGGCAACAATCATGGCAGCACTGATGGACAGTTTCAGCAAACTACGGCGATACAAGGGACTCGTGCTGTTGGCGCTGTGCATTATACAATATCTTATTGGACTGTCCTGTGTTACCAAGGTAACGTAGGTATAGTGAAGTCTCTGAATTTGAGCAAGCAAATCTCGCTGTTACAACCATACACGTAGGGAAAGCTCTAACCTCAAGCGTAATTTCTTTTGAAAGTCTTGTTGTTAAATTTTCTTTGCACTTTCTTTGTTTTAGGGAGGAATCTACGTGCTGAATTTATTTGACAGCCAGAGCGGTTGTTTGTCACTGATTGTTGTGGTCATTTTTGAGGCTATAGCAGTCAGTTGGGGATACGGTAGGTATTTACTAACTTGGATGATATTCATGTGGAATCACCATGAAAAATGCTATTATGTACCAGTAGTGATCCGTGAAGTCACCCATCATACATGGATCGTAGAACCTCTATAAACGATGAAGGCAAGCGGACATGCGAGTCAATGAAAGCAAGGCCGGAAGTCTTCAACTATCTTATACTCTTGTATCTGTGTAAATATTTGTAATTGTTCTCCATTAGGATCCTCAGAATGGCAATTACTGCACAGAATATGCTTCTTAGGATATTAAAATAAATGAATTAAAACCATCTCGCAATTATTTTCCAGGTGTGGAAAAATTCTGTGAAAACATCAAATCGGTGATCGGAAAGAAACCAAACATGTACTTTAAACTCTGCTGGAGATACGTCACGCCTGCAGTTGGCACTGTAAGTAGAAGATTACTTACTTGCTGAACAACAAAATAAATAAATGATTAATTCACTAAGAAGTTTTTAAACCACCCAATTAAGCAACCAACCAACTTCTCAACCAACCATCCCATCCAGCAAACCATACCCACTTGACAGGCAAGCTCATTAACCTAACTTTGAAAATGTCTTTTTTTTAATCACAGCTAATATTTCTGGGAAGTATAACACAGTGGAAGCGAATGACTTATGATGGATACGTGTACCCTGATTGGGCCCAGGCCCTCGCCTGGGTATTGGCCCTCTTCTCTTTTTTGGCCCTTCCTATTTACGCTCTCGTGCAGATATTTCACCCGAAAGGGTCATTTAGTGAGGTACGTTTATTACAAGCATGTCAAGTTTTATCGAAAGAGCAGCAATCATATTCAATGCATCGCACTCACACTTGCTTGTGGAGGACCATTTGGTGTTTCGTTTGCATAAAAATCATCTCATGTTTGCCCTTGGTCTTCTCAATGTTGAGTTACAGTGATTCACTTAATAAAATCTCTTCATTTTTTTCTGTAGCGGTTAAGAAGAGCTGTTACTCCGGATGTTAGTGTTCTCAATGCTGTAGCTGTTCGTCATAATCTGAGGCCAAAAAGGTGAGGTGTTGCCATTAACAAAGGAAACAGTTCCTTTGTTGTCTTTATCAGATGTGACTTTTCGTTTTACCAGAGTGCTAATAAAAATAGCTGACATAGTTCATTTAACCCAATCAACTTCGATACGCGTTTCTAATGACACTGGAGAAGACTTCCATTGAGATGATAAAAACCTCAGTCAAGATCACGCTAGACAAACTTCAGTGCAATCAACGTATAAATTGCATGTGGCACGGTGTTTAAGTTAATCTTATCTATACTCTTTCTTTTTCAGTAACTGCCCAGAAACAAGTGTTGAAATACATCCTGTAGCTTGGAAGGAAAACCTTCCTGAGTCTCTTGTTTAAATGTTGTCACAGGGGAAATCTAAAAACAAAATAAAAAAACAAAAACCAAACAAAACGACAAAAAAAATACATTTTGTACATACATTTAATTTTCAATGGTAGCCTAACAATTTTTCTCTCTTACAACATCTGAAAGATCTCTTTCGTTGATGAATCACGATGAGTTCTGTTCATTGAAGTGAATTGCTTGTCAATAATGTTCACCTTTAAAAATGAGGCTGCTGTGTTTTCTTTCGCTGTAATTATTGTTTTTTGTTTACAAGAAAGTGAATAAACAACCTATTAAATAGAAGCATCGTCTGCAATTTTTTCTTTACTTTTTCAATCTGAGTTATCGATTCTTTCTGCGCATGACGTCATATATCGAGCGAAATCCTGTGGTATTCATTAAACAAGTACAGAAAGTGGAAGGCGTTTTTCTTAGAAAGAGGGGGCGGGGGAGGGGTGGGGGGGGAATCGTCACACAACAACTCTTAACCTAGCTTCCATGATGGGTTACAACCCTTACAATATCACGTACCTTCTGTAAAATATTGCATAACGATCTTATAGATGGCGTAATAAGCCCAAACAGAGCCTCCTCGGGAAGGCTACCAGGATACGATTAAAAAGGCACGCAGACGCCCCATCTTAGAGATCTAAACTAAAACCATCCAAATCATGGCAGGATAACAGCAGCAACAACAACAACCTTATTAGAGCGCTTTTCAAACGGGAACAAAATACAAAATGAACCAATCATAAATCGAAGCAAATACTAGTAATTAGCGTTAAGCGCGGTAAAACGCGTGCGAGCAAGTCACCATTGGTTTTGGTTTTACTTATTCTGATTGGTTGAGAAAGTGGCGCGAGCTTTTTTGACCAATCAGAGAGCGTAGTAAAGCAAAAGCAACACAAACAAAGCATTACTTTCGAAAACTGCTCTAAATCACAAAGTAAGTAGGATCTAAGATGGACCAAGAGGGTCGGGCTCGTTCCCACCTTCTTCAAATCTGTACTTGTCTTACTTATTAAAAAAAGAAGAAAACGTCGTAGACCAGTGGTCAGGAAATCTTGTTTGAGATTTGCTTAAGTTGAGTTAACACATTCACGGGCTTTTGAATTATCATGTACAATTTATCATTTGGGATCTGTTATTAGTGAAAATTTTTTGATCCGCCCCTAGACTTCTCCGAGTCGCTTTTTCTACTTGTAAGTGGAGAACGGGCGCTGTCTGCGCGTAAATCAAAATGGCGCGCATGTCTTGCAGTCATATGAACATCTCTTGCGCATCGCGCACTTCACCCGACATTTTTCGCCCCTAGAATGACATTTTTTGAACAGAAGAGTGGCGATAACTCTTGCTCAATATTTGTTTTCTTCCTCACACGGATCATTTTCCTTTTTTCCGCTGATGGCAGTACCGCCATGTCCTTTCGACGAAGAAATGTCACCATCTTCGAGTATTAGAACAGTTATCCCGGAAACATTGGAAAGTCGAGAAACATCCGAAGGAAGACTAATAGAAAAGTTAAGAAAATTAAAGGTTAAGGTCCTAAAGGAAATAGAAAACAAGAGGAAGAGAGAGTTAACACTCATCCTTAAAAAAGGTAAGGTCGTATAGTAAGGTTACAGTGCTCAATGGAATTTAAATGGCACCACGATTTAGCAGGGGTATTACAATAGTGAGAGTGCTGGTTATAACGTCCTTTTGGTCAAGTTCCATATTATGCACACTGTATGTGGCGCAGGTTGAGTTTATCGTTTCTTGTCTTGTTTTAAGGATTTCTCGCTGGGTTCCTAGTTTTTTCCCAATATATACCGGCAGCATTCTTGACCAAGTTTTTCTTTGGAGTTTTAAGTCGAGGTCGAAGTGATTAACTTGTTTCTTTAGTACAGTACCTGTATATGGTTTTGATCTTCAGTTCTTCTAACCCTTTTCTGTCTAGATGATGCGAAAATTCAATGTCTTTCAATGCAACTTTGAAAACTGCTTCCTCGGTCGAGTTGTAGGCACTTTCTGATATTCTAGACATTTCTACGGATTTTTTCCGGGTGTATTGCTCGAGGTCGTCATTCAAACTGTACAATTCCACAAGTTTTTCAGCTTTTAGCTCAAAACACGTACCCTCCCGGGCCAAGTCCACGCATGCTCGTGTACTTACGGGAATTAACAGGGGAAGAAAGGATAGAAAGCGAGGATTGAAAGTGAGAATCGGACACTTGAGAAATTTACTGAAAACTGTAAAATGCGATAAACTTATCATTCGAAGCATTGCATTAATCTCTAGAAATTTGCATTTCTAGTGTTTTTAAAGCCAGTTAGACCGACCCTCGACGCCCAAAGCGAATGAGCAATTCCGTTATCTGGAAGATTTAAACTTTATTTTAAGCCTGGTTCTCATGTCCTGTCGACCTACCTGCGATAAAGCCGCCGATACTGCCTCGGATACTGTTCCGACACATGGGAACACTACTCCGCCGCCAACAAGATGTATCGCAGGTAGCCGCCGGCATGCCTGCAAAGTTGAACTCGAGTCAACTTCGCTGGCATGACGACGGTAAAAACTGGGATGATCTCTGTTGCTGGCGACTCTGTTCTCATATCGGAACAGTATCACAGGTAGTACCGGCGAATATGTCGGAGGTAGGACGACGGCATATGAGAACCAGGCTTTACACATTTGAGGTTATTTACAGTAAATAAAGTGAGTTGCAGGATAAAAAAGATGACTAACAACTGCAAAAATGTGTTTATTACAGCGGTCGGGTCCTTTATAAATGAAGCCCATTCTAAGAGGGAGGGAGTTTTCAAGTTTTCAAAAATGGCCCGCCTTATATTTGGAAGGGATTTTTCGTCTACAAGTGACGGATCTGAGGTCTGAAAATGCTACGCAAGAAGGAGTGTGGGTGCAAGGTGGAGAAATTGGTCTTCCTGTTGTACGTACAGTATTCAGATAGTATTAAATTGACAGAGGTAGAATTATGATAATTTGTGTTGGGACTTATAATCGGAGGGTATAATGCCGCCATCATTCTTCGGATGTATATTTAATATCAAAGCAAGCAAAGGGGGTTAGTTTGATATCAGTTGATTTGTGAATTACAACCTGCCTGAATGAAAACGTTGGCAGTGAGAAACTTTTTCTTTACTAGTTTTGTTTGTTTTGCATATTGCAAACGGAGGTCTGTTTGCCAACGAGTTTGCCTTTTTCCTGATTAGGTACCAGGCAATGTTTGATTTTTTCTGAGGAGGGCTGGAACCAAATCTCTTGTTGCTTGTGGCGGCCATCTTGTCTAAAACGGCAAAAAAGACTTCTGGAACGGCTTTTATGAAGGTAAGCACTCGTTTTCAGCGAATAAACAACCACTTCTCTCTTTTCAATAATGGCTATGATTAGAAATTAATCAGGTACCGCAATTCGTGGGTATTGTGAATTGTGAAGCTTTTTAATTTCGTTTTTGTCAGTCAATAAAGTGTTGGAATTTTTTCAAATATTTCTTCACGGTCAAGGTGATGGACAACTTTGAGTAAAAATGCTGCTTCTGAAACTTATAGACCAGGATAGGATAGTGTTACTATTCTAGCCATCTCAGGCTGGGGGAATTTGATCTGATTTTACCAGTTTTTCAGGTCTTGTGGTGAGGATTTTGACCAAAAATTCTCCTAAAAAGTGAAACGCCCCACATGTACGGCCTGCCCCCGCCCCTCTCCCTGTTGGGCCTAACATTGGTAGGTTTACAGGTCATTTGCTTCAACAAGTTCCGTTCACGTAATCCATGTAACTGATAGTTGTTTGCTTCTGGCTTTGACACTCCAGCTTAATCAAGTTAAGTCTTCACATTTTCTCATTTTTTCATTTCACACATACCACTAGTCGAGGGACAAATATTTTGCTGAAGTTTTAGCCCTGTAAAAATAAGCTTATTTTTCACTTTTGAGTTTTCGCTAGTTTCAACTCAAGTAACATGGCGCCAAAACGTTGGTGCCCTTTTCTGTGCAGGTCACATGATCAATCATCCAACACATCTTCAACTGCGGGAAACTCAAAGTGGAAAGCAATAATTTTGCTATTCCTGCTTCCACCTTCCTTGGTCACACTGAAGTCAACCATCTCTTCTTTTATGATTCTCTTTAGTTTCATGATAATGCCCACACATTGTTCAAAAATACGTTTTTTTTTTGTTTTTTTTTTGTCAAATGTCTGCTTTCCTCTCTTGCTAAATTCCACTGGATTCTTTAATTTACTCAAACTGACAAGATCAAAGTGAGTAACAATTCATTTAAGGTGATTCCCTACAATTACATAATTTACGCTTCCTTTCTGCGCATCATTTTTTGCATGATTAGTGCGTGCTCCTGTGTGTGCACATTTGGAACTTGGTAGGTTTCCTATGAAAACAGAGCTGTTCAGCGAAATTAAATAATGCTCTTTTCTCCTATTAAATGAGGATGGTGACCCCCATCTTGTAATGGATAAATTTTAATGGCATACCGTTAGTACCATATATCGTGATTTTAACAAAAGTTAAAAATTCTGCTTTGAAATATTTTTAATTGAATGCTGAAAGGAACATGTCTTTAGGTATAGCAAGGTATGTGCCGTCGCCACTTATTAAACCTGAGGACAATTTGATCGGTGACTCTGAAGCTTGATCTCAGTTGGCCTCCCATGAAATAAACAAGGCTTAGCCTGTTATGCACCAGCAGTGGATGTACTACACGTAAGTATAGAATACAGTACGTAACTCGATCCTGGTCTTGGTAAATTTTACCTCATTTGCATAGTTGCTGAAATGTTAATTTGAATTTCAACTACATTCGAGCACTTTTGTCTCTGAAAAGAACAGATTGGCAAGATTCGGGTTTCTCTTTCGTCCAGAATAGAAGATGAAAGAAATGTTTCATGGAGCATGAAATCACAAAATAATGCTAAGGTAGATTCTTTTGCCAACGTTCGGCAACTCCAAACACTCTGTTAATTTATAAAGCTGACCCTCCAGTATTATTATCTGTGAAAACTAAAATTTACCTATGGTTGTTTCCTTGAATAAATGGTATATTCCTTGAACAACAGTTTGTATTGGTGTGATAAATAAATACAAATACCATGTTGTCAAATGTTCCATCTGCCCATTCAAGATCTGGAAACATTTGTTGACAGAGCGTGTATCACTAATAACCATCAATTCGGTCTCTTCGTTTGCTTGTTTGTGTGCTGTTGCTAACATTGGCGGTCTTCTAAAACAGGCAAACAGACTAACTGATTGTAGTTCTCGGTATGATCTCAGTATAAGTGCATATAAAAGTGACCTTTTTTGTAACACCACACCGCACTTGCAAAGTCCTCAGCTTGTTTAGCTTCAGTAATAGTCATATGTTACAACTGATCGAAACAGTTCCATTCGAACTTTAGTTCTCCTTATATTTCGTGTGTTACTGGCTGGGAGAATTTGATTTTAACCATTGGGCTTTAAAGGGTTAATTGTTCCGTTCTAATAATTGGATAACTTGAGCTGGTAACTTGGATAACTTGAGGAGTATTAAATGTCGCTTCTATTTCCTGTTCCATTTCCCTTTTTTTTAGGTGGAACAAATCTGGGAAGACATTTCCAAGCCGTACGCTAAAGTGGGATGTCTAACCTGGAAAGACTTTAAACTACAGCTGTATTCAGAAAGAGATGCCGGAATCCCACGTGGCTCTTATGGTCTCCCTACTGGAAAAGGATGCTGCGTGGAAGGTTGGATGGTTGAATGACAAGGTGAGAACAGATTGAAAAGTGTGAATTTAGGTTTATGCCATCTCTAATTGAACAATTATTATAGTGTATTAACCTATTTTTTTCCCCTTCAGCAGGCTATAAATAGATACATGGCAAGCTTAGAAAAGAGAGCAAACAGAAACATAACGTTAAAAACTGCGCTACCTTGTCTTTCCTTAGAATGTATGACGTTTTAGCTGTGATACTCCTTATGCAAGCCAGGTATTGGAGGCCCTGTTCAGAGTTAAGGGGTGTGAGTAACTCGCACAATAGTGATGGGGATGATACAGTCTGAAAATGTCTCACCGTAGGGATCACAAATTTGATGTTAAGGATTAAAACTTAAATTTGAAAGTTACCTGAGGAAAACTGTTAACTAAAAAAGAAGTTGGCCATAGAATTGAAAAACAAACAAACAAACAAAACAAACAATGATGCAAAAGTTTTTTCTGTTGTTTAACAGGGTAAACGCCTTACAACAGGAACCTGTTTTTTCTTTAACTCGGCGAAAAGAGGTTCACGTTGGAGAGAGAATCAAGGTTAGTACTTTGTTTACTGTTATAACTTTATTTAATAATTATTTTAAAACTGTGCTTAGATCGCACAATTTCCATATATTAATATGCCCAAATGCACATAGAAATGAAATAGGGGGACTATTATCTTACAAATATGCTTGTATTGACATAAACGAAACTATACTATTTTACAGTCACACAAAATGAAAAATAACAGTCAAACATTTTCTTGGGTATTGTCATAATGATCCAGCAAAATTTACCTTGGCATTACTTTGTGATACCATGCTCAATAAGCTAACTTAATTACAGTTCTTTTATCTTCTACATGTATTCTGGTTGAAAGAGAAACCCGAATCTTGCATATCTGTTCTTTTCAGAGACAGAAGTGCTCAAATGTAGTTGAAATTCAAATGAACATTTATTTTTAGCAATTATGCAAATGAGGTAAAATTTACCAAGACTAGGATCAAGTTACATACTGTGTTCTATACTGTTGCTGCTAATATTATTTGTCACCCTTTCCCTTATTCAGTATCCCTGGGGGCACTCAACAAAGTTTTGTACGGGGAGGCTCCACCCGGATGTCCAACCCCTTACCCTTTTATATACCATTTTTGACAGAAAAGGTACCCCTTTCATAACCTTTCATTAAAAAATGGTACCCCTTTCACTTACCAAAGAACACTGCATCCCTTTTCTAAACCCTTGGAATGCAGTTAATGAATGAGATTAGGGGAGAACAGTATTACCGGAAGAGATGTTAACCAAAAAACGATATTATTATCTACTCGAAAATTAAAGGTCCTTTTAGATACCTAAATGACAGATTTCCCTACCCTTTCAAATACTTCAGCTCGTGAAATCCCTACCCTTTTATATACCTGAAGCCTGAAAAAGGTACCTCTTTTGGGTGGAGCCTCCCTGTATAGGCCATTATAGGGAATACCCCCCCCCCTGGGTTCAGTATCTTGATTACACAAGCAAAAAAGGGTTCAACTGCAAATTAGATCAGATCTATTGATTAGCATTATTTCGAGTGCAATAAATTGTGTCTTTTAATATTCCAGGACTGTCAGTTTAAGACACTGCCAAGAAAATTTTCAAATGCCATGAGGTAAGAACCGTACAAATCATTTGCTGGAGGTCTGAAATCTGTGCTGAGTCATTTTGACGAAAAATCAGTTAAATTCTCCCAGCTAAATAGTAACCTGTGTGAGAAAATGAAGTCCAAATATTATTTTTCTTGTTAAACTTTGAAATGGCCTTGTCTCATTTCACATGTGTCCTCTCCCCTCCATCTTTAGAATTTGGAATATATTTTAGCTTGAACATGGGAATATGTCAAACTGAAGCAAGAACAGAGGCTATGGCTACAACAGTGGAAATGCACACATAAATTTGATGTAACCCTTGCTCGAAATTGTCCATCTTCTTTTACATTGTTTAATGAATTCTTCAAGCTAGCAAAAATTTGAATTTCTGACCACCAGGTCACTGATATTTTTCCCCAGAAACATGCCTGGCTTTCAGGCATCTATAGGCATAGCAAAAAGTAAAACGTTCATGCACACCTTCAGCAAACAGAGGTAAAAGAAATAAGAATATTAATATAAAAAGACATTTGTAGTCTGTGCAGTCTGCATTTCAAAATGTCCATACCAAATCAACTAACAAACTTTTTAAAACAAATTACTGAAAATAATTTCTAGTAAACTAGGATGATGAGTTGACTAATGGAGGATAGCTTATTTTGGTCTGCAATCCTATTCTGTGCCAAACAGTTCCAGTATCGCTTTCCATAGTTTTGCTTCTATGAAAAATCTGTTACTTTGATGACATTAGAATCAGACTTTGGATGGGCTCATGACAATGAGTTTAAGTGAAACAACCACCTTTCAACCTGTAAATATAGCGTGCACACAAAGGACTGCAGGCCAAGCGTTACATGAGTGCAAGAGTGGTTGGAGGGAGGGAAGGACAGTTTCACTTTTTGCTTCTTTTTCTGAGTAGGGTGTTAAGACTGAACTAAAGCAGGGTTTATTCTAGAGTGCGGCTTTGCGGGATTTCCGCAATTTGAAAAAAAAAATGCATCAAATGGGGCCCACAAAGTTGCACCCAAGGTTAAGTATTAATTTTCTGAAATAAAGTACACTGCTGTTTTATATTTCGAAATTTATGGCCTCTTTCTGTCTCAATAGCCTTTCTCTTCTTCGTTTGTTTCTGCGTTCATATTCTACACTTTTTGAATTGCTTCTGAGTTATTCTTTTCTCTTCCATGCATACTCGAGTCCAGGCCATCTCAGTCGCTCCTTTCTTGGGCCCTCATTGGCCAATTTCTGGAATAAACCCTGCTGAAGGCATCAGATTATGAAAATGCCCTTGCGCACAAAATAAAGATTTTGCATTTTTGTTCACAACTTGGCTCTTAGACACAGTTCAGATGCCGGCGCGTTCTTCACATGAGCTGAATCGATTTCACTGAATTAAGTTCATGTAAAGTATGGTGTCGGAATCAGTTTGAAATGGCTTATTAAATTTGAATCAGCTCAGCCTCTCTTCATGCCTGGCTCAGTCGGGAATAACAGCTGTGGACTGGCTTCGATTCAGATGCTAAACTTCACGTGGGCCAAATCAAATGCATAATTTATGTTAATGTATTTCAGGATCTAACAGGTCCAGTGATTGGTTGAAACCTTATGGTGTGATCAGTCATGCATAAAACCCGCGAGTGACATTAAATTGTAATGGTGCAGCCAATTGAATTCTAATGATGCAGTCAAATTCAAAAGCGAAAAATCTTTACTTTCTAGCTTGCCACAAAGCACTTAATCCTCAAATAAAAAATACACCAGGAAAATTCAGTTAAGTTCACAGAAAGAGTTTGTTAGAAATTTGTGAATGAATTCACAAACACTGAATGTTGCTATTTAATGGTCCCAAATAAAGTGTTGTGCAATGTAACAACAGTATATTTTACTACAGTGAATTTGATTCAGGTCCTGTGAAGTATGTAGCATCTAAACTGGAAGATAGGGGACTTTGATCAGTTTGTCTTTATTTCAATTTATTAACAATTTGAAAAAAAATTCACGATAGAATTCTGAAAGAGTTATGGGACCTCACACTACGAATCTGCTACGAGAATTTTTGGTTTACATGAAGCCCCGGAGGACTGTGTCAAAAAACTAGTACATTAAGTCAACCAATTATTGCCAAGCTTGGGGAGAAAGGGTCCTTCTTCAATGTTTAAATACTGAACCGCGATTTTGATTGTGTTGCTTACAGATTGAGAAGGATACGCAATATCCAAGCATTCAACGTGCTGAGAATGTCAGATCTCCCGCAAATCACCCAGTTCAAGAGGTAAATCTAATTTGATGCATTTGAAATACATTTGGTTTGAGACTATTATGATATCACATGAATTAATGGGGTGCCCGCAATAGCCAAAAGGGTGTTCGTAATAGCAGCAGGGTTTTCGTAATAACAGTGGGGTTTCCGTTGTAGCAAGGGGGTGTTCATGATAACAGTGGGGTGTCTATTAAATAGCAAGGGGCTGTTCGTAATAGCAAGGGGGCTGTTCATAACAGCAGTGGGGTGTTTGTAATAGCAGCAGGGTTTTCATAATAGCCGTAGGGTGTCTGCAATAGCAAGGAGGGTGTTCATAATAGCAGTGGGGTTTTCATAATAGCATAGTGGAGTGATCATAATAGCAGTGGGGTGTTTGTAAAGCAACCCACACTTGTAATAGCAGTGGGGTGTTCAGAAAAGCGGTGGGGTTTCTGTAATAAAAAGAGGGTGTTTGTAATAGCAGGGGGAGTTTGCAATACTACCCGGGTGTTGGTAATAGCGAGAACGGTGTTTGTATTAGCGAGGGGGTGTTTGGGTGTTCATTATGGCAGTGGGGTGTTTGTAATTAAGGTTGGGGTGTTCGTAATAGCAGTCAGGTGTCCGTAATAGCCAGGGGGTGTTCGTAACCGCAGTTAGGTGTTCGTAATAGCAGCAGGGCTTTCGCATTAGCAGTGGGGTTTCCGTAATGACAAGGGACGTATTTGTAATAGCAGTGGGGTGTTCATAATAGCAGTGGGATGCCCGTAATAGCAAGGGGATGTTTGTAATAGCAGTGGGGTGTTGGTGATAGCGAGTGGGGTGTTCATAATAGCGATGGGGTTGTTTGTAATTAGCAGCGGGGTGTTCGTAATAGCAGCTATGACTATGTATATTACTGGTATAAAGCTATTTTACCCTCTAAGCCCTCACATAAAAATGCATATTCTCCTTACTGTTCTTTAAACTTTTCTTAGGAATCTAGTAAAGAGAATTTCTCAATATCAAGACACCTTTCCTTTCAATTTTCCACAGCTTCCAGTTAGAGAGTAAATGGATAGAATCATGGCAAGATGCTTGAGGGAACTAAGGCAGCCTGGGTAACTTACTTCCTCTATTTATGCTTGTAACATTTTATGGCTTCATTTTTGGATTTATCTGTTATAACCTTGCCTGAAAATAATGGTATCATTTCGCATGTCTGGCAAATCTGGGGTTGGGAGGGAGGGGTGCCTTTAAAGCAGCCTAGTCCATCTCAGCTCTAAATGTGTTGTAGATGGCAACTTCATTCTATACCTTGGTGTTTGTTTAATGGGCCTTATGCATGATCACGCCCAAAATTCACCACCAAGCCTCGTTTGCACTAAATTATTTTCGCCCCCTGGCACGTTGCATGTGGATATTCTTTTCATTTTTGCTGCTTTGGGATTTTGTTTGTGGTAAAATATACACGTTTCTACTCTGAAAGTGAGGCTTGGTGGTGAAATTGTCTAGTTTTACATAAACATGCATAACGGCTATTCCTCGCAGGTGTTTCTTTCATTATGTAAGAAACGCCAGGGATGAAACACCTCGCATCGGCCTGTCAGTGAGTCGTCAATCATTTGTCAGGCGGCTAAACTTGTACACGCTTTCCCTTTCTCGGCAGCTTCTCGCTTGCATAGATAATAGCAACAGATGCCTTGCTATCATTTACAAAAGTTTTTACAGATGAGCAATTTCCACTTTGGTCAGAAAACGTATAATCGAAGCATGTAAGGAATTCTTTAATAACCCTACTTAGTCATCCTGCTGGCCCGACATCAGGACAAGTGTTGCTGGAACATGTATTGCAGCCATGAAATACATCAAACAAAAGCGAATTGGATGACTTTCAAAAAGCTTTCTAAATTGAAAAACAAATTACAGAACCTTATCAATTATTGTCTCAATTTGAATGCAACTACCCCTATTTGCTTGCATTTCTTTTTTCCTATGTGGCATCATATGTGTTCAGTAACTCGACCTAACTGAGCAAATGGGCCAGGCACAGGATTGCAGTGTTGCAGCAATTTAGTTCTCCTTGAAGAAACGAGCAAATTTTCATTCATGATTTTCTTTATTACTGCTGACTGTTTGATCCTGTTCCTCTTAGCACCTCATCGCTTTTTTGCGTGTGCTTTCGCCCTCTCGTCCAGTAGTTTAATTTGTCGCAGACCGAAGTAAATGTACTGTCGCGCTGAAGTGTTTGCAAAGGACTCATCTAATATCATATGCAAATTGACAAACAAACTAAAACTTTGAAGCTTCAGAAAGGAGAGAATCATTAAATTCCGATCAGGATTGATTTTTTCATTCGAGTGAAAAGCGTTTTCATTGTTTTTGTGCAAACTCTCAATAACTTGTGAACCTTTACAAGCAATCATTCACTCTACGATTAAAAACAGTACAAAAACATGGGACTCTTCGAAAGGTACATCTACTCATTCAGATCGGAAACATTTTATCTCAATGTGGTATTTCAGCTTTATACACTGCTTAACACCCAGTTAATAGCAGCAGGGTCGGTCATAGGCTCAGTTTCCAGCCGTGAGTGTCTCGATGCGCCCGCGATTCTCGCCACCTTCGCGGCTGGGCGCACGGGTGTGGTTATTGTTTAGACTGACCAATCAGAGACAAGCCCCCTGAAATTTGCGGGGCAGAATGCGCGACATAATTTAGCGGGATTTCGTCCTTCTCTTGAAATTTCACACTTTTAGGAGGACGTTTCAGGCATACTTTTCGCATTTCGCTTTTTTTCAAGACGATAAAAAGTAAAGCAGATAAAATTTAAGCAACTGACGTGTGGATTGTCTGCATAATTATTAAAATTGTAATGACGTCACGGACATGCAACCAAACCCGTGCGCCCAGCCATGAAGGTGGCAAGAATCGCGGGCGCATCGAGACACTCACGGCTGGAGACTGAGCCTAGGTCGGTCAATAATCTTGGGACACCTTGTCGACTTCTCCCCCTTCCCCCCTTTGTAATGTTGAAAAGACTAGAACATGTGCTATTTTCTCTCAGAAACGCCAGTGGTTTGTACAACATTGAACGGGGGAAGGGGTACCGTCCTCAGAGGTGTCAAATGTCCCAAGAATTATCGACCGAGACTGTGTGATAAGCGATAACAGGGAATTTTATAGACAAGGCGTTGCAGTCACGCTGAAGTGAGATGAATGTGTCACGACGTGAAAAGCGTCATTTCGGGGTTTTCAACGCAAGAACGCCAAATGAAACATGAAAGGACGTGTTCCAAGACATTCTAGAATAACTTACACTGAACTTAGGCTGAAAGTATATTTAAAAAAATGTTGATTCAGAGGAAATGAAATCTTACCATCATGCATGGTTTGTACAGATCGCATCGATAGGAATACCCGCGCTCGGGTTCAATATTTACGGAACAAAGAAAGCGTGAAAAGGGAACGAGTAGTCCATTCAAGGTAGCAAATGTTCCAAATCTTCCATTATCTGAACGTATTCATGCACAAAGAACGACTTATCTTACGGTCTATCAAACTCGCGCTAATAAGGCACTTCCGGTACATGAAGTGCATGTGATAGAGCGCCACGATTCACCATTTCGCACATCAATTTCACAACACTGGGATGTGCAATAGCACTTCATTCTCAATAGAACGATTCTTTAGAATATGTAGAATGCTGCGTGTGATGGATTTGTTAAATTGTCCAGTACAAGTTGCACAGTGCTCACTCAAAATGGTAAACCGTCTTAAAAACATAGGAATTGTTTATCAATTATAATGTCTTGTAAAAGTGACGGTTCACCATAAAAACAATCTCCCCTAAGAACACTTTGGCTTCTAATCCTTTTTCCTGCGTTAAAATACTTTCTACGCTGTTGGCAGATTTCAAAGAAATCTAATGTAAGAAAGGAAGTTTAATAGCAATCTAATTTTTTGGGCAGTGAAATGGTGAACCGTTGGTTCATTAGCTTTTTTCACCGGGTTTGTCAAACAGCGCACGACCTGTAACTGACAAACAAGACCTACTTAGCGCTATGTATTTTATTCCCTAGAAGTTTTCACCTGCTTTAGGACGCTGCAGGAATGAACTCACTGAAGCAGCGTGGACAGGGCGCAATATTTACTGTACTGTGACTGTACGCCACCTGAAGTAAACACTTCAGACGACTCTTTTACTGAGAAGAGAGTTCCCCCCTCTTTGTGCCTGAAAAGTGTTCGCAACTGCATCCATTTTCATTGTCTAATCTTGGTTTCGAGTTAAAATAAAACCTACGATTTCGTATCACAGCACCAGTTCACTTCCTAGACTTACGAAATCAACGCAGTTGACTGAGAAACATAACCACTGACAGTACGGAGTAAATAGACTGTCGTACAGCGATTTGTCCGTAACCGAAACTTTGACGTGCTGTCAAAGTTTACTAAGCATTCATGATTACATTAAATGCACCCCAACGTTTTGCCCTTTTTTCAAGGGCCCAGTCTAAAAAAGTTAAAAAGAATTTACAATAAAAGACGGCAAACACACAGCTTATTACAAACTTCCACCGCTAGAAACTTACAGACATTTTAAGGTCCGTTCCTATGATGGCGTGACATTTTACATGCCTTTTTAACGTAATACAGGGTCGGTCAATAATCTTGGGACACCTTGTCGACTTCTCCCCCTCCCCCCCTTTGCAATGTTGAAAAGACTAGAACATGTGCTATTTTCTCTCAGAAACGCCAGCGGTTTGTACAACATTGAACGGGGGAAGGGGTACCGTCCTCAGAGGTGTCAAATGTCCCAAGAATTATCGACCGAGACTGAGGGTTTTCAATAGGAATCTGAGTAGGTGGCAAAATTTTAGGAGTAGGTGTGAAGTAGCCAGGGAGTTTCGCAGGCTGCTGGCCCTTATTGAAGACCCTGTCATGGTGTCATGCAACGTGAGACAAAAGCTGTTGAAAATGGTCTTTCTTTATGTGGTTCTTAAAGTCATTCTTCTTGACAGCCGGCTAAAAATCAGTCTTAACGAAAAAAGCCCACAAATTCGGACTACAATGTAAAAGCGTTGATTTTATTTTGAACCGTGGATAATGTATAAAGAAGTCCAACTTCATTTGAAAGGTTTTGTCTCAAGTATTTTGATGATCGTGTATTTCTTGTCGTCTCTCATTGCGTCAAACAAAATCCCTTTGGTTGAAGCAGTTCCAGTCAGTGTTGCTGCTCCTGAGCTAACCTGCGATCAGGCTCTATTTTCGTTTCGCTCGGTGAAACATTCAGGCGGGACGGGCGAAACGAAAAATAGAGCCTGATACAATTCTTCTACGGAACGTCTACCGCCCACTTTTTTTGATTGATTGACATTCAACAAAACAGCCAATCAAAATTTCTTCTGCTTGCACGATCCTCGGTATGCAAATTTCCCATACCGGCAATTCGCAAAAAGTCACGCAAATGTCGGCAAAATAAGAAAATCATAGGCTACAATGTATCTTCTAGGCACAAGCACTCAAATTTACACGATTGCTAACTTGAAGGTTCCGGTATTGTACATGGTTGCTCTGTCTGAGCTGAAACTGAATGAAAATTCAAAATGCGACGAGGCTGTCATGTACCAAAATATGCTGCATGCTTGAATCCTTTCCTATTTCAGGTGGTATCCGGAAATATTCTCTTCGCATTTGTCACCAATTTTCTGCGTAAAAAGCCTTGGGCAATTAAGAGAAATACGATCAGTTTCATTCTTTAGAATAAAGATATAAATAAAACCGTTTATAAACAAAGGAGTATTTTGTAATTTAATTTAGTTCCAGAAGTGATAAATATTTGAGATTAGCAGCAAATTTTGTCTCTAAACAGCAGCGAAATTTAAAACGAAGAACATTTATTATAAAAGTAGTCAGATGCTTTGATGTCAATGTCAGAGATCAATAAAACGACATAAGTATTAAACAATGAATGAATAAACTGAAAATCGTTATTACGACTTGATTGCGGCTCAGTCGCCAAACATCAGTTTACCGTTAACTTTACCGAATTATCGGTTGACTTGTTGTCGATCATTCTTGGCGAAAGTTACTTGTTCGTCTGCTGTTCTTTTTGTTTCGTAAAACGCGGAAACAACCACTACTCTG
This sequence comes from Siderastrea radians, assembly GCA_964017195.1. Lineage (NCBI taxonomy): Eukaryota > Metazoa > Cnidaria > Anthozoa > Scleractinia > Rhizangiidae > Siderastrea > Siderastrea radians. Next base: position 36,498,123 of record OZ024895.1, read on the forward strand.
TTCATATTATCAATACTAGCTGAAAGCCGTCAAATGAAAATTCCGAGACACGATGTGATAAAACGGTAAAACGGAATACATACTTCACTGTTGCTGTACTTCTCTGCTCCAGGTGAGAGACAGCTTTCGTCAAACCGAACGCCATACTCAGGAGAGAAAGAAATGGTAACAATTCTCCTAGAACTACGAGAATTTATTAGAGCAACACATTTTACTTCGGCAGACTTGTTCCTTGGTTGTTCCTTGGCGATGGCGGTCGCATGGAAATTGTGAGCGAGTCACGTCGACAATTTACTTCCGTTGACAGCTCTATTGTTAAAGGGCCAATCAGAACACATCGATTCATAGGTATTGTTTCTCGACCAATCAGACAAAAAACCAGAATCTGTTTTTTTTACATGAGTTTCGACAAGCAAATGTATCATGCCCTCCTTCCCCCGCAGTAGTAGTAGGGAGGGAGGGCATGATTTCAGGTTACTCCTGAGCAGTTTCAGCACGCATTCTGAGGGCGGCAATGTATTATTCAATTGTGAGCTATTCGAAGTCCTCCTTGAGTTATAATTCTGAGTCTTGATTTGTAATTGTGCTCTGTCATTTATAGTAGCTAAATTTCATCTACGTCGTCTGTGTTCTAAGCTTTCCTCTCTGTGGTTTCTTGTTGTCTCCTTCGCCTTCATTGTTCATGCTTGATTTCCAAGCCAGCATTCATTCTAAGTTGTGGTAGTAAATCGTCCCGGCAAGGATTTCTAGTGACTTGTTGAATCAGGCATTGCTCAGTCTTTGCTCCTGTCCCTCATTTTCATCAGAAATTGGTGTGAATTAAAACATGTCAGCACATTATGAACGTGAGAGTGTGCAATTGTCAGCGGTTACGAGTTAATTTGTTGCTAGGCAACTTCGGACACCTTCGAAATATATATAGGCAGCCTGAGATTTGTTTGCCCTAAACTATCCACACCCTATCCCCACGCAATCCCACACAACAAATTTGCAAATCCTCTTGTGATTAATTCTGCTTTCTTGAGGAATGAAAACTATGCCATTTTGTGATTGTTGCAAAGTCTCATTTGCATCTTCTTCCGTCTCTGCTGGAAGCGATCTTAAAGTAAACTAGTTTGAATTTTCAGTTGATATTTAGGTGTTGTCGTATCAATTTCGTTGCATCTTTTCAAATTGTGCAGTGTTTTCACGGTGGAGATTGGATGTCTAGCTATGTCTCGTAGCTGTTTCTGGGAGTGGCTCTGGTTGTTAATAGTTCATTAAAAATGGAATGAAACACGCATATATACATATTTTTGGGGGAGAGGGGTTGTTCGGCCACTATTGATGTTGACAATTCCCTGTCAATGGGGCACGAGTTCATTTCCATAAAGTAACTGTGCCACTTGGTTAACATTTACTGCTGAGATGCATCATTCTTGTATAATAGTATTACAGAGTAGCAGAAATATTAATCTTAGCTGACCCACCACTCTCTCAAAAATCTTCGTCACTAGATGCACCAACAAAAATGCAGTCATCCTTCTCTTGATGTCTTCAGACATCCCTTTCAAGCTTTTGCACCAAACTGTACAGCTGTACACTATCATTAACCTACAAATGTTGCAAATAATGGCAGTGGAAATACTACACAAAAACAATTAAATGCTAAAAGTGTTAGTAGTAAAAAAAGAACTACACAAACGTAACGTTCTCTTGAAGTCTTCAGACATCCCTTTGAAGCTTCTCCACCATATTGTACAGCTGTACATTATCATTAACCTACAAACGTTACAACTACTGGTAGTGGAAATACTACACAAAAAGAAATAAATGTTAAAAGTATTAGTAGTAAAAAAGAATTACACAAACGTAGCCTTCTTTTGATGTCTTCAGACATCCCTTTGAAGCTTCTGCACCAAACTGTACAGCTGTACACTATCATTAACCTACAAATGTTTCAAATATTGGTAGTGGAAATACTACACAAAAAGAACTTAATGTTAAAAGTATTGGCAGTAAAACAAAACTAAACAAGGATAAGCTTCAAATACCTAATAAGTACTAGCAGTGAAAGTAATGCACAAAATAAACCATTAAAAGTTACAAATTACATGTAACTGTCAAAGTTGTCATGGCGTCGCCGTCATGGACAAGTCCGATTATGTTTGTTTGCTATGCCAGTTACACCAGTGAGGTTGTTCAAACGTTGTCATCGTTCAAAGGTATTGAGGATAACAAGTAGCAAGATTAATGGAAGTCTATACTTTAATACTACTTTTTCCCATCTTGGCTGCTGATTATTGCCGTCTTGACTTTGGTCAATGCTTTTTTCTCTTTTGTAATAATTGGTCGAAGGAATAACAAACGATTGGGTTTCATGGAGGTTTTTACTTGAATGCAATGTATTCCAAGTCACCTTTTGTCAATTCCCGTGTTGACTTTGGTGTATGCTTTTTTCCTTTGGTGATAATTGCTAAAAGGCATTGAGGAAAAAAAACGGTTCAGGTTAATGGAGGTATGTATCCCCATTTCAGCTGTTGGCTGACTCTAAGCTGATTCATCACTTTGTTCAAAGCCTCTGGCACAAGATGCAGCACTGAACATGCTTCAAATGTTACAAATGATGATTATTAGTACTACTACACAAAACGAATTGAATGTCAAAAGTGATGAAAAATTAAGTTAAAAATTGACTGTCAAAGTACCATACAAAAAGACACTTTTAAAGGTTTGAGGTATTAATAGAAAAAAACATGACAAGATAAAACATGAAATGTTAACTGTTTATAGTGAAAATACTACACAAATGAAAGCATTTAATGTTACAAATATTACTCCTCAAAGTACCGCACCATATCCATTGCTCTTAATTTTACCACAAAAAGCACTACACAAATCAAGCCATTAAGTGCTGCAAATTAGTTACCAGTGAAAGTTCTACAGAAAATGATCAACCCTAAAAAATAAGACGTGTGAGATAGCATTCTGGACACAGCAAGAGCGATTCTTCCAATACTCCCTTTGCACCTGGGCGTACTGCGCCCTGTGCCTGACTCTAGGACGACCCTGGACCCTGGTCTGCGAGGCCCCAGTGCGTTGCACAGATTGCCTCCTCGCCAGAGGCGGCAACCGAGCCACGTACTCATCGTCCAGTGCCTTCCTAACCTGGTCAGATAGCAGACCAGGCTCTATCTCATCAAGGTCCAAACCTTGCAAGTCTAGTTCGACACCGTCTAGTGCATCCCTCAGTTTCCTTACCCATGCACCCGCACCATTATCGGTCTCTTGGGTTCCAGGCAATTCAGCCGCTGGATCTTCATACGATAACGGCAATGACGATGCACCATCCTGCATTCCAGATATTGCTTCCGTTCCTTCAGCTACACTGGGAGAGGCTTGGCTCAGGCCACCAACATTCAGGGCCTGTTGCTCGGCCCTTATTTAGAGTACTAAGGATCTGGCGGTAATGCGTGTTACCCACCCGCGGTTGACTTTTGATGGAATTACAAGTCCAGCTTGGAAAGAGTGAGTGGAGATGCTAGTTTATCTCCTTCACTCCTTCAGCCTCAGCACACAGTTCTTCGCGTGCAAGGAGAACCAGTTCCTCTCGATCCCAACATGCCTTCTTCCTCTGTTCCAGCACATTCTCCTGGTGATACTCCTCTGGATGTACTCTGCGGCGGTGGACACTGAGCCCCACCGCTTTCCTGAAATCTCTCGAGCAATCAGGGCAGCGGTGGACACCCAGGTACTTAGCTCCCACATCAGCAGGTCAGCAATTGCCAAATGGGGCCGCAGCAGCAACCTCAGCAAAACTCCTTGTCTTTCTCGAAGCAATTGCAAAACCCACAAGGGTTGCTAGCTCCTGCAGGCCTAGGGTACTGTTAGCTTCACCAAACAACTGCCCCACACCCAGCCATAGCGATTGGTGCAGAAGTGAAGAGCGAAGTGAAATAACAAATGGTAGACTCAGGCGCCCAGCATCAGCATAAAAAGCCGATGCCGATGGCCACAGCAGGACAGTAAAGATGACTACACCTCCCATATGTACATAAGCCATGGGGGCCTCAGGCCACCGGCTTGAGCGTACGTACCACTCCACATATATATCTTCACACACGCTTATGGGACATCATGCTTAGCGTGCACAACACATGGGCATTGGGCCCCACACTTCCAACCGTCCAAAGGGCATATTCTTTCAAAAGTGACCCAGAGGCACATCATCGGTATGGAATTTCTGCACTCATTACTCAGACGTCGTTTTGTGAGGGCCCAAGTGGCGACTTGGTGAAAAGTCGGCTGTTTTCTCAGGCTGTATTCTAAGGTGTCTCGCCTGTGATGTTCCAGTCTCCTGTTTCCTCTCCGTGGTTTCTTGTTGTCTCCTTCGCCGTCATTGTTCATGCTTGATTTCCAAGCCAGCATTCATGCTGAGTTTTGGTAGTAAATCTGCCCCGGCAAGGATTTCTGGCGACTTGTTGAATCAGGCATTGCTGTCTTTAATTAGCTCCTGTCCCTCACTTTCATTAGAAATTGGTCCAGGAAACTATTTAATTGTTCGCAGACGATGAATTAAAACATGTCAACACACAGTGAACCTGAGGGTGTGTAATTGTCAGCGGTTACGATTTGGTTTTGTTGCTAGGCAACTGTGGACACCGTTGAAATATGTATAGGCAGCCTGAGATTTGACTGCCCTTACCGATCCACACCCAGTCCCCGTGCAATCCTACGCGACAAATTTGCAAATCGTCGTGTGATTAATTCTGCTGTTATGAGGAATGAAAAATCTGCCATTTTTGTGATTGTTTGAAAGTCTCATTTGTATCTTCTTCCATGTCTGCTGGTAGTTGATATTTAGGTGTCGTATCAATTTTATTGCATTTTTTGAATTGTGCAGTGTTTGTGCACGGTGGAGATTGGATGTCTTGCTGTCTTGTAGCTATTTCTTGGAGTGATTCTGGTTCTTAATAGTTCACTAAAAATGGAATGAAGCGCACATGCATATTTTTTGGGGGGGAGGGGTTGTCCGACCACTATTGATGTTGTCGTCCCTGTCAATGGGGCATGAGTTCATTTGCATAAAGTAACTGTGCCACTTGGTTAACATTTACTGCTGAGATGCATCATTCTTGTATAATAGTATTACAGAGTAGCCAAGTATTAATCTTAGCTGCCCACCACTCTCTCGAAAATCTTCATCACTAGGTGCACAACCAAAAATGCAGTCAACCTTCTCTTGATGTCTTCAGACATCCCTTTCAAGCTTTTGCATCATACCGCACAGCTGTACACTATCATTATCCTGTAAATGTTTCAAATATTGGTAGTGGAAACACTACACAAAACAATTAAATGTTTAAAGTATTAGTAGTAAAAGAGAACTACACAAACGTAACCTTCTTTTGATGTATTCAGACGTCCCTTTCAAGCTTCTCACCATATTGTACCGTTGTGCATTATCATTAACATAAAAATGTTAAAAACGAAAGCTTCAAATACTTAGCAAGTACTAGCAGTGAAAGTAATGCACAAAATGAACCATTAAAAGTCACAAACTACGTGTAACTGTCAAAGTTGTCATGGCGTCATTGTCGTGGACAAGTCCGATTATGTTTGTTTGCTGTACAAAGCATCAATCAACGATCATACCAAATTCATGCCAGTTACACCAGGGAGGTTGTTCAAACGTTGTCATCGTTCAAAGGCATTGAGGATAACAAGTAACAAAATTAATGGAAGTCTATACTTTAATATTTTTTTTTCCTATCTTGGCTGCTGGTTGAGTGGCGTCTTGACGTTGGTCTATGCTTTTTTGTCTTTTGTTTGGTCGAAGGAATAACAAACGATTGGGTTAACAAAAGATTGGGTTTGATGGAGGTTTATACTTGAATGCGATGTATTCCAAGTCCCCTTGTTCAATTCCCGTGTTGACGTTGGTCTATGCTTTTTTCCTTTGGTGGTAATTGCTAAAAGGAATTGAGGAAAAAAAAACGGTTCAGGTTCATGGAGGTATGTATTCGCAATTCAGCTGTTGGCTGGCTGACTCGAAGCTGATTCATCACTTTGTTCAAAGCCTCTGTCACACGATGCACCACTAAACATGCTTCAAATGTTAGAAACGTTGATTATTAGTACTACTACACAAAACGAATTGAATGTCAAAAGTGATGAAACATTAAGTTAAAAATTAACTGTCAAAGTACCATACTAAAAAACATTTGTAAAATGTTTGAGGTATTAATAGAAAATACATGACTAAATAAAGCATGAAGCTGAGAATTCCATACTCAATGCCTTGTACGGCACCAAAACTCACACCATGAAGCTGCTTGACTGAACCCAATTAAATATGAACATCTGATCACCCGCACAGCGAACTGGAGTCTAATCTACTCTGACTGGTCGTACACCGTTAACAGGTTTCAGAAAAATTGTTTTTCTGCAAAGCCAGTCGGTAACAGATTGAACTTGGCTCCATTATCACACAGACATTGAACTTTTTCCCCATTGATCAAAACATCCGCCATTAAAAACTCCAACGAGGCTGAGAGAGTGCTATGAGCTATCAGGGGTTGTTGGGATGCTGTTTGTCTTCCAGCCCTTAGTAGTTAAAAGGGCATTCCACTGAATGCGGTGCAGGGCAATGCAGTGTTCAAACTGCCAACATCTTTTACCAGCTCTTTTATAAGGGCATGCTTTAGCAAAGTATTGTGGTTAACTACATGTGAAACAAACACGCCTTGCCCTGATGAAGAACCTTGGAATGGAAGTTGTCTCCAATATTGTCTGGGAGATGGGCCAGGATCTGGTACGAGTTTGGCTGTGACACGTGTAACATGTTAACAAGTCGATCCACAATTCTTTCTTCCAGCTCCTCGAGGTCTTGCTTGTAAGTGTTGCCTGAAAGGATTTTGTGAACTGAATGCTGATTTTGGTCCGCAGTACTGGTAGTGAGACGAGGCTGTACAATTCACATGCTGCTTGTACAATTTCTGCTGGGTTGATAACGTCGACTTTATGTAGCTGCAGATGTTGTTCCAAGAGGCTATTGTTTGGGTTATTTCCTGCAATGATGGTTGATGGTCTGCTGTACTGAAGTTTCCATAGGGAAAGCCTTTTGGTATTTTTTCTGGATTCTCGCCATCAATACATCAAGTGGCTCCTCAATTTTGTGGGTGATATGGTCAGATCACACAAATGTTCGCCAACTGTCTTCCTCTCGCAGAACTCCGTGCTGAATTTTTCTTTGAAAGTTTTCCAATATGTAACTGTGGATTCAATAGTCCGCCAGCAATCATCGGTTCTCCCCGTGAGTAAACGTAGGGCTTGTGCAATTAACTGAGGTCTGGTCCAATTCTTAGCTTTCTTTACTTTCTCCAGTTGTTGAAGCCATTGTTTTGGATCTGTCGGTCTGTCATAAGTTGAAAGAACGATTTTTAGGCCATTTGCTCTACTCGCAGGCATGCTGGAAGCCTGAGAACTGTCAGCAAAACTCTTCTCTTCGTGATCCGACATTTTATTCCACCACTATCCACCAGTGTAAAGGATACAAACAATGCTATAACACAGCAAGTCATATAAATAATGAACAGTCCGCCATGTGCTCAACCACATGCCGTTCTTGCGCATGCAGGCCATAGTTTCCAGTCTCTACATTGACTTTGATGTTATCTATGAACATTTTCCATGATACAATGTTACAGTCAACGTGCTTCACGCATGATTTTGCCTAATTTTAGCTTCTTTTAATTCTCTTGAGGTTTTCTTCCTGTTTGACCTAAATAAAAATGAGTGTCCTTTAGGCATGAATAGATTGTGCTAGTAAATCCAGCAAAAGTTGCTCGACAATACACCCAAAAGTTGCTCTAAAGTTGCTCAAAAATTTAAGTTGCCACCCAAATTTACAAAAGTTGCTTACTTTTAGCTACTTTTGAGAGTCATTTTGTTCTAGATTACTACTCAAAACATGACGTTGTATGTGTAATTTAACATCATTTGTTGTGATCAATATAATCTTTAAGCTCAACGTAACAACGTTTACAGCCTTTATCTTATCTTATCATGATAAGATAGAACAATGCAAAGAGGTGTAAACTTTAAAGTTTACAGCCTCTTTGCATTGTTGCATCTTATCATGACTGAAGCCTCAAGGTAGTCCTCTAGGGCATTGTCTTGTTGATCGTTAAACGCATTCTTCAGAAGGCTGAAGACTCTCTCAGCAGATGCTGAACTTGGCTGGATGACCAACAACTTCTTTACTACACCTGCCTAATGTGGAAGTGTGTCATTGTGGGCTGCCCACCATGCCAGCTTTTCTTCTTCATTTGCCATGACAACACCATCAGCTGCAAGATAGTCAGGTAGCTCTCGGGCCAAGTTGGCAATAATTTTGTCATTGTCAAGAAATGGAAAGTTTCTGAATTCTTCCACGGAGGCAGCCGTTGGGTTGAGATTTTGTACTTGCATAGGACAACACAGCCGTGCAACCTTAAAAGCACGGATTGTAGTACGAAATTTGAACGCTAAATTTCTGCTGATAGAAATTAAGCCCTGGTTGGATACAAGCTTTAGCTTGTGTCATAAGCTGGTTGTACGTGACAGCATTTCCACCAGCAATTTCACGAGCAGCTGCTGTAGTATTGGGGTAATGCTCAACAACCACCGCATGTGCAACAGAACAGAGACGCTCGTAGCAGGAAAATATCAACGGTGTGTCACCTTCGAGGTAGTTGGTAGCACTTACAAAATGTACACCTGCATCAACAACTGCAGCAAGCTCCAGACGTAGATCTTGGGCATCTTGATGATCATCAAAGATCTCCAGTAGATGTCGACGCATTGCTTGGGACATTTCTTCGTTTTCTCGAAGAAAAGGCTCTATATCTCCAAAGTAACATAAAGCTTGTTAAAGAATCTCCCACTTACTCCACCATCTGGTATCACTATGCATACGCATGGCTTGACCCGTTTTCTACTTCCAAAGCAACCGAGCATGGAAACTATGGGCAAACAGACTTACCCAATACTGGGTGAATGAATCCAAGATTCGAAACTCAAAATGGTTACCAACGTTGTCTATTGCGTGTGAAAAACACACAACATCAAACAGGTTAGAGTAGAAAAACGTGCGTTGTCGCAAGGCTGCCCCATTCACTGAAGCACCATCCCTGATTCCACCAATGATCGTGTTAGGACCAAAGTTATGCTTCACAGCAAGGCAAGACATCAACCTCTGGGCTAGCTCATCTCCCTTCAATGCCTTTGCTAGTACTTCAAATCGTATAAGGCGCTGTATAGGTATGAAGTCTTCCTGAACAAAACGAACAATAATAGCAAGGGCCTCACCCGTTCTGGCTGTTCCATCAAAAATAACACTGGCCTCTTTCACACTTTCAAGCTCACTCAATAGTTTCTCTCTTTCTTTTTGCAATACCGCTGGAATGATTTCACGGAGGTTGGCGCTGTGGGTTAATCTATGGCCATATTTCTCCAGCAGAGGGCGTAGAATATCCACTTTTGATAGTGGTATACCTCCAGAAATAACACACTCGACTATTTCAAATCGGAGCAAATGGATTTCCGCAGGCAATGTCGATCCACTGGGGTGTTCACGCATGTCTCGCCTTTTAAGACAGTCCATGATTGACTGGCTTTGTTTCTTGTCTTTCGCGATGCGAGCAACTCAGTTTGTATGCTTGCTTGACTTTATATGCTTGTCGATTGAGCTTTTCTTTAATGAAAGGATCTCACTGCAAGCATTACAACGCAAATTTCCACTCACCACTGCAAAATGTTGTTTTGGATAGTCTTTCACACAATCCCAAGCGCATGTTGTGTTTCCTTTCCCTGAGGACGAGGTCGAGCTACTGCTTCCTCGTTGCTTGTATTTGCCTTCGTTGACGTGAATTTTGCATTTCCTAGAAATTGAAGCTCTTGCAGGACTACTAAGAGTTGCCCCAGCGGCTATGGTACCCTCAATAGGGTCAATATCTGTATTATTTTCATTTTCCTTGTCAGACATTTCAGCTTCTAATTGTGATGCCTCGCACTGTAGCAAATACCAACATGGCGGGCGGGAGGCTCTAATGTTGGAGCGAATAACCGCTGGATGTAAGCGCCCGTTAGATAGCTGCTGTCCAGTTCGTGGGCACGCGTGTTATTTTATAAATTCTTTGCAAGAACGTATGACATCCTTAGTTTTGACCAGTTTTAATAAAAAACCCTTTAATAAAGACCTTTTTAATGGTTTGGTCAGTTTTTAACTATTTGTTGACTCAAAAGTTGCCAAGGAAGGCAAAAGTTGCTCTAGTTGCTGACCGTTGCTCGCAGTACAAAAAGTTGCTGAAAACCCTAAAAGTTGCTCAAAAGTTGCCGAGCACAATCTATTTATGCCTAGTGTCCTTTATTTACCCCCAGCAAATGATTATAGGAAGGTGTTAGTAGGGCTCAGCATTTAAACCTTAGAAATAAATATTTCTAACTGAACATAATTAGTTAAAAACCCAACTGGCAGGAGGCAGATCATTTGGTTATTTACAGGTGTGGCCGAGGAGTTGAACCTGGGTTGGCCGTGAAACTCCAGATAGCAGTCAGAGCGAGACCTAAACCCAGGACCTCTGGATTTCAAGTCTGTCGCCCTAACCACTCGGCCACACTGCCCACTACCTGGTGATTGTGTTCTTCACGTAGGGCAAGGTGATAGCAAAAGACCCTTGGGCCCTGCTGGCTGTTGTCTGTTTTAATAGCATCTTGTAATTCTCTTGACGTTTTTTCCCCTTTGCCAAATGGAATGTGTTTCAGGATTATATGAAAATGAAAGAAGCTCTGCTCATTGGTCACATGTCCGCAAACAAACATCTTTGCACATTTTCCTCTCCACTTCCTTTACGGCATCCCCTTTATCCTCAGGCTATTGAAATGGAACCACTTCAAACAACAATTGCAATAGATATAAATCCCGTCTTCTTCTGGCAGCCTGTTAAACAGTATGATTTTCCTTTAGTTTTTATTTGTTTCCAATTCTTTCTTTCCCATGTTAATTTCCAAAAGTACAATCTTTATTGTGCTCACTTCAACATGATGGACAATTGTGCGTTTTCCCCTGTCTTTAACAGCCTATTTCGTTTTCAAGTTCACAAAGCGTTAAACATTCAAAAACTTATGTACTGTTTTTTTGAACACGCATGTTGTTCACATAAATGCCAGGTGTCACGATTTACACGTTAAAAAAGGCAAGTTCGGAAAAACTACTATAAAACCCTGCTTAATTGTGGTGCCATGTAAATTCTACTCAGCCCTGTAACACTTCGACCTTACCTTTGATCACCTGTTGGATGACTGTTAACTCTCTCTTCTTCTCTCTTAACTCTCTCTTCCTCTTGTTTTCCATTTCCTTTAGGTCAGTCTCCAACCTTTAATTTTCTTAACTTTTTTATTAGGCTTTCTTCGGATTTTTCTTGACTTTCTAAGGGGAACAGCAGAATATTCTTTCGGACAGCTTTTCATAGTTTTTGATCTGCTTGTTAAGCCCTTCGAGTGAAGCGATCCATTTTCCAAAAAGATTTAATAGGTCTGGTTGTTACTGCAAAACAAGATATTCAAATGACAATTGCCAAAAAAATCGCACCAAAACGAGTTAAGCAATAATAAAAATATGGAGTTTTTCAGGATAATGTTTGAGCAGTACATTCATAGGATTCATCTGTTATTCGTTCACGCTTTAGTTTTTTGGTACAATGTATAGAGATGGCCAACATGTATAAGATTATGAATTACTGGGTGAAATGATTTGTTGATGACACTGTAATTGAAGGAAACCCTGGCTGGAAAATTCAAAGAAGAAGCCAGATCACTCTGGTTTTGTGGTAAGGTATGGTCAGCTCAAAGCTCTCATGAAAAACATTGCCATCACAGTATGAAGCGGTACTGTCTGTGGTATCCTCAGTGGCATCTGCGTGTCTACTGTCTCCAAGCTCTTTGTGTACTAAATAGAGAGGGAGAGAAGAAACTTAGGCAAACGTCGGGTTTGACACCAAGACAAAACTAAAGTCCATTTAGTTGGCAGGTGCTAAAAGAGATACAGTGGTTGTACAGCATTGTGGGCAATAAAATGACCAAAAAAAAAAATGACAAAGGGACCACTGTGATAAGAGCATCTCTGATCCCAATTATCAATTCTTGTTTCTTTAGTATTTGTCTTTCAGACAACTCGTAGGCAAGTATTTCCCTTAGTGCTACAAAATAATCACAACAATTGTAATTATTTTAAAAACCTTTTTTTAAATACTGATTTTACTAACATTATATGTCCAAATGTATTTCTGTGTCAACAGCAACACCTTAGTCATTTCTATGTTGCTGCTGATCTGTTAAACAGCCACTGTCACTGTCGTGACCTATAATGACCAACAGCGATCTATGAGTGGTCATGTCAGCCAGCAAAACTAAATAGAAAAACAAAAAGTGTATAATATACTTTCATAATGATATGTAATCCTGACCTCTTGGCATTTAAATATTTTCCTGGCGCATACCATGAATGGCTTCCCAAGGTCGTGTGTGTTTAATTGAACGCGTTTATTTTTGTTTGTGTAATCTACAGGAAACAAAAGTAATAAATATAGGTTATTCTCTAAAGAAAATGCAGTGCTATATAGCAACTACGAGATATTGCGATGTGATGGATCATACTCCTGAGCATATCCCTGTGGTTACTTTCTTCTTAAATTTGCCTTATTTTCGTCAGACTCAGCACAGATTTCAGTCTTCGAGGTCCAGAGAATGATAGGTAATCCTCACCTCTTGGCATTTATCTATTTTCCGCGCGCATACCATGAATGGCTTCCCAAGGTCGTGTGTGTTGAACACGTCGATTTTTGTTTGTGTAATCTACAAGAAACAAAATAATACATATGCGAATACAGAAGTTATTTTCTAAAGAAAATGCAGTGGTATAGCTACTACGAGATATTGTAGTGAGGTGGAGCACACTCCTGAGAATATCCCTGTGTTTACTTTCGTGAGCCCTTGTGTAGATTCATTGAAATTTGAAATCCAAACAAATGGAAAAAACGAAGTTATATATTCCCCTTGGGCATGTCTCTTAAAATTTGGACCATTAGACGAAAAGAGATGAGGAAAGAGACTAACCTGCCGTGATTTTGGTGTTGACATCAAAGATCAGCCGTCCGCAAAAGGTACTGGCAACAACGATGAGCCTTATTTGTGTGGCAAACGTTGATCTCCCTGCATTCTGAGTTTGAACAGACGATGTACAGGAAAGATCCCAGACCAGATACATTCTCATCTGTACAACTAGACAATTTTAGTGGCGTCTTGCACACTTTACAGCCTCCATCAAGAGCTTCAGCTAAGACTCCCAGCTTGACAACTAGTCTTGCACTTAGTTGAAAAGCATAGCTAAATCCAGTACTTGCCACAGAACTTTCACGTTCACTAGCTGACCACTTCGCTTTCATTGCAACCAAGAGATTTTTCATTCGTTTGAGCTTTCCGTGATTGCAAAACCTGTTTTTTTCTGCCCTTACCTACACCGTCGCGGCTGCCATATAAAGTAGCCGCCATTTTGGATGTCACAATGTTATGCGCAGAAGAGGTGCACAGTGCAAAACCAGGGAATCACCTTAATTGTGGTGCCATTCAAATTCTACTGCGCCCTCACACTAAAAACTAAAGTGTACTTTTAAAATTTGAAAAATGTAAAATTACACTCGATCATTGCGTAAACCATTACACCAAAATTATGACGTAGAGTTACTCTTGATACTGGGTATTATTACACTGTGTTCAAGTGTAATACTTTACGAAGTTTTACGGGGGTAGTATTACACAGATATCAGTGTACTTTTACTAATTTTGAAATTGTAAAATAACACAAAAACTCTTGTGTGTTTTTAAGCCTTTAACAGTGTCAACTTACACTGTGGGAAGGGTAGTTTTACACTAGTTAAGTTGTAGAATAAAACATACATTCTGACGTAGTTGAAGGCAAATAACAGAGTAATATTACACAGTTGTAAGAATATATTTACATTTCTTTTATTGTAAAATAGAACCCAAAAACCACTGACGTCTGGTGCAGAAAACGGCAAGACGAAGTGCAGATTTAAACTCTTTATACTTGAAAAAAGTGGCCAGAAGACTTATGTAATTTTAGCAGAAGCTATTTTGATCTCAAGGCAATTAACATAAGATAAGGTACATGTATAATTGAAATAAATAATATCCTCGGATGTATGCATTTCATATACAAAGTGAGTATACCTAAGATTGCATAGCTCTTATACATCTTAAATTTGAGTTTCAGTGAAGTTGACCTTTTGCACTGCGTTCACATGCATGCAAGAAAACAATTTAGTAATCACATATCACTTCAAAATCCTTTTCCGGGGCATCATTTGCCATGCCCAACTAGACAAAGTCAAATACCCTGGAGAGTTGTTGAGGGTAAACGAGGGAAGGGGGGACACAAGTCAACAAGAGCATTGGTACTTAAACCAGCAATAATTTGCATATTTTTTGCAGGAAACACGTCTTGCTACTGTTGTTCAATCTTGATATAATTAGCTATTCATGAATGTGGTACTTAGGACGCACAAACTTCCTGGACGCTTGGTCATACATAATACAGTAAAGATCAAGAGGGTGGAAGTCGTACAATAAATTGTAATCAAGCAAGCATTCAGCGTTCATGATAGTCACTTCAAATGCCCATAAATGTTGCACAAATCTCAGAACTTGCACTTTCTTGCATAGGAGGAATACCCTTTTGTCTGGGAGGGCAAGGAGAAACTTGATTTGCGCAAACGTTGGCATTAGTCCATCATGACCTTCAACCACAATCATTCCTGGCTGGTACTTTGTCCCATAAAAGGTCACCCACTTCACCCTACAAATGAATGAGTGACATGATATCAATATCTAAAAAATGCAATTTGTTATGGTTATTTCCCCCTATATGAACATTTTACGTCCAGTATTATATACATGTACCCTCACTCAGTGTTCAAAAATTGTTATATTAATTTTAACTTCTATATTATATGCTTCAGTTTTAACTTCTATATTATATGCTGTGATATGTCTTGTAACATTTGTATATTAAATAATAACAAAATAATAATAATAATAATAGTAATAATAATAATGATTCATATTCATTCGATACAATAAGAGTAACATGATATCAATATCTACACATGTTATTTGATCATCTTAATCAATAAAGAATGAATGTCCAAAATGCATTCCAATCAAGTTTTATAAATTCAGATTGTGTCAGCCTCCTCTACAAGTTTATTATTTTTCATACAGAAATTCTCACTTTGAAAAGACTACGTCATCATCAAGTCTGCCCATCTTGTTTTGGATCATCACTTTCTGATCTTCTGTCAGATCAGCTTGATGCAGAGGTTTTCCTGAAACAAACATGATTTCGAGAGTCAGCATATTATACAAAATGTATTTCACATGATAACCTGCTATCAGGCCAAATTTTAGTCCTACTCTCGCATTCTCACATAACACACTTCTCAGTGAACACAGAAGGATCCACATCAATGTCCAAAGTGTCCCCCACCCTATCCCCCTTTGGCCGATAATGCCAAGATATGTTATACATTTTTAAGTACAGTTGCCAAAAGTTATAAAAAGTTGCCACTATAAAGATCCGATTCATCTTTATCTTTGATGTTTTTTTAACCTTTTTTTAAACTTTGATGACTGATGCTTTCTTTGTTTAACTTGAAATAATGAGTAAGCAAAGTTAACACATATGCAGTACACCAATTACAAAAAACAGCTACATTGGGATTAAATTACAACAGTCTACCTAATCCTATTTCCACAAAAGTTCTCAAGTATCCGCCTTCCTCTACCAGATGATAGCACTGCAGTTTCTGATGTCGAAATGCCAGTGACTTAGGAACATTCTTGAAGTTAAACATTCCATGACATAACCTCTTAAAGTATGAGTTCTTTGCTTCAAATCTCATACACCAGTGTCGTAAAAGCGGACCAAGTCTGTGAGAAGAATAAAATTAATATAGCAATCTGATGCTTGATAACCTTTACCTGTTTTAGGGTTATGTTTCTTTTCCATGCTACCGTCTGTTTCTCTGGTGCATGTAATTGTTGTTCTTTATTAAATAAAGAGTATGTTTGTGATGGCAGTCCCTGCCACTGTGTTATTTCCTTAGTCAAGAAACTTTACCCGACAATGTCTCCAACCGGGGTGCACCCAAGTGTATAAAATGGGTACAGGTAACATACAGCTGGGGGTAACACTGCAATGGACTAGCATCCTATCCAGGGGGAGTAGCAGTACTCTTAGTTGTTTCATGTTCCAGAAACCGGGATAAGTGTGGGCCTTGGTTCTTGTGCATACCTACTAAGTTTTGAATGTGCATAATTCATTTTTATTACTTTTATTACTGATAATATATTGTCCTGTATAACTGTATTGTACATTGGTTTTTTTTAACTGCAACAACCACAACAGGAAAAATACTTGGTAATTAAGTAATTTTCACCTGACAATGCATCTTGGGTAATGAACCATGAAGTGCATTTTGGGTATGATGGAGCTCTCTGGAAATAGTGCCTTGAACTCTTCCAGAAAGTCACAACCAATCGGGGATTATGCAAGGCTGTTTACAGCTGATGTGTAATCTAGATTATACGAGAAATAGGAGGCGAGATTTAACAATGCAATGTCTCTTTATTCACTCTTTCAAACTATGAAATTACAGTGACTTTAAAGAATGCGTTACACAACGGTAAAAACGAAACGTATATAGCCGCTGACCCGCCGCTGGCTCTCGTCTTTTTCATGAACGAAGACTAACCTGAAAGAAAGCAGATTAAAATGTAACAAAGATGAGGGGGGGTTAGGGAGGGATTGCATTGTTAAATCTCGCCTCCTATTTCTCGTATAATCTAGATTACACATCAGCTGTAAACAGCCTTGCATAATCCCCGATTATACTTCAAAATACTCGTCTCAATTTAACAATGCAAAGTTCAAAGCTGTTATTGTATTAATTCTGTGTGGTACTTTGTAAGACTGCCCTCCCTGCAGAGGGGTCAAACTGGGGCCTGTAGTAGAACTTAGTAAATGTACTCTCCTGAGACCAGTCAGCAAACTGTAAAATTTCGGGGATAGAAAAACCCTGTTTGGCCACCTCAGTAGCAACGGCCCCACGCAGAGAGTGACCCTTAAAAACACTAGTGTCAATGCCTGCTAGATGCATCAGTTCTTTTAACCACCTGGCTAATGTGGCAGGGGAAACTGGTTTGTGAGGGCGTATGTGAGATAACAAAAGCTTGTTAGGTTTTGAGGAATCCTGTGGTCTCCACTGCAGAGTTCTAGCCTCATATTCTTGCAGGCACTTACATACACACAAATCGTCGTTTTCAGGAAAGCTGGCGTGAAAGCAAGATTTCGGTTCCTGGCCTTGTCTGGCAGTTTTGGTCAGTTCTGGGAGTTTAAATTGAACTCCTTCGGGGTGGAAGTATCTGAAGCGCAAGTCACGGGCTGCTAGACCCGAAGCTCTGTCTGCGGCGGTAAGAGCAAGTAACCCAACGAGCTTGTAAGACAAAAGCTTTGTGGATAGTTGGGTATTTGGACCTAAAGATGAAATAAATTGTACTACTTTCGAGACCTGCCAGGTTGTCGCATAACGAGGTTGTGGTGGGCGTAGTTGATACACCCCCTTGAGCATCTGACATACTAAGGGGTGTGAACCCGCTTTGTGGCCATCAATCAATGGCAGAACAGCGGAGAGGGCAGAATGATAGACATTTATAGTTCTGTACTCTTTGCCCTCATGAAACTGTGTCGCAAGAAAGTCCAAAATGTGAGTTAAAGATGGTGAAAGGGGATTAGAATTGCCCCGTTGACTACACCAGCTACACCACTTTGACCATGCACAGGAATATGCACTAGTTGTGTTTTTCCTCCAGGCTGCCATGAAGATTTTTCTACTCTCATCAGAAATGTCTGCCGTTTGGTATCCTCTGTTGACAGAAGCCACCCAGCCAGTTGCAAGTGTTTGAGTGGGTGGGGTCTGGTTCCCTGTATCAGGAGGTCCTCCTGAATTGGTATGAGGACAGGGAAGTCTATGCATAGTTCTAATAGGAGAGGGTACCAAGGTTGGGCTACTAACACCATGTGTGACACTTGTTGACGTTGAATTTGTCTGAGGCATCGGCCTATCAGAGCGAATGGGGGGAAAGCATACCCTCGAAAGGTCGCCCAGTCTAGGGTGAATGCATCTGTATGAACTGCTAGTGGTTCTGGTCGCCAGCTCACAAACTGGTCTAGTTGGAAGGAGAGTCGGGAAGCAAAGAGGTCGATGTTTAGTGGACCCCACTTGTGATAGAGGCGGTCGAAAACCGCTGGATTTAATTTCCAATCGCTGGAGTCCTGAAATACTCTGGACTCCCGATCTGCTTCTACATTCTGTACCCCTGGAATGTATTGAGCTGACACTAGGATATTGTGGGTAAGGCACCAATCCCAAAGGTTTTTGGCTAGGTAGGACAACATGGGGGAGTGTGTCCCTCCCATTTTGTTTATGTATGTTACTGCTGAAATGTTGTCCATCAACTATAATACCTGAGCTCTGACTTTGTTCTTTGTAAAGGACATTATAGCCAGAGAGCCTGCAAGCAGTTCCAGGCAATTGATGTGGTATGAGGTCTCGTGGGGAAGCCATCTGCCCCCTGTTGACACTCCCTGGCAATAAGCTCCCCAGCCCTTGCGAGAGGCATCGGTCTCTATGACCAGGTCTGTTGATTGCTGGAGTAGGGCTTTCCCATTCCACGCTATTAGGTTGTCTTTCCACCACTTTACCTCCTGGAGGCACTCTGAGTCTAGATGGACTAGAGCCTCGTAAGACTTGTGGGATTTTAGTACAGAGTTCTTTGCCTGTTGAAGGTATCGATAGTGAAGGGGAGCGGGAAAGACTGCCTGTATGGATGAGGACAGGAGGCCCAGGAATTTTGACAATTCTCTCACAGTAGTGACTGGTGTTTCTAACAGATCCTGACATTTTGACTGGATCTTTCTTATTTTGTCCCTGGGGAGGCTCAGGGTGAGGTTGATTGAGTTTACAAGGGAACCTAGGAACTCCATTTGCTGGGAAGGTACCAGTATGGACTTTTGATAGTTCACTGTGAAGCCTAGGCCTTCCAGAAGATTTAGAGTCGAAGCAGCATGCTGAAGAACCTGATCGACTGAGGGTGCCATGAGAAGGATATCGTCTAGGTATGCTATGAGCCGGATCCCTCTCTGTCTCAGTATAGATAAGACTGGTTTTAGCAGTTTGGTGAAAACCCTGGGGGCGCTGGCCAAACCGAAGGGGAGGCATGCGAATTCTAGAAGTGAGTCTCTCCATATGAACCGTAGATATTTTTGGTGATTCTGCCAAATTGGGACCGTCAGATATGCATCCTTTAGGTCTATTTTTATCATGTAATCCCCTTTTCTTAGAAGGTCCTTCAACATATGTATGGACTCCATTTTGAAGTGTTCGTAAGGTATGAAACAGTTTAGGGGTTTTAGGTTTATAACTGGTCTGTGTCCCCCACCCTTTTTGGGTACTACAAAAAGGGAGCTGACAAATCCGGGTTCCCGATAGGTATTGTCTTGGATGTAATGGACTGCCCCTTTTGATAGCAGTTCCTGAACTTCCTGATCTATTATGGTTTGGTGGTCCTGTGTACAAGGGATAAGAGCAGGGGTTTTGTGTTGCACAGGATAGTCTAGAAATTCTATCTGGTAGCCTGAGACTACTTGAAGGATCCAGGGGTCTTTTGTAATCTGTTCCCATGCTGGTAAAAAATGTTTTAACCGACCCGCTTGGGGCAGGTGGGAAAGAGAATGCAAAAAACTTTTGAACATACCTGGGGGAAGATGATTTGGGCGGACAACAGTTACTGCTGTGGTTTTGGCTGGTATGGCCCTTGAGACTGGGGGAGTTGAACCCTGTTTCTGCCCCTGAATGATGGGCTTGTGTTGTGATAGCTTGATGTTGGGCGAAAGAACCCTCTGTAGGGGGCTCGGTATTGTCCTCTGCCACCCCGAAAGCGCCCTTGGAATCTTCGGGGGGCAGTGCCTCGAAAAAACGATTTTCCAGCTTTCTTGGCATCAGCCACTGTATTTGCTGTTTCAGAACGAAGTTTGAGGCGTGCTTCGAATCCATCCCCAAATAGTTGCTTGCCTGAATCTGGGAATGCTTCTTTTCCTAGCGAGGCCAGTACTGGGTTGAGTTTGGTCAAAACCTGCTCTCGGTGTTTTGAGGAAACCTGGGCAGATGTACCTCCTGCCAGCATAATGGCCTTCTTAACACAGCCAAGCATAGCCGCAACGGTGGCTTTATCTAAAGTAATTGCATCATCTTCCAGGGACTCGTGCATGAGGGTAATATTCTCGTGCAAGGAGCACAGTGGACCCAAGATGTCGAGGATTTTATCCTGGATATCCCTTAGGGAATTGTCGGGAATTTTGGCTCCCGAAATCATGGTCGTCAGAAAATTGTCAAGGTTAGGAGTAAAAGCTCCGTCCGCAGCTGGTCTTGGGAACTCTTTGATAATTGCTCGTCGTTCGAAACGTTGCAGAGGTTTCAACATAACTTTAAGCAGGGCATCAAGCTCTTCGCTAGGTTCCCAGCGTGAGTTGGGGGAAAACAGCCCCTCAAGGTCATAATCGTCGCCTGCCAGCGACTGACTATCTTGTTCGCCACTAGTGTTAGTAATGGTGGGTTTATCCGTGCGCGGATATTTAGCTTGAGTATTCTCCTCGATGACAACAACATCGATTGGGAGGCTTCTTTTTGCTGCCCTGACTTTGCCGGTTTGGTCCACAGACTCTACGGCAGATTGTTTAGCCGACTGGCCCACAGGCTCTGCGGCAGTGTCAGTTCGCGATCGCTCGGTCGCGTGTTGAGGAAGATCCTGTTTGATTGCAGACAGAATCGTTTGGGAAAGAGTATTAATAACGGACTGGTCGGCAACTAGAGCCTGAACCATAGATTCGGCGGGAGATTGACGGCTAACACTTACTTCAGACGGCGGATTGCTTTGGATTTCTTCGGCCGCGAGGTCTGCATTCGTCTCCATTTTAGTTGAGTGAATGAAAAAGACGAGAGCCAGCGGCGGGTCAGCGGCTATATACGTTTCGTTTTTACCGTTGTGTAACGCATTCTTTAAAGTCACTGTAATTTCATAGTTTGAAAGAGTGAATAAAGAGACATTGCATTGTTAAATTGAGACGAGTATTTTGAAGTATAATCACTTTTAAGTATGCTGCCAATCCCTTGCTGGTAACTGGTGCAAAGAGAATGTCAACTATTTGCATCATGTCAAGGAACAGCATCCAGTGCCGATGCCCTTCGGGGACTATGCTTCCCACAAGGAATGGAAGATGTCTCACCAAACACCATGTTTGTGAGGCTGAAGCAAACAAAAAGGTTGATAAGAAAATTAGTGCCGAAAAATAATCAACAATTTCACTCATAGTACCAACTGTTATACTGTTGAAATACTTTTTTACATAAATGTGCATCCTTGAAAATAGCAGCCATGGAAATCCATGTAAAGAATTATTATGAAATCAATTGCAAGCCCAAACAACCTGTCATTATATAATTAACCATCAGGCCCCAGTTGTTCCAAAGTTGGATAGCGCTATCCACCGGATAATCACTATCCAGTGGATAAGTGTTGGGGAAACCAATTGCGTTATCCACTGGATAGGGATTTATCCGCTGGATAGTGCAACCCAACTTTTGAACAACTGGGGCCAGATGTACACACGGCTTTGTTTTGAAAGAAAGTTGCCTAGGGTTATAATCACATGCTTGTAAAAATGTATAAAAGCTATAGTCTTGCCTGACTGTTTCAAACTTGTCTCAGGTGAGTGTAGTGTGGCTTGTGATACATTGGGTTCAGGTTTATTCTTCAAATCAGTAGTTCCAAATGTAAAGTTACGGATTTTTGCATTTAAGACATCAACTGAAAAGTGTCCATCACAAATAAGACGAACCAAGATCAGCTTTGTTACTTTTGGAATGACACCTTCCAATACGTCATGCATTATATCTGACGCAAGCCCTTCCACAACGTGAAAGTATTTTGAGGTGTTGAGCACTGATCCCCTCTTTACACCAAATGCTGTTGCTAAATCAGGGTCCATGCCAACTAGTCGGACTTGGTGATTGTGTCCTTCTTTCGTTCTTAGGGTGTATTCCTCTTCAGAAAACTGAAAAGTACAAGAAAGGGTATTTCTTTTATAAGGAATGCAGAAAAACTGTGCATTACAGAAGCATCAAACATAAACTGAGCAAGATTTGGCGAGCCTGACATTATTGTCAGGCTGACAGACATTATTGTGAACATTGCTTGACATTATTGTGAATTTTGTTTCTCAATTATATCTCCAAAACACTTTTTTTGGCTTACGAAGCCACCATCAATATATTAGTGAGCTGTTTTCAATCACCCCCCTTCCTCAGTTGCATGTACAATGTATATACAATTAACCCCAACATCGAAGGAATCATGAATGTCTCTAAAATGGTAAATGTATAAACTCAGTCATTGATTTAGTATTCACATACACTCAATTAAAAAACGTTGTCATATAAAGTACAAACCATAAAATGTGAGACCTTAGTTTGAAAGTCTTCACTTGTTCCGTCACAAAACCTGCAAGGTTTAGTTGCACTAAAACTCTCCATAAACCCTCCAATGCAATGACTTCCCAGGTTATCTGCATGGCACTGTCCTAAAGTTCCGGAAACAAATTGCTCATAGTTCTTTACGGTAATTTGTATGCCACCAGCCTGCAAGGAAAATTAACCTCTCAGATGACACCAGTTGATTAATGATTTATTCTGACTTGTTACATTGAACTGGACCCCCAGAGTATCTTAAAGTTCTTAACATAAACCTCCATAACATATAAGCAATATCTTAGAAAAGCACTCAACTAACGGACTCCTTCCCAGAAACTGGCCAGACAGGTTCCAGTAGAACCCTTCTGAATTGTTAAACGTTCTCTTTATAAGAAAATGCAATACTTGAACACTAAGTTTGCCAAGCTTTACAAAGAAAAAAGCTGTGGAAAAACTAAAGGACAGGTGCAATATTCAATCAGGATTAAATTTCACAAGCAATACAAGTTGTCAGGTAACAAATTTACAAATGCAGCCTCTAAGAGCTAAACCATCCTTGGTGTACCAACATAAATCTTACTTGACCAAATATTTCAAACCACCCAAACAGTACATCCCTTGCATCATATGAAAAGCTTCTCACACAATACTAACATCATGCATACTGTATAATGAAAACACATTCCACTTTGTTCACTTACTGATTCCAGAAGATGCAGATCACACATGAACCTCCCCAGAACAGCATCAATTCCATACTTTTTTATATGTCTTGTTGGACACAAAGAGATGAGTTGGATTGAATTTAGGGCTGAACGATACTGCGGTTCTATATTCCCCAGGATATAATAAAATGCACCTGCAAAAGTACGAGCAAAAGTTGATTGACACTGGTTTCCTTCACTATGAAAGTGAATGGAATGTGAGTGGCTAGATATGTGTTTTGAATACACTGATGTTTAGTCTCTTTGATGGTGTAGAATTTACCCAAGAGAAATTGATTTGAAAAATTACCATTTTTTCACCTTTCATGTGGAATGGCCCTATAACAATTATTTTTAAACATTAAATAAAATTATATAACGACAATCCTGAGGGGAGCTCACATTACTGAATAAAAAAAACAAGGAAAAAGATAAGGAACCTAGATCTGAAACATCACACCTAAACAAAGATACCTCATTTTTTACTCTCTCTTTCCCCGTCTCCTTTCTTTTCTACCTACATGTACATTCAAAATGCATGCACAGTCCTTTTTCTCATAAGTTTCTAAAGCATTCCACAGAAACATAAAAATACCTAATTTTTGCTTTTTAACTCTTGATCCAAGAGGATTGCAGACTTCAAAATCATCGTAATACAAGAAGATCTGCAATGCTGTTTTATCAACAGAATAAAGTGGATGTTGCTGGTAGTATTCCCCATCACAGAAATCTCGCATCTTCCCATCAGTAGATTGATGCGAGTTCTCCATCTATAAAAAAGACAAGAATGTACTGTTTCATATTTTAATGTGGGAGCATTTAAGTGCATGACATTAGATTATAAGCAAAAGTTTTGTTATAGAAAAACAAGTAAAAATCAATGCTAGTAAAATCGAACGACATTTTGGTGTTGTGACATGACGTTATTTTCAAGTTAAAAAAATGAATCTCCAGCTACTACAGTATTTAAAATCATTTTTGAACTTCAAAATGGGTCATGACGACACCAAAATGTTGTTCCATTTTACCAGCGTTGCTTTTTACTTGTTTCCGTCATTAGTTTAAACATAACAAAATAACATAACATGCACACTACACAGCGCCAACACGTGATTAAACAAACAAATTAACGGATCTTGAATACGTTGTTAGAGAAAATGAAGTTTTTTTTAAATTTGCTATTTAATACCAAATGGAGAAGATCAGCTGCAGTTGGGTCACAATTAAAATCAGCTTTTGTTACATATCTCAAATGCAGAAAAAATCCGCATTAAAGAAACAGCGGATTAAGAACCTCCACGCTGAAATTTGCCCAATGAAACACCTATTATGACAAATGAAACTGCATGGTTCCTTTACGAAAGGTTGCTGAAGATTAGACAACACTGGTGCAAATCCAAGTATGTGTGCTGGACCATAAAATTACAAACACACGATGTGTGGTTTCAGAAAATATCAATACCTCTCTCACAGAACTGAGAAGGGATGCAATTTTCCAGAGTGAAATTTGTTTTAGGTGATAATTGACCTGTCAGGGTCAATCATTCACTAAGTAAAGCGAATTTTCAGTAGATACTGTACAATTCAACATTTCTAGAAAAATTCCAAGAACCTCTTAAGCACCTTTCCAGGCTGATTTCTCACTATGCATCATTTAAGCTTGTATAAGAAACTCATCAGCCTGAAATAGAAAATCGCAGGTTCTTTTATGCAGGTTTTTATTGTATTTCAAACTATTCTAAAAGCACGTACCTGTACGTAGACATCATATTGATTAAGCAATCTTTGAAGAACAGGGATCAATGGAATGTATTGAAGTGTATCTCTTATTGTCTGTAATTTCTTTCTCCCATCAGGTTTCGTGGTTTCTTTGACGTTTTCACCCAACACAACCTCCACAGGCTCCTTCCTATACATGTATATACATATAATGAAAGAAAAAAGATTTTACATACATATAATACAAGAAAAAAGATTTTACCAACATGAAATGTGCAATTTTAGCTCCCTTCGCGGGTTTTTCAAAATGGTGGACGAAAAAATGCAGTCACGTGTCTTCATCTTCGTATTCAGTCCCAGTACCTCTTGTTTGCCTCTTTGTTTTTCGCTCACTCTGATTGGCTATCCAAACTCGGAATTTCGCTTGCGGGTTTTTCTTAATTTTCACCAAAATACGACCTTGCTATACACTTAGACAACCATTCACCTCAGTGTCGGTGAAGAGTGGTAGATATTTACCCCACCGGCTCGGCAAATATCCACCACTATTCACCTCCCCTTCGGTGATTAACTGTAGAACGTACCACAAAATGGAAATGCCCTTTAATGTAGTTCAGCTCATGCCAAGAACTTGATAGAGTCTCGATTGCCTCCACAGCCACAGGCTTTTCCACAAGAAGCTCTCGAAGCCCATCCACATCACCAACTTCAATGCCAGATTGAGTAACACATTTCTCGACTCGCGACTGAAAATGTTTAACAGACATGTTCACTAAATGACGCGCTTCATCCATTACATTGTTCATTGCGGTTTGGCTCAATTTGTTACACTCTCTAGATTTTAACATGAAAAAAGCCACGTTTCGAACAGTATTTTCTTTCATTTCCTCCTCAATTGGTTCATGTTCTGAGTCGCACTCACCCTCTGAACTGAGTGAGTCTGAACCTGGAGAGTCCAAATCGTCTAGATGAGCAATGTCCTCATCATTTGCTTGATCAATTTCTTCAAGAAGTTCGGGATGGTTCCGGTAAATATGAGATTCAAAGCTTGAAAAGATCCTGTAGGTCTTGCAACATCCTGGCCTACCACACGTAATAACAAAGTTTGGATCGTGCGAATGAGTTCTTCTGATGTGAGCCAATAGCTTTTTAAAACTTTGAAAAAGCAAGTGGCTGCACTCTGGTTTGTAGCAGGCGTAGGCTTCAGCTGCAGCCATGACTAAAGTTCGGTCGGAAATTTAAGTGAAGATATACGAGAGATCATGTTGATGTGGGTAAACACAACATGCAACAAGGACTCCATTCTGTGTACTAATTATCGCGTTTAACCGCGGAATTTACGTTTGAATGTAAGACCCTTTGTATCTTGACTATCTTTAAGTGTTAAAACCGACTTCTCAATTTCTGCTTTGTCATTCGTATACAGTGAAATTCGAATTACGCTTATTCCGTTGAAAGTAAAGCCGAGACCACGTATAGCAGATGTACAGTTATGCAAGCTATTTTCCGAACAGTACACGAGCTACAG
Source organism: Siderastrea radians (assembly GCA_964017195.1). NCBI lineage: Eukaryota > Metazoa > Cnidaria > Anthozoa > Scleractinia > Rhizangiidae > Siderastrea > Siderastrea radians. The sequence continues at coordinate 36,524,756 of OZ024895.1, forward strand.
TGAGTGTTATAATGCTTAGTGGTTGTTTTTGTTTAATGCTGATCGGGAAGAAACCTGACAAACAGTGACAGGTATTTCCTGTACAACTCTTATCATGTCCTCGCGGTTACTCGAACGACATTTGTTTGAACTGTAAGACCCTTTGGCCCTTGTTATCCTACAACTGCTCAGTTTATGCTTTTGTGCTTTCGGACCTCATGTTCGAATTACGTCCTTGCTTTTCTGTTTACGCGAAGCTACATAAACTTGGCATCGCAAGTACATTATCGTCGCTGGCTACTATAATGTACGCTATTTGCCGAAAAGTCACGCGAGCAGCCAGTCCAGATCTAGATCGGACGGTTAATTGACAGGGCGGGAATTTTTCTCCAATCATGATGCTTAATGCTGATGACGAGAACAGACAACTTTCTTGATGCTCAAGCAGTGTGCCTCTTTCTCGTCCGTCAGTCGTCAAAGAAGGTCGTAAAGTTAAACCTCCGTGTTTCTACGTTTTTCTAAACTCAAGAACTCGCTATGGCCCTTTCGAATGTGGAACAGTGGACAGCACATGATGTGCGTGAATGGCTTATCAAAATGGGTAAACCATATAACGAATATGCGGAGGCTTTTTTGGGTGAGTATAATTCGTGACTTAAGTTTCATTGTTCTATGTGCTCGCCAAGAGTGCTTTGTGATAAAACTGACTAATCGGGGTGCTCCTGTAGGCTTTAGTCCTAGTTTAAAGTTACCGAGTTAACGATTATGGCATTGTTAAAGCAGTTCAAGAAACCATTCCCTTGCTGAATAGTGTCTTTCCTGAGGAAGGGAAAGCAAGGCGGCAGCCGCTTTTTCTTGTGTTTAACAGCTTTGAATTCGTGAATTGCGTGCACCTCTCCAATCAACTTACAGTGCATTTAAAGAAGAACAATAACCCGGAGAGAGGATTGACATGGGAGAAGTCGCGAAATACACCTTTTTATATAATTATTTTACCTCATTTTGTCCACGCTGTATAGGCGAACAGATTTTACCGCCAAAAAAATCACGTGACACGATGCCCCGTAACGTAACAGAAATATTTCGCTTTCAGGAATGGATATTGATGGAGACGCGTTGCTTGGATTGTTAGAACAGGGAGGAAACGACTTGGCAGCGCAATTAATTTCCAATGTTGGACACAGACTGAAAATTATAAGAAAAATAAATCAGTTGCACAACGGAGGCTCCAACATGTAAGTAGATATCCGGGCGGATCTAGGATTTTGAGTGAGGGGTTCATTTTACATAAAATGTTTCATTGTTGTTGCATTGACCTTAAGGTGGCTTACTACAGTTTTTCTGAGACACAATTGCGCGCGCTGAGAAATTCTCTCTGACGCCATTTTTTTTCGCGCGTGCAATAGTTGACGACATCATGGAGAAAAAGCTGAAAACACCTCTGAAATCTGGCTTGTAGAAATCCCTCGTGGCGTACCATTAACATTCTTTATCACGAATGGACGAAGCCTTGACGAAGTTGGTGAGCGCTACCGGCATAAAATATCTGTTAAACCTTGACAAAAACCTCGAGAAGTTGTTGTAAAAATTCTTATGTTTATCGCACGCGCCATATTGCGTTATTTCAGCGCGCGCTTAAGTTGCACGCATGCTCAGTTTTGCTCACCAAGGAGGTCGCAAAAAAATCGCAAATCGACTTTTTTACCCCAATCTACTCGAAAACTGACCGTATAACCCACAGTAAAAAATTCAGAATCAATTCATAGTAGTAAGTTTCACCTGTAGACAAAATATTAGCAAAATCTGTAAGAGAGAATTTTATTAATTCTCAAAAAAGCGAAAATTCGACATTTTCTTCATTAGCAAAAATTCTGCCTTACAGATTTTCATTTTTTTTTTTGCATAGTTGTTTATTTATAACCACTCTTCAAATCCTCAAAAATTGAGGTAGGGTCGTACGGCTAGATTTTGAGAAAAAAGCCCTAAAAAAGTCTAGTTTCCAGTCCACTCCTAGCACACGGTCTGTTATGTTTGATATTTTCCAAGCTTCTCATACTTCTTTTCCAGGATAATGAGGGTTAATATCATTTCTTTTAACAGTTGTAGCAACAAATAACCCAAGCGAAAACTGCTGCTGGCTTTAAACTAAAGTTTTAAAAAGGTTATCTTTCTCTTCTGAAAACTGTAGTAAGCCACCTTAAACGGAGTTCTGGAAGGGTTCCCATTATAGCATCAGTCATTGCGCTTACTCTGGCCTGTTGTTCCAAGCTACTAAGAAGGAGGAGGGGGTCACGGGCACCCTGTGTATTGACTACGTTTGAGGATCGCATGCGGTCAGATCATCGCGTGCGGTCAGATCATCGCGTGCTGGAATCTGACAGAGGGAAAACTGGAACTAGCTATATTGTACGCATGTTTGCTGTTGTTTGAGTGTTTATATGTGTAAGAAAGGGACGCTTTGCTGAACTCCTACGCTGTATATCAGGATCAAATCTAATCCTTTGTTTATCACACTTGATTGGTGTTTCCCTGTGTTGTGTTACCCATGTTTATTTCGCATAGCCATTCCAAGTTTTATTAATTCGTTTTGCTTTCACTCTCATATTTTGTGTTGTGGTGATCTTTGTGGCATGTTGTTTTATGTGTTAAATGTTATGTTTTATTTAAGTTTTAATGTATTTGAAATTAAGACAATTGAACCACATGACTGTACTTAGAACCAAATTAAGTTTAAAAGTTTCAAAACTTGTTTCGTTATTTTGAATTCTTAATTTGTTTAAGCTTATCAATTTTTTCCTCAGCAACATTGTCAATCAGCCAACAACTGGAGGGACACGTACATGTTTGAAACGAAAGGCATCCTCAACAATTGATGAGTGAGAATTTTTTATTGTTCTGTTAATGTTTTGGTCAGGACCAGACCATTATTTTGTTAAGTTGGCAATGTATTCCATCTGGGAGCAATGCAATATGCACCATGATATTCATTGCTATCAGTTAGGATTTCATTGCCTTCAGATGGAAGATTCGTTGAGCATTGCTGTTTGTAAGTATCTCAGTAAAAAAAAGGTTATCTCAGTTAACAGAAATGTTTCTATTATATACTATAATTATTATTGTTCGGCAAGTAGATGTGGAAAATGGTTTTGTCAGTCGAGCAGTGAAGTTGCAGCTTAAGCTGAAGGGAAAATCTTTTGTTTTAGTCTTTCAATGAAAATGTTCAACATTTGTCTCGTATGATTTGTCTCAGGGATGGAGATGAAGTCCAAGAGCTGCAATGCAGTGTACCAAAGAAAGTGGCCAAACACCAGGCAGAAAAGAAAATAAGGGGAAAAGAAAGTAAAACGTATGACTTTGTTTGCAGATTTAGTAACTGGATACGGCTGTTTATTATATAATTTATTTACTTTGATTCTAACCTGCAGTTGCATGCTCATTTCTTTTTTTCTAGCGAGACAATATTTTTCCACCAGTTTAAAAATCTTTATTTTTTCAACAATTCAACTAACTGAATGGGACTTTATTCATAGAATTGTTATAAACAGCCCTCCTTCCTTTCCTCATTGTCTTTACATTAACCTCAGACTGCTTTGACCTTTTCACCACACATTACCCACTCTCATGATCGCTGAAAATAATTCAAGTAACTTACTGTGAATTTTTCCTCTCCTTACAGTGAGCTACGTGTAAGCACATTTGTTTACCTTATGCAGGATAATATCACAGTCTTGAGTATTAAAGTATTTTTGTTTTGAAGTTCCTGTTTGCTTCTCTTGGCAGGGGAGAGGCCAAACCAGATGACCATTCAGTAGAGGCAGCCACTCCTCCCAAACAAAAAGCATCAACTTCCCAGTATGTAAAGAAGTTTTTATGAATTTTGCAAGGTTTTCTGTTCAAATCCAGTTTTGATTTATTACACCGTATGTACTCTTAAACTGAGTATCCCTACTGCCTTTTTGTCTTAAATATCCATGGAATTTTCAAACCATCTTAACAGGGAATATTATATTTACAGTATTGCATAAAAAATTTAGAGATTAATAAAAAAAGTACAACGAAACAATGACATAATTTCAAAACCTGCCCATTTTCATTTCTTTTTTTTTTTGTTAACTGATCAAGTATGAACAAAGCCTTCAGGGGCACTTAAAAAAGATTGCTCTGTCATATAATTTTAAATGTCTTTTGTTTCTATCATGGCCCTGGTCCTCCGGCCAGGCAGTTATGTAAGGTGGTAATGCCCGCCTTTGACTAACGACCCAGTCAGGTGTTTCTGCCCGCCTGTTACTGGGTGTCATGACTGGAACAAAACATGTTTAGAGTTACTCTGCCATTGAAAAATGTTGAGCTTTAACCTCGGTATATATTAAGTTTACAAAGTCTTAGTCATGTTTTGTTTCTATCATGGCCCTGGTCCTCCGGCCAGGCAGTTATGTAAGGTGGTAATGCCCGCCTTTGACTAACGACCCAGTCAGGTGGTTTTGCCCGCCTGTTACTGGGGGTCATGGTAAAACAAAAATATTTTAAAAGTTATTAGTTGAAAAAGTAATGTCAAGCTTTTAAACCCTGTTATCAAGTTAACCAACAATGTCTTAGTTGTGTTTTGTTTTGCCAAGAAAAGTCGACTTGATTTCTGTACAATTTGTATTGTGTAACTTCTGTTAGGTCCCTACAAAGCAGGCGACGCCAGCGGAGTGCAAGAAACCGAAGAAAAAGAAAACAAAGAACGAACTTGCATAACAAGCAGTCAAAGAGAAATAAAATCTCTCGCTTAAAAGGACTAGTTGATTCTCTCAAATCAGAAAATGAAATTCTGAAGCAAACAAAGATGAAATATATGACAATGTGGAACAAAGCTGAACAAGAAAAAGAAAAAATTAAGAATTCAAGAAATTTGTTATCTAAACTTCCTGTGAATGCAACACGACTTCTAACAGTTTCGAGTGGTCCAGTGGCCACTGACATTCTTGAACTTCAACACTCCATGTTATCACCTAACATTCAAGAGGAAAGTATTGGCCAGGGTAGATTTGGAGTATGTAAGAGGAAGAAATTTAGAGGAACTCAAGTGGCAGTAAAAGAGTTCAAAGACTCAGATATTACTGAGAAAGAAGTACTAAATGAAGCAAAAATTTTATCAAACCTTAAACATGTTTCACTTCCAATTCTGTTTGGAGTTATAACAAAGGAACCACCTTTTTCTATAGTAACTCAGTTTTATGGTATAAATGGGAAATCTGTTACACTCCATTCTGTCCTTTCAGACAAATCTTTTTTGTGTACGTTCTTCAAAGCAAATGTTTTCAGCTTCCTTTACCAATTAACCGATGCAATCTGTTACGTTCATTCAAAGAAAGTTATTCACAATGACATAAAACCGGAAATATCCTTGTAGTAGAGGAGTCTGGCGATGTTGTAGAATATGCCCCAGTATTATTAGACTTTGGAAAAGCAAAGTATGCTGCAGCAACAAAAAGTAAAAAGCTTTCAGAGAAAGAAAAGGTTTTCTATAGGAAATATCATTCTCACATTGCACCAGAGGTAATAGAAGGGACGCATCGTCCATCAGTAAAAAGTGATGTTTTTTCACTGGGAGTAGTAGCGAGGAAGATCTCACATGTCGTTGAAACAAATCTTAATGACATTTGTTCATGTTGCCTTGCAAATGTCTCGGAGAGATACAACTCTTCAATGGTTAAAGAACTGGTTCGCTCATACCTTGTATCTAGGTGAAAAAATGGTTAGCTATATAATAGGTTTGTCTACATAAGACTTGAAATGTATGTATATGTATTATATATGTTAGTAGAGAGGTCCATTTGATTAAAGTACAAAATACAGTTTAGTTGGTTTTGACAAATAATAACTCAACTGAATGTCCAGAAGAAAAGGGGTCGCAAAGTACTTTGTCTTATTACAATAATTTTAATTGTGATTATGTATAATTATTTTCTTATTTGCTTGTAAGGGCTCATCAGATAAAGGAAGCATTAAAAATTAGATAAAACTCATTATTACCTTGTGTAAGATTTTTATTCCTTCTTCCAGAAACGTTGTAGGGAAAAAGTCAGAGATGCTGGCATTTTCTAAGAGGCCCTGGCCCTGTCCGTTTGCTCTGCCCAGCTTCCCTCCAAATGTAAAGAGCGAATTGGAGAAAAATTTGTATGCCCCCAGGAAAATTCGGCTGCAGGTCATACGCATACTGTATGATCACATTTTACAGTTCACAGAGTAAGTTTTCGGTATTACTGCACAGTTTACAACTTATGTTGACTTACTGTCAGTTGATATCGTTCCTCTTAAGACGAAATCAATGATGCAATATGGGTTAAAGTAAACTACTGTCAGCTTACTCCAAAATGACAACAAATTTATTGTTATTTTATTTTCAGGTTCATTTTCCTCTTTAACCTCATTCTCTTGCCAAAATTTTGCATATACTGAATGCATAACATAAAACTTGAAAGCTGATCGAGTGATTAAACTTGAAGATATTACATAATAAATTTGTTGCTATTTTAAGTGGATTAGAGTTTTGGTTTGATTCCATTGTTCTGAGAAATATTTTATTTTAATCTGGGATTTAGTGTACATAAAGTACAGTGGAACCTCAATTTAATGAAGTACCAAGGGACCAGGGAAAGTGGTTTGTTATATCAAGAGCTCGTTATGCCGAGGTTCTTTTCCATACATTTTATTTTTACTGGGCTGAAGGATGTGGTTTGTTATACCAAAGACTTTGTTACATAGAGATTAAATCGAGGCTCCTCTGTATCTTAATTGATGAAGCCACTGGGAAACTGGATTGTAAAAGGGGCTACCCTGATTACAATTTTTTTTCTTTGAGGTAGATGTCTATTACATGTATCATCCCCCACTCTCTCTTTTACCCCTCTACACTCAAAGAATAATAAAGGTAAACAAAATGCTGAAAAACGCAAAGCTTGCAAAGGGGCTTGAAGTGGGCTTGTAAATGTGGGCATTCACAGTTGTGTGTGTGTGTGTGTGTGTGTGTGTTGGGTTTGGGGGGGGGAGGGGCCTTATAAGTGCTACAAAAGTGTTTTATAATAACTGAGTTGAGACAAACGTTATGCATTCTGTTGTTTACGTACTGGTCATGATAATACATAATTATGATGATCTGATGATTCATTTTTAAGTAATGTTCATAGTAAAAACAAATTAAACACTAGCAGCACAAATACGCCTGTACCAGGAGTTTAGTGGGAAGTCTGCATTGTTAGAAAACATATTCATGAATCCCCTGTTAAATAGTCGGATTATGCATTGATATTTCAGAAACCCATCACAGGACCAGAGACGGGAAGTCTGCATCGCATTAATTAGTAAATACCCCGGACAACAGGATGCAACTGGAGGATATGTAAGTGCATGGATATGACGAGCTGCACTATAGAGTTTTTCTCTTATGGTGCGTGTAGTGTTATTTGTAAAATTTGTAGCAATGTTGTTTAAAACTGGCCCTGATTAATAGCTGTGTGTTGATCTCTTACCTAGTTCTCATTTTAAAAAAGTTTTATTTCTAGCAGTTTGTGAGTGCTGTATGCCTACTGGTCTATCTTTCAAAAACACTGTTTAAAAAAATTGTCTTATGAAGTTTTTGTCTTATGTAATGTTCTTATGTTGTTGTTTAGCTCTGTTATAGCCACACAACTTACTTTTAACCATAATTAGTTTTGTGTGACTTCAGTACATTTAGTCAATAAATATTATTAGTCAATTAAAATTGGTTTTTGCTGTTACATTTACATAGGATTCGTGGTTGAACTTCCTGACAAATAAGTTCAAAAATGAAATATATCACTTGGCGCCCAAGGGGAAAAAGACTGCTAGTACTGTGGAAGCTAGCACATCGAAAATTGGCACAAAGGTGAAAAAGGAGTTACATAGGGGTATTGTCCACTGGCAGCCACCTCCAAAGAGTGGAGAAAATGAACAATCCCACCATGTTCACAAGGCATGGCTCCAAAAGGAGTCCAAAAAAGAAGAGAAAAACAAAGATGCCATAAAAGAGAGAATGGAGCTTACATATGCTTTTAGGAGGATTTATATAAATACAGACAAGAGGCCCATCAAGGATATAATGGGGGAATACCCTTGTCTATTTGAGGAGGATGAGGTAAGGAACTAAATTAATATAATTTGTCACCTGTCATCATTATTTGTATCAGTCGAAGCTTCTGTATTAAACGGTACTTTGATTTTAGCTTGCAGGTGGGTAATTATATTTTTTTAAAACAAACCCCTAATGGACATGTACATTTACTATAAAGTACAGAACCTTAGTACACTGCAGCACTAGCCACCCTCACACACCCTAATTTTCTCTGCAGGTTTTCAAAGTCGTGATTATTTCCAAATTCCAATTGATATATGTAATGTGCATGTGAACATATTCACATGGAACATGCACAATGTAAATTTATTTATTTGTTTATTTATTTATTTATTTATTTATTTATTTATTTATTTTGCTGAGACAATGGATCCCCTTCCCCAGTGCCAAGCCTGGCCTTACAACAAATTGAACTATGGGTTCATGTACAAATTTTAGTAACCTTTGAAATTATATAAAAGCAACAACAACTACTACTACAAGAAATAACTATATATAACTATATATTTTTTATAGAATATGTTCTGTAAATATATGTTCTGTTCCAAACCATCACATTTATTAAATCTGTACAAATAATTTGCAGATATGCAATGAATTTGCACGGTTAATGGCTGATGACTCTCTGCTTGACCACGGGATAAACAGACTGCTGCAGATAACCCCAAAGATCTTGAACTATGCAAGATCTAAGTCATCCAATTCCTTGATAAAAGAATATTTGCAACTTCTGGATCAGGTGGAAGAGGGTGGTTTAGAAGATTCAGAGGCCAGAAATGTCACTGACGGTGAGTTTTGGGTCCATATCACAGTATTAGTAACTAGAGACATTTCAATGTAAAATTTCCCTCTCTCTCAGATTTTCCCTCTCAACATGTGACCTTAATAATTAAATGACAAAAATGTTGTGCAAGAAAAAGGAAACTGAACAGTACAGCCTTGTGGTTTAGTATATTAGAATTGCTCTTTAATGCTACTACTACTACTCGATCTAAACAAATTAGTTAAAATTCATTAACATCCCCACGAAAAATTCAACACTTATTTAAACTGATTTTTTACCCTTATATCTATTTGTGGTTTCTGTCTCTGGTAGAAGACAAGGCTCTGGTGGCTCTCCTTTTCCTCCCACTTCTTCTTGAAAAGGAGACAAAGCAAGTTAAAAAGCCGCAGGATTCCTTTGTAAAGGTAAAGACAATGAAGTAAAGACAATATGATGAACTCAACATGTATCTCCTTCTTAAAGTGATATCTTGTTTACTTCGCCAAATCAGTGTGCTTAAATAAGCCTTGCCTTTGTAAGCATAATTCAAGTCAATTGTCCCCGCCAACAACACATACAACACAGTCTGTTTTTGGCCAAGAGAGAAGTTTATTTCCACATCCGAAGACACGAAATAAAAATCATGGAACATCAAAAGAAATAAACCTCTCTGCCACCTATCCTGTCGCTAAGAAACACAGAAACAGGGAGGGTGGGTGGGAGAAAAAAAATTTACACGAGGTAGAAAACCGATGTGACCGCTACGAGAGTGATAGAAACTGACATACAATACGACGTACAATCTAAATTAAGTAACGCCTATGAATAGGGGGTGTGTCGCGTGCGGTTGCCAATTAATCCCTTTGAGCGGAAGCGCCCAAAGGAAAACAATTGTCCCCGCCAACAACACATACAACACAGTCTGTTTTTGGCCAAGAGAGAAGTTTATTTCCACATCCGAAGACACGAAATAAAAATCATGGAACATCAAAAGAAATAAACCTCTCTGCCACCAAAACCCGGCCAAAAACGAACGGTGTCCAGAGGGGAGAAACTAAGGCGAGAAATAGTAACATTATACATGAATAAGTGCCTGTCGCAGTTGATTTGCGAGAGCAAGCTTAGATTCTAAACTAAATTCTAAATAAAGTTTATAGGCATCACTAGACCAGTCACCATACAACTGGATAAGTTCCCCCGGAACGCCGCAACTAAAGGCCCAAGAGGCTGCTCCTCGTCGAAAGGAATGACCCCTGAAACTCTGTGCATCGGAAATCCCGGCCGCGACCAAGCAAGAACGGAAATTTGAAACAAAACTGCGCTTAGTAAGGGGAACGAGACCTACGGGACCTGAAATAAGAAAAACGGGACAAGAGCGGCGAGCGGGGACTAAACGAATCATGTGTAAATAAGCAGAAACAGGGCATAACGGCGAATCTGCAATCCTAAGCAAAGGAATGTGAAGACGACGCTCTCCAAATTGAATCGTTTTTGTACACTTAAATGTAACTAAGAGGCCATGAGAAGTAACAGCCACATCACCACGGGTGAGATGGCGGCGAGGATCAAATGATGTAGCAGACTTTGGCACAATGTTAGCAAGACGAGCCATGAGATAAAACGTAAACAAAAAGGCACAAAAGAAAGTCGACGAACGCGGATCACCTTCAAACGCAAGAACACGGGAAATGCGAAGTAAAATGGAAGGGGTAACTGGTGGGGCCCTACGCGGGGTGTGCAAGGCATTGCGAGCGATACCACGCAAAGTGAGGGAGAGAATAAATTCTTTCGTGAAAGGGTAATCCGCGCCCGTAATGGGAAGGTACGTTTTTTCTTGGGGGGGGAGGGCTGGGGCCTCAGAGGGGAGGGTCATCAGTGAAAGTGAGCACCAAAAGGGGAGGGCCATACCTCATGTGAGCTATTCAAGGGAGGGTCACACATCTTTTCCGGAATTTTTTAATGAGAATTTTTGTGATGTTGCTTTCCATTTTTCTTACAGATTTTCTTTTCACCTACTTTAATTTAATTTGGGGTTTTATTATAGGTACTAGGTTGCATTTGTACATGTATATTATGCCATGGCACATAGTTTTTCTCGGAGGACTCGTGTCCTTTTGCGTCCGTATCGAGAAGTACTTGACTCAGGTATCGTTTCTTCAGCTTCTTGCTGTTGGCTATCCGCTGCCTGATCTCCTGAGTCGTTTAGTTCTGAAGAGTTACTAGTAGATTCAACAATGCGCTCTACCCTGTCAGAAATGTAGGAAACATTTGTCTTTGAGAGGCAGATTTCGCATGCTAAACAAATAAACCTTTCTGTTAAAATAACCAACAGCAATGCCGGCTAGTCGGAGAAAGAAGGGCGTGTATTTTCCCTTAGATATTTTATGTTCAAAACTTTTATAATACTCAAATACTTCCATATTCAAACTTCAGTTATAAAACGTAAATATCCCACACTGATTGTTCGCATTTTCTTTGTTTCAGCGTGCACACATTCAGTATCGAGATATATTCATATTCAAACACTTTGCGTTCACAAGTGAAACGTTCTGAGGTTTCTACAGCATGGAACATACCATGTAGTAGTGAGGGGAGGGTCGCACTTTTGTCAGTCACCTAAAGGTGGGGGGTCAGGAGTGTTTTCATTAAAACGCAAGGGAGGGCCAACACTTTTTTGGGAAAAAAATCCCAAAATTCCCCAGCCCTCCCCCCCCAAGAAAAAACGTACCTTCCCTAAATAAATGCAACAATTTAACGCCACTTAAATAGTTCCTAATCGAAGCGGGCGTTAGAGTACGACTTAAAAACTGCACGTAAAGACAAACGGTATCCAGCGTAGCCGGAATAGGATCGAACTTAAAATAATAGCAAAATAGGAAAAAGGCCTTAAATTGAGTTCTAAGGTTACTGAAAGTTCCAGCACTATATGCGGAGCGCTGCGAGTGCTTGAGATCCCGTCGAAGACGCCTGAGCTCTCTGAACCCTGAAAGAGTAAAGGTCCAGTGTTAGAAATCACCGTAGAACCGGAACATCGCATCAGGAACGGGAACTTCCTGACAGTGATCGCGCTGAACGCGTTGTATGAATTGTTCCTTCGCGGATAGAGAGCAAGAATCCCATCGGGAGAGAAGATCCGCTAAATGATTCGAGACACCGGGAACATGCACTGCACGGACTTCAAACTCGTAAATGGCAGCAAAGTAACAAATCTCACGTAAACAGGAATTCATGAAAGGGTTACGACACCGTCCTGTATTCACCACAGTTACGGCCGCTTCGTTATCACAACGAACAGTGATGCGAAGTCCTGCCCAACGAGCTCCCCATAATTTCAAGGCAACGACGATGGTTAAGAGTTCCAAAGAACTTATGTCAAGGGTCTGTGCAGAAATAAAAGGCGGAAAAACCGCGTGAAAATATTGGCCATCACACACACCACCACAGCCAGCAAGGCACGCGTCGGTCGAAAACACCTCGTCCGGAGAAGTCCACTGGGCAATGTTAATCATAGAGACACCGTTATACTTCCGCAAGAATCGGCGCCACCACACTAAGTCTTTCCGAAATTCCGCGGTGAGGTTAGCGTGGTGATGATTATGCCTCAACTTGCCAAGGAGAGCAAGAATTCGTGCGATGAAAACTCGACTTTGACGAACGCACTTGGAAACGAACACTAATTTGCCAACAAGAGACTGTAGCGCTGTTTTTGTGGCAGTGCGTTTAGTGAGCCACTGTTCCAACAATTGCTCGATCTCACAGAGACGCTCGGAACTCACAGACAACGTAAAATTGTTCGTGTCCAAGTGAACGCCCAAACAAATCATCACAGGCGAAGGCGAACAAGATTTTTCACTAGACTCTTGAAGCCCGAGCGACGCTAATAACTCTCCTAGGGCTTGAAAATCAGTGTTGGCCGTTCTGGGAGGAGACACACCGATAAAATCATCCAGATAATTGAACAACGAGCGCCCCTGTTGTCGAGAAATCCAGGAAACAGCGGAGGTGGATCGCTGACAGGCCATAGCCGCAGAACGTAAGCCCATGGTAAGAACCGTATCGAAATAGAACTGATTGTCCCAGGTGTACCCCAGTAAATGATAATCTCTGGGATCCACAGGAAACTGACGATACGCTTTTTTGAGATCGCGTTTGTAGAGCAAACAACCCGGACCCAGAGAAATCACTGCATCCACAATAGAATCTATGGTTGGATACGTCAATGAAATGGGCTCGCCTAGAAAGGAGTCACTTGGAATTCCATCATTGACCGAGCTACCGCATGGCCAGCTTAAATCGACAATAACTCTGCGTTCGTCCGAATCCCGTTTGGGCACGGTATTAAGAGGCGAAACCACAAAGCCATCGGTGAATGGTACGGCGTCAAAAGGACCGGCAACCCTGCCGAGAGAAATTTCCTTGGTCAAATAGGCGTTCACTTGTTCCGGAAATTGAAGTGCACCGCGATGAGTGCGAAGGTCGAAAATGGGTAAAACGGTTGGCACGAAACCAACTGGCCAGCCAAATTCTAAAAAATCACAAACAACACTGTCCTCATAGGCCTGAAGTAGTTCGCGCCAGGCAGAAATATTTAAAGCGGAGGGTACAGGAACCTTAGCAACTAAATAATTTGGCTCACCAGTTTGAGCAACCAAATCATGAACATCCCGATAAGAATAACAAACCGCACGAGGCGAAAAATAGTGTGCAAAACTCGATTGTAAATTAGAACGTGAACCGCAAACGGACTCTGTACAATCAAAAGTAGCCGCTGCATCACGAAAACAGTCAAATCTAGAAGATGAAATGTCATGTTCAACATCCTCAGAAAAACAAGGAACACTCTCATCCACAGACTGCGCATGGTGGACGAAGGTGTTCGAGTTAGTTAGTTTTTTGTCTCCGAACGTGCAGTGGCAAAGGTACATTCGGACGAACCAGCGCGATGTTGCTCTTGTTTTCGTGATTGCACCCAGCAGTCGGAGCAAATATGCCGCAGCCACTTTCGTTCGCCCCTAAGATAGCCATAATGAGCTTGATTAAAAGAACATTGCTGCCGTTGAAAATCGCGACAGTACAAGACTGTGGTTGAAGACGTTGAAGATCCTCCACTTGTAGACGATTGTGGCGCCTTAGGATGCCCGTAGAGAGTACGGCTCTCTAAATGAAACAACGAGTCGCCCCACTTGAGGAGACCTCGCTCAATTTCCAGGAGAACAGCCCCGTGAAAACTGAGTACGGCTTGCCACTCGTACTGCTGGGCGAAATACATTAGGGACACCAAATGCTTAAGCCGAGCGGAACGCTCGATCTCCACAATGTCAGGGGATTGAAGGATTTGTCCGTAACCTGCAACGAACTCCTCTAACGTCAGCTCATCATATTTAATATCACGGCGAGCATTCGTGAGACTGAGGAAGCTATGCGGCCATAACTGGGGATAAAGGACAGTAGTCGTAATTTTGGACTCCTTGCCAGACTTCAAAGACTTACCACCACCATTTGACGCACTTTTGTCTTTAGCGCGGACGCGCGCGGACGCCTCAACATCGTCATGGTCCGAGTCACTCTCACTGGAATCCACCAACCCAAGCTGAGCGACGCGTCGATCGGCTTGTTGTGACAAGTCTTGCATTGCGCGCAACTCCGGCAAAGTAACTCCCGAAGCTGTCGCACCGCCAGCGCTCGTAGTGGGAACGGGACTCTCGTTATTCGGCGACTGGTTAGTAAGTAGGGCACGCAGCTGCTGATTATCAGCCTGGACTTCCTTTAGTCCAGTGGTAAGCGATGTTACCGCCCCTACCAAAGAAGCGAGAGTGGCTTCGATAGATTCTTTTGGTCCATCTTCAACTGGGCTGGATTGCGAAGGAGGGGCGGTGCCTTCTTCAACAACAGAGACATCAGCACTTTGTTCTGGCCCAGTGCAACCTTTTCCCGGCTTTCCAAATGTATGTTCCGAGAGTGGCGTCTTGCAGCCAGAACAACGACGAGTTCTACCCATAATTAACAGAGAAAGAAAAAAATTTACACGAGGTAGAAAACCGATGTGACCGCTACGAGAGTGATAGAAACTGACATACAATACGACGTACAATCTAAATTAAGTAACGCCTATGAATAGGGGGTGTGTCGCGTGCGGTTGCCAATTAATCCCTTTGAGCGGAAGCGCCCAAAGGAAAACAATATATTACTTCTTTAGATTGTTGTTTAAAACAATTCTATTTTCCAACTTCATTTTATATGCAGGTTGTGGCTACAAAGGAGGAGGGTTTGACAGAGCTAAAAAAGGATGCACCTCCGTTGATCCTTATTGTGGGAGAACTTTTCTCCTACAATGAGTTGCTTATTGTGGCAGAAGGAGAAGTAATCCTCACCATTACAGGAGGCCACCTCTCAGCACTAAAATGTTTATTTTCATTTTATTATACACTGAACTTTTGTTACCCGAAGAGTTGTGCCAACACCTTTGTTTTTATACAAAAACATCTATTACAAATACTAGACTCAAATCACACCCCTGTTAAGGTGACAGTGTTCGTCAACGAACTTAGTAATTAAGAAGGCACAAGCAAAATAGTGAAATCTCATAGTTGAATTTATAGTTGCGGCACGAAATTTATTTTATGGTTTGTCATTGTTGTTGAATAATGCGTCGCACAATTAAATTAATTCATCCTTCGTATTTATTTTGGGCAAAATCGTTTAAGTTACAAACTGACAACTGAATACGAATTGACCGTTATATTCTTAGTTAACTTTGTGAAGTCGGCCTTCTTACTTGCTAAGTTGAATCATTACTGATTTTCAGTAACGGTTATGTTTGTTTGTATGTTTTTGCATGTAAAAATTAACTAGCTTCTTCCTCTTCCATTAAAAAAATTGCAAGTAATTTGCAAAGAAACTATTGTACTGTGTGAGTCGTTGCCTCTTTACACAACTATATGGCTCGAGCGATGCAGGTTACAAGGTGCTTGTGTAATTTTACATGTGATAAAGTTGTAAATACCCTTCATTACACTTTATTTTGAGCAAAATTATAACTACTTTAAGTGTAATTTTACCTTTGTAAATTTGTGTAAAATTACTCACCAAAAAAAGGCTGCCGGGGCTGGCAAGGTCACTACACCATCATCTGGTGTAATATTACGCGCTTTTTTGATTCAATTACACTGATTTAATGTGTAATTTTATATATGACAGAATTGTAGAAAACTCGTTTTACACTATTATGTGTGTAAAAATACCATCCTTTCTAGTGTTAAACTACACTGCCCCACTGTGTGTAATAATACACCCCCAAAAAAGGCTGCCGGGGCTGGCAAAAATTTTACACTTTTTTTGTGTGTAATCCTACACTGTGCTGTAACCCTATAATTGGGGGCAGAGTAGTGCTTTAATGAAATCTTAACCTTTTATCAACTGCTTTATGAATGCCAATTTCTTCTTTAATTGCTGCTCATGCTCCCTCAGTCGAGCAACACTTCATTTTTTTAATCTTTCATCGCACCATCCAAGACTTTGTAGACTTCCCAGTATTTCCGGCCTAACTGTTCCAATACTAAAAGATGGTGACAGTTCTTCTTCGATGGAAACACAGCCTGAGCCAGCTGTACTGCGGGTGTCTGGGGTGTAGGAAGTCGGCACATCAAAGTATGGGAGTGTATCCTGGCTGCGCTTGTATTCTCTCTAAGCCCTTTGAATACTGGAAAGAGAAGGAGGGACGAGAGTTAGGCAAAAAACGATTTAAGTAAAAAGGAAGACTTACACTTGAATGCTATGGTTTTTCCGTTTTCTGTTTTTGTTCACATCTAATGGGTTCATGTAAACTAAAAATTTCATTATAGAATCATAGTGTAAGGTCCCATAACTCTTTTTAATGAATTGAGGTAAAGACAAAACTGATCAAAGGCATGAACGTGAACGGAAGTACGAAATGTTTACATCATAAACAAGCACATTTCTGAGAGCAGATTTCTTTGGTACAGTCGTAAATCACATCCCTTCGGGGGAGAGAGGAGGCTTTAATAATATTAAAAAAAACACAAAGAACATGAAAGACAAATGCAGTTACAGAAACAGCTAACATTAAGCACAACATAAAAAAACAGAACATAAAAGACAGACGCAGTACAGAAGCAGCAAACATAGAGCACAACATAAAAATAGAGAACAAAAAACACAAACACAGTACAGAAGCAGCAAACATCAAGCAGTACAATACCACTGGTACAACACGAATATTTTTTTCTTTTTGATTTTTGGACTTTTTGTACAATTCAACAGTCGCAAACTCGACGATTATCAGCATCAGCATTATTTGAAGTGAGAACGTCAACAGAATTATTAGTAACGATTGTGAAATTAGAAGACAAAAAATATAGATCAAAGGCGGCATATATCCCCTACCTTCGAAAGAAGAGAAGCATGCAATCCCAGAGTCTAACGAGCAGAGCATGCATGAGGTCAGCCTAAACAGAATAAAGATTACTTGGTATAAGCCGCCTACTTATCATAGATAGTCTAGCTCTAAAGAAACTACTTGCAAAATACATGACACAGCTAGTGAAACAACCAAAGGACCTCTGTGTGGGAGGCTATGGTGAAGTCTGTCAGTTCAGTCTGAAATCACGTGCTATTCAGAGGATGAAGTAACAAGTGAAACTGCCTAGCCTTCCCTCCATACTCTTGTCTGTGTAACAGTGATACTGGAACCACTGGGCAAAAACTGTATTTTTACGCTCACAAAATAGGGCTGGCTAAACCAGGCTATCTATCTTGTCATCCAAGCTCCTTTGAAATAATTTTCTGAAATACACGTTGGAAACGTTGTCAGCTTCCTCTCTGGTTTTAATAAATGTATTTCCTTTTGATTTCGTCTGGTTCTCACCTTTGAATTCTGGAAAGAACACGACTTCTCTGATTAAAATCGTAGCTTGTCGACGAAACTGTGGGAAAGATTTCATTAATGTTTAGTTTGACCAATACCTATGCTGCAGTTAAACACCTCATTCAGGAGGACCTGAGTTTTTCCACATTTGCCTTTCAGACTCTACGACTACCCTGAGAACATTAACCTCTCTCCTTACTGATGACTGAGGTGAGTCACTCAGACTTTACACACTCGGTGTAAAAACTACGTTGTGAAGATATTACATTTCCGGCTACTGAAACTGAACTGATTTGCGAGATGAAGACTAGTTAGAAAAGAAAACGTTATGTTAGCTGGCTCACCAATTTCCCTAAAGTCGCCAGTTCAATAGGTGCAACTGAACTTGGCATGGAACTTGCTTTCGTAATCTTTGATTATTTAATGAACTTCTTTGAGACAGGGTGAATGATCCATGTTCAAGGTAAAAGGTCCATTTTTAGCTGGAAACTTGCATTTGTAGCTAATCTGACAAATAGTAATTAAGTCTCGCGTGGGAGACACTGCACGAGAAATAGGACTTTATCCCTTTGATATCTGACAAAAGTATGTTTAAGTATGCTAGTTGGAACTGAACGGGGAAGAACACTGACTTCTTTAGGTTGATTTCAAAAGTTTCTAGCAAAGCCTGAGCAGTTGCCAGGTGGATCCTTGTAGTTTGCTGTGAGTCTGCTAGGAATGAGAAGGTCGATTAGGTAACGTATCAGACGAATCACTAAGTTCTGAAGAGTTGCCATCACAGGTTTCATGACTTTGGTGGATGTTCTTGGAGCACTGGTTAGCCCGAATGGGAGACAGGGAAATTCCCAGAGAGTCTCTTTCCACAGGAACCTTAGAACTTTTAATACCCATTCCAAACTGGACCAGTGAAGTAGGCGACTTTTAGGTCTAGATTCACCAACAAGACAAATAGGCCTTTTCACAGTTTAAGGAGAAAATATTTGGACTTCAATTTCTCACTTAGAGGGCCGCGTTTCTTAAATTTGACTTATTTTCGTCAGATTTCAGACTTCGAGGTCTAGACAATGATATGTAATCCTTACCTCTTAAAGACCCAGTTTTGCCCAGTATGCATTGCGCGCTGCGAGCATTGGCGGCCATTTTCTTGATGTTGAAAAATCCGAGCATTATTGTTGGTCTTTCCAATCCGCTTCCATCGGCCGTCTCATTGATTGATCCTTGCTCTTAGGCATTCAATCGAGTACTATAATTGTCAGGGAACATTTCTGACTGTTTTTTTTGTTGGTTTTGCTTAAGTTTTATCCGTAGTCTGGCAAAATATAATGTGATGTCTGTTAAAACATGTCGAATCCGACGCGAGGAAGACCGCGTTTAGCGGGTTCGGTCCGCCAGATAAAGCTTAGATCTTCTGTGTTTGTCCTGTGGAACGAAAGAAAGGTAGCACTTGGTTTTGAGGGAGCCACAAATAGTGAGTTTGCCGAATTTCTTCTTCATATACCGACGGATAGAACTTTACGGCCTGTGAGGTAAGCCCGAGTTTTTGATTGTTTGTTATTTGACAAGCGAATCATAACCTTCTTGTTTACGTGCTTTTCGAGTCTTTCAGCTTTAATCGTGATTGTTCTGACATTTTTTTGCAAACATTAATTTCAGCTGTGGAATTTTGGAGCCAGGTGAAAACAGAGAGATTTCTCGTGATCTAGACCCGTTGCTGTCTTCAACGCCTGTTCTTGTCGACTGCAAAGCGACGTCGTAATCCAGGAGCAAGTTCGAATTTGACGTCAGTTAGAATGGCGAAAAAAAGGTAAATTGTCCACAAATGTTGTCAGTAGTCTATACTGAAGGTAACCAATGCAGTGTATGTTTTTGTTGATTTTGTTGAATTTGCCTTTTACACAGGTTGGATTCGATTATAGAGGATCTTTGTAATGAAAGTGATGAAAGTAAAGATAGTGACAGGTAAACAGTATTTTCTTTTTTTGTATGCTACAAATTATAACAATTTTGGACAATCATTTATTCATTCCTTCAAGGGATGAAAGCTAACTTTTCAGAATTTTTTTTTGCTTGTTTTAGGTAATTCTAGTTATCTATTTGTTAAGTAATGTGGACCATCTCGGTTCTGTGCAGTAACTTCCTTATTGTATGTTGTCCGGTAGATATTTCACTGCTCTGCTGTCATAAGTAGCCAATAACTCAGCTGTTATGTCCAGCAGCTACAGCAACGATTAGTTTGAAGATGCAGTGTAACTGAAAGACAATAAATATCACAGTTTTTTTGTTGTTTTGTGACCATCTACTTTCCTTGTGGAGACAACCCTGTGTTGACAGTATTTGAATGACAGTGTTCAACTTTGTGAACTGATATTTTGTTCCAGTGATGGGGATTACTCTCTTTCTGATGCTGAGTGTGATGCAGTTGACATGAATATTTCCATAAGAGATGATGAAGCAACACTTACTGTGGTGGAAGACCCTTATTTGTCAGCTAGTGACATAGTGCTCGGTATTGTGTTTATACTCTCATGGAGCATGTGTCAAAAGTTGTTGTTGACTTGGAGGTGATTGATAAGGTGATTGCTTCACTTTCAATGAAAAGATTACAAAAAACTGATTAAACTTTTCCAAGACACATTTTAGGGACTGGTCATTATTTAGAGGTGGGGGGGGGGGAGGGCTGGTGCAAGTAGGGGTAGGTCAATGATTTTTATGCAGGAAAAAAAGGGGGGCCACATAAATTTATGCACACATATTAGCTAGGGAGCTTTGTTATACAAAGGGGGGAAGGGTCAGCAAGAAATGTGCTTCACAAAGGGGAGGGTCAGGAGAACTTGAACATGACCTCCCTCCATATGCACCAGCCCTCCCTCCCCCCCCCCCATCTCTAAATAATGACCCGGCCCTTACACATTCAACTGATTGGCATTGTTGTCCTTTCAGAACACATGGGAAGGAGTGTTGCATCATGTATGTGGGGAACACACTTGGGCTGAGTCAGCATGCAAACATGGTCCTCATGTTGAAGAAGAGACAACAAGAAAACCCTTGTCGAAGTCCTCAAAGGCAATGGCCGCGCTACACAAGATCGTACTCGACCCAAAGTGGCTCAGCAACCTACATTTCTATGTTCGATTCCGGTGAGTATTGTCTGTTTTTTTTTTTTGCTTGTAAGCCATACAGTCTGCTTTACAGACAATTGATCAACACAGGCAGTTCCTTCCTATGGTATCCAGGGTTTGGCACTGTTCTCATATCTAATCTCTCTTTTTTCCAGGCATACTGGTGAACTAGAAAATTTCAGCAGCATGATGACAAAGTATGCACCAAAGAGGATGGCATTTGAGTATGTGTTATATCTAAGTGAAATGCTGTACAATCACATAATTGATAATCAATTGTGCAGAGTGAAAACCACTTTTTATTTTTAATGGGTATCTTGTTGAATGTATTTCATTTTTTAGGCATATTTTATTCTTGAAATCATTTTAAAGTTATTTTGTTGTACCTAATCACCTTTTTTTTCTCCCCCACCCCACCTCCCCACTGTCTTAAATTGTTCTAACCCATATTTTTCATTCGCTTCCAGTTACTTCATTATAGGAGTACTCCTGAATGAACTTGACCACAACCACCTAATAATCACCTTCTTCCTTCTTACCCCCCCCCCCCCACCTCATCTCTCTGTAAAATAATTGTAACATCCCAAATTTTTCATTCACTTCCAGTTATCCATACTGCATTATGAGAATCCTCCTGGCTGCCATTGACCATAACTTTCACCCTTTTCGAAAGCCCAAGCAAAGCCCAGGCAGGGAACTTACGGCACACAGAAAGTATTCAAAACGGGCCCAGCGGTACCACGCTGAGATAGTGAAGGAAGACAAGGCCTACACATACTTTCCATACATGGTGGCAAGGATGTTGGATACATGTAGAGGATCCCAAGGCAGTTTTTCAGCTCGCTCTGATGTAGACGATTTTAATCCCAAACAGATTGCCCCGACCCTCGCCATGAAGGCCCCGCCACCAAACGAAGAGCTGATGAAAGTACCCTCTAGATTTTACTTGAAGCCTAAAGACACTGAAAATGTGCAGAAGTGAATTTGAATAGTTTATAACTCGAAATTCTGTGCTGACCTCTTTTTTTTTGTTCTGAAGAAGAACCTCTTGTTTCTAGATAAAATATCCTTTACCAAAGGTACAGCACATGTAGTTTTGAAAGCTGCAATATTTGACTATCTGTTTCAAATCAGATTCACTATATGTTCAAACAAAACAAAACAATAAAGAAAACAATAGCATATCATTCTGCGGGGAACAACATAGAATCACAGATGATCAGTACAGGTATTTAATTCATGAAAGATGTTTGTACCCTTGCAGCTATTGTAGGTCAATATGACTGTAATACTTTTATTCAACAGGATCTAAAGAACTTTACTTGAGTTATGAATCAATATATATTTTGAAAGTCAACATTTTGACAAAAGCGAAGAACTTCTACACTACCCTCCATTATGTCAGCTTGTTCAAATATAAATATAAGATCAGAAACTAGCTTTTTCTCACCACTAGGTCAATGCAAAAATAACATATTGTAATCAACAGAATGCACTTGTTTGAGTAATCCTACCCTCTCCATTTCTCAGGTCTTGTGTATTTTGAGATACACAGATATTGAGAGTAGAAGATTTCTTTGACTAAAAACATGTCTGCTACCAAACCTTTTATTGAAATAAAATAACTCAAATTATATATATTTGTTGTCTACCTACTACAGAGGCCTCAATCATGACAATCTTTGCTACCATTTATATTAGAAGAGCAAATGGCAAGTCTGAACAGTAACAAATTTCAGTGGGATCCAGTTACACTACTAGGCTACATGTCAACAATTTTTCCACCACGAATCTAAGTAAGCCACACCTGGTTGAAGTTAGTAGTGATTTGACCTTGGTCAATCAAGGAAGAGAATTTAGACTTGCAAATTACATTTAGACTTGCAAATTACAAAGAGTGTTATAAAGATTTGCCTGGTGCTATAATTTGGGCCCTCTGACATATCAATCAGTGTGATGGTCTCTGACCATTAATTTGCTCTAAAGCCCATGTATCTGCCATCTGGTGCAGGATAGTGTTCTGTGATCCTACGTACAGCACATGCAGGGATGACCCTTCTGTTTCCCCTTCCTAATTTACCGTGGCGCCATAGGGCAAACTGCCAGTAACCAGCTTTGCGAAAGCTCTCCACACAGAAATTTAACTTGTTGGCACGAATGTCACATCGAGCTTTGATACAGACTTCTAGTATGTCTCTGTCTAAACAGATGTTTGTAAAAGCTGTATAGCTGGTGATGCAAGTCACACTTTTACAACACATATTTTCCTGGTCATCAGGCATTGGCCTGCATACTTGACATTTACACCACTCTGGAGTATCCTCTGCAGGTGGTTCCTGGTTCCTCAGGCTCTGCACTAGCAATCTTTTTGGCAAAATCGAGGCTTCCCCTACCCATAGAGAGAAGGTTGACAAGAATCTTGTCCTTTGTGACTGGATCAAGAGTAGCCAAAAATTCCTGAAAAAACAATTTACAATTCTTTAGAAAATCACCCGGGATTTAGAGAACCTTGCTTTCCCACCCTGGTCATTTGGATGTAGTTTTCGCTATGAATGAAGCATATACTTGGGGCTCCAAACTTATGAACTCGCATGTTCCTACCTGATATCAGTCAATCCCTAGCCTGATATCAGGCCACTGCTTATTTGGGTTTCGCGCGCAAGTGTGCAGTGAGCAGCAAGCTACAAGTTACGAGCCGGCAAGCGAAGCGAAACCCAAACAGAGAACCTGCTAGCAGGATAATCTGTCGCAATAGAACAGCTCCAATCGAACAAAAATCGTTCCTGTTTTGTGAATCTTACCGTTATCTCGTCTTGGGCATCCTGTATCTCTTGTTGAAATCTTACTTCGCCATCAGCAGCGGGTCGGGGTTGCAAATGCTCTTCACGTTCGGCAGTTTGATCTTCATTTGACTGAAATAAGAAGTGAGCAGTTAGAAAGGGCATCAGATATGTATACAGGCCTGGAAAGTATCGACAGACTTTACCTTGTTCTTGCATTTTCCTTTGTTGCAAGCACAAAGGTCGTGACACTTGATGTTGCCCTCGCGACACTTGCAAAGCGCCTCTTCCTTTCTTCCTGGCGCAATGGCCTTTACAATCACAGAAAGATCGGTCCTAAAATTAATAGCAACCAAAAGGACATAAGGTCAAGTTTTCGAAAACAAAACTGTGTATGAGGCGAAATGAAATGAAGTGAGAAATTTTCCATCGTAGTATCGCACAAATAACAACAAACCTCCGTTGTGCTATTGTCGGTTGCTTCCTGGTCTCTAACAATCGATCCGTAGGCATTCACAGCGGCATTTTCTTCAGACAATGTGGAAATTGAGATGGAAGTGTCCATGGTACATGTGTTTAAACAGAATTAAGGACAGCAGAAGCGGTGAAACAATCGATTCCCTTCCACGCGATCGGCTGCGATCAACTGTTTGCCGCGAGAAAAGCGAAATCCGATAAAACAATAGAAGCCTCGCTATCGTGTAGACCAAAACAATAATAGAGGCGCGTGAAGCATAATGGGCTAAACTGGGTCTTTAAATTATTTTTCTCCCGCATACCATGAATGGCTTCCCACAGAAAGCACTTTCGTGTGTGTTGATTGAAACACGTCAGCTTTTGTTTGTGTAATCTACAAGAAACAGAAGTAATGAATATGCAAATACAGAAGTTAGTCTCTAAAGAAAATGCAGTGGTATAGCTACTACGAGATATTGTGGTGAGGTGGAACGCACTCCTGAGAATATCCCTGTCGTTTCTTTCGTGAGCCCTCATGTAGATTAATTGAAATTTGAAATCCAAACAAATGGGAAAAACGAAGTTATATATTCCCCTTGGGCACGTCTCTTACAATTTTTGACCATGAGACGAAAAGAGACGATTGCAAAACCTGCCTTTTCTGTCCTCACTTACACCTTCGCGGCCGGCATTTAAAGTAGCCGCCATTTTAGATGTCACAATGTTATGCACAGAAGAGGTGTGCAGTGCAAAACCAGAGAACCACCTTAATTGTGGTGACATTCAAATTCAACGGAGCCCTGTAACCCTATAATCGGTGGGAGCTCAGTGCTCAGCCGGTTAATGAATTCCAATTTCTTCTTTAAATGCTTTGCGTGCTCTCTCAGTTCACCAAAAGTTAATTTCCTTAATCTTTCAATACACCATCCAAGACTTTCTAGATTTCCCTGTATTTCCGGCATAACTGTTCCAATACTAAAAGATGGTGACAGTTCTTCTTCGACGGAAACACATCCTGAGTCATCTTTACTGCGGGAGTTTGTTGTGGAGGAAGTTGGCGCGTCAATGTGTGGCAATGTATCCTGGCATCTGCGCTTGTATTTTCTCCAAGCCCTTTGAATACTGAAAAGAGAAGGAGAGACAAAAGTTAAGCAGATAAAAGTCCATTTAGTTGATAGCTGCTACAAGGTATAGAGAAGTTGTATTCCAAAATGACCAAAAATGACAGGAAATAAAGAGAAAGGACTCTACTGGTTTACCTCAGAAAACTCTGTTTGAGTTTTGTGATAACCCTTTTTGGCTTGAAAGTAAATCTTAATGCCTATAAATTCTTCCACTTTTTCTAGATATTTTGAATCAGGAATATATATATATATATTTTTAAGTAACACTTTTAAATAATATCAATAAATGTATTAAAACATGTGAGCATGGTACGTATATGCAGGCTCTCTTACAAGCAGTTGTCAGAGACCTAGCCTGTTCCAGGCGTCCAGATTGAGGAGCTCGACCGAAAATATGTTGTCCATCTTTTTTATTTGATATAGTTCTTACCTTTAACTCTGGACAGTAAAGTAATTCTTTAATGATAATTGTGGCTTTGTGGATTGAGAAGGGGATAGGTTTGGAACGAGACAAGGCTGTTTCATAGATAAACCCAAGAAAACAGAATATAAACATTCAGACTGTAGGGTCCCGCGTTTGTTGAATTTGATTTCACGTTACCTTAAAACCACCAAACACGGATTTCTGTTATAAAGGTCAAGAGATTGAAATGCAATTCTTACCTTCTTACATTTGTATTTTTTTCTCCCACAATCCTAAACGGGACTCCGTTGAAGGGAATTTTCCCTTTATCAAAATATACTCTTTGGTTCAGCTTGTAATCTACAAGGAACAAAAGTAATGAACAGATAAGTTGCACCCATCCATCTCTACATAAATTGATTTTTAGTCTTTTAAATAAAGAGCAAATTCATTGGTAATGTGACGTTAATGAAATTAGTTTGTTATTTGCATCTCTCAAACAGTGAAGAAAAATTTAACAGCTAACAATGATGTATTTAAGATAGCCAACAGACCCTGTCCAATTCCTTTCCCAAGGTGATCAGGGACCGCGGAGACCATTTCAAAGTGGTAGGGCTAAAAAATCCGGCCAATACAAACAAACGTCAGACGAAAGATCTGTGTTTCGCCATTTATCTTGCATTCGCGCTGTCTTGTTTAAAACCTCAATAAATATAGATACAATATGTATACTATTCAATACAGTCACTATGTTAATAAACCTACCCATAAGCTGATCGCTACTCTTTGAATTTTCCGAAGTTTCTCTTTCGGTTCTCATTGCGGGAAACAAACTCCTTTGCAACCTCCGTGATAGGGACACTGTCTGTTCTTTGCTTGTGGCCGTTTAGCACTGCTAGGTTAGTAAATCTCTCATCGCTCATTCTGGATCGAAGCCAGGTCTTCAGACGTCGTGCAGATGAAAATGAACGCTCGCCAGCAGCACTGGTAGCCGGATTTACGGCGAGCAGCTTACAGACAGTTTGGACTTCTTGTATTAGCTTCTTTTCTGGTTCAGGAAACTGCGACACGGCCAACAGGATTTCGTCAAAACATGATATCTTCTCCTCCTTTAACATAACTTCCAAAGTACTTAGTTGCCCAGGTAACGCCCCAGTATCGATATCCTCGCTGTACGATTCTTGAATAAACTTGAATTCTGCCTCATAGTCTTCACCATTAGCAGCTTTAACCAGGAGGGTCTCCATCTGGGCGTAGGAGGTGAAGCTCTCCTGGTTAAAGCGCTGATCGATGGCACTGACGATTAGATCGATAGCCTCATAGTAGACCCTTCTGAGGTGATCTTTGGCGGTTTGGGGATAGCTTGGTGCACCAGCACCAACTTCCAGTCTGGCCGGAGCACGTCGCTTTCTTGGAAGCGTTGGTTCGCCAACCAGGCCTTCACTCTTGCGGGAAACATTAGCATAGAAATGGTCAAAGTTCTGATCATTGCGCATTTTAGTGAGCGTCTCCTTTGTAAGATTTGCCAGGCGTTGTCCACTGACAGCAGCCATCTTAGTACCCTGAAGAGTCTTAGATAGATTATCAGTGTGGGAATAAAGCCGCTCTCCAAGATGCAAACCAAAAAACAAGTCAAATCGTTCCATTTGGGCCTTGCATCCTATTATCCTTGCACGCACATCGGGCTGTAATCGTTCGGACAAACAAACATCCCACTCTTCCATAAGAACTGCATAGTTCTCAAGAATTCGTCGTAAACAACTGGCTCTAACCGTCCACCTTGTAGGGCAAAGTCCAATAATTCCACGGGAACTAGTATCCTCGTCTTCCGTCTCCAAATTTTCCTTAAGCTGTTGAAGTAAGCACTCCCGCTTTGGTGAAAATTTGATCAGGGTGACAATCTCCTTGCAATATCCATTGTTTGTGACAACAGTTGACAGTTGCAGGTCATATCTTTCACGCTTAAACTCAAAGAGTGAGCATAGCAGTGGGTAGGATGTGCTTTAGGTTCAACCTCTTGAATTCGTTTAGCCACACCCGTTTTGGGCCCAAGCATATTGCTTGCTCCATCGTAACATTGACCCCTGCAGCTGGTTAGTGAAAGACCTAGTCTAGCCAAAGTGTCCTTAATAGCTGTTACTATTGTCTCCGCCATAATATTTGGAATTTTGATGAACCCAATGAAGTCTTCATGTGCAACAAGAGAGTCATCGACCCATCGAATGCAAATCGTGAGTTGTTCTTTATTACTTATATCGGTATACTCATCACAGATGATAGCGAAAAAGATAGCCTTTTGAATGTCGGATACTAAATCTTGGATGACCCTGCTGGCAAGAATAGCTATTAACTCATTTTGGATTTCGTGAGAAGTATATTTGTCGGCGGTCCTATTGAGCCACACTAACAGCTCAGGGCGATCCTTGGCTCTAAGCTGCAGCAACTGCAAAAAGTTTGATTCTCCCTCGGTACTTCCTTGAAATGCAAGGCCTTGACGAGCTAGAAACTGTAGACATTCAATAATTGCAACGAGACATCGGCGATTTTCTTCCATCGTTGCTCTTGCTGTCTCGTTCATCATTTCAACAACATTACCACACGAGGGTATTGTTGTAGAGTATTCTACGGCCAATTTATGGCAATAAGAATTCTGGTGCTCTCTAAATTGAGCCAACGCATTTTTCCAGTTGGAGAATCCCGACTGTACGAATACGAGTTCTTTATTCTTGGCACTATTCAAATTTGACTTTTGTTTTGCACACAAGAAGCACAAAACTGCATCTTTATCTACAACATAATGAAGCCAAGGATAATCCCTCAACCACTTGGCATTAAAGGAACGATTTTGTTTACCAACTTTTGTCTTAGGGAATTGGAAGTTCATCGGCTGAAATGGCTCTGATTGTGTGGGAGGCAGTGGCACTGATGTTTCATGATGCAGGAGATCGCTGGTACATGGTTGTGGATCTGCAGGTGTATAACAGTAAAAAAATAAAAAAGATCTGCAGGTGTAAAAAAAGAATAGTACTACGTAACAAGAACTGAAGGAAAATCGCATGACTGTCATGACGCCAGTTTTTACTTATTCAAAATAGAACCTCAAAAAAGGCTAAAATCAAGTACGACACTAACTTTAACATTCACAGCGGTTATTGTCTACTCATTTGATGTCATGATATGTTTCTTAATAGTACTAGGAATACAAACAACTACGGTTCAATTCTAAGTAATTCAAATGGCTGGCTCGTGCTAGATGACTTTTGAATCAAGGTTTATTCAGCACAATATTCAACTTTTAAAAATACAGTATTAGCAAGCATTAGCATAAGGAAAACTGGCCATTTAGTCAGGTGACTACCCACTGTAACTGTTTCAAAGCGAAATTACATCATAGCAAAACGATACTGGTATCAAACTCTGACTCTAATGAACGCAAAATAGGTTCATCGATTGAAAAACGCGACATTTCTAAAAAGAAAGGACCATTGTGCTCAAGTATGTATCTTAAATCACTTAGTGAGAATTTGATTCCGACTAAACCCAACATGAACAGCGAAGGCTGCGAACAAGCAATAGCTACTGCTTCTCTAGCTAATATGCCAACTCTATTCAGAGATAACGTTTCTAGTTTCTGTAGCTGCATTATAACAGCAACAATGTCATTGGTTCTTATTTTTGTACAATCGTTTAGTATCAAGGTTCGAATGGGTAACACAGGCCCCTGCCGCAACAAGAAACGAATCGAAGTTATGGGCTGCCCACTTAGATCTAAATACTCAAGTTTACTTGAGCAAGCTAGGCTCTTGTGTAAAATGGCCATTGATTTGACATTTACTTCCACTATTTCGATATATCTTAAAGAAAAATGAATAAACCCCGGTGAATGAGACATTATGCTCTTTAGATGCTCTTCCGTTATATACTGGATGTTCCATTCATCGAGATGAAGAAAAGTCCACAAACAGTTGCTGTCTGAAATTCTTCTCCATCGCTTGGAGACGCGGGACAGGGACGTTACAATTTCTCTCACGGAAAATCGTTTAAATATACCCTCTAGCAGCTCATCTGACAGTGCTGTTGTGCATAAATAAAAAATAAATAATTTAATAGTAAAATACATCTTCGTACTTCTGTTTAATAAATAAAAGTACTTTGTCTTTTTCTGAATGAAAACACTCGGAGTTACAGCGCTTCATTACAACGGAACAACCCCTTCACCCCCAAAGTCGGCATATAAGCTTAATAAAAAATAATATTGCTTAGAATCTCACAAAGCAATCCGAACCAAAAATATTTGTGTAGCACAAACCTTCAATGCCTATAGCATTTCCTCCAACATTAGCATTAGCTCCATCCACGTGCACGGTCTCCGTTGGGGCACTTGAGTTATCTAGCAATAAAGTAGAGGAAGTCTTTAGTAAGTTTTAATAAGCTTAATTCGTACGAGGATTTTCGATTCATTGCAGTAAATATTGGAAATGTTTAGGAGACTATCTCGATTTTCTTCGTTTATGGCATCAATATTAACCGGTTAAATAGTCAAAAGGACTTTACCTGGCACACTTTTGAAAAAACTCGTGATCCGTCTTGACATTTCCAAAGGAGAAACGAAGAAAATAGAACAATTGAGTTAGCACAGTCAACGAGTGACCAACGAGCAAACCACTTACTAAAAAGTATGGAGGTTGTGAAGCATGTGAGCAAATCGCCCTAGTCCCGCTCGTCCGTGTCTGTCATACGGTAGGAACGCCTGTGAAATAAACTGCCGCCGCAGAGCTTTACCAAGCCTTTAACGTGAGACAAATTTGCAAGAGTACACGCGTTTTATCACTTTCAAGTAGTATTTTCCATATTTTATTCATGTCAACTGCAGCCCTAGAAAAAAAATCCCAGCAATAAAAAAAAATCCATATTTTATCCATGTCAGCTGGAGCCCTAACAAATAAATACTAGCCAAAAAAGTGGTAGGGCTATAGCCCTACCAGCCCCTCCCCCTCCGCGGTCCCTGGTGATACGGTATTCAGGTTACTCATGATTTATATTCAGGAAGCGAAGAATGCGAATTAGTATAGTCTAATGTTGTACAATCCAAACAAATGAAAAAAAAAGAACAAAGCTTTTTTAAGTTACAAAATCAACCTTGGTACGTTTTTGGCATGCTCTTAAAATTTTGACGTTTCTCAGGCTCAACTAAATGGGAAACTACCAGCTCATCTGGAAAGTAAAGTAATTCTTTAATGATAATTGTGGCTTTGCATTGTTCCTGTTGGGGGAATTTCGTCAAGTTAGAGTCAGTAGATTTCATCAATGCTTAGTTTGAGATCGTTCGAAGTACATGTATTCCAATACACTTTGCGCTAAAATGTACTAAAAGTTTTGTGGATTGAGAATGGGATAGGTTTGGAACGAGGCAGGGCTGTTTCATAGATAAACCCAAGAGAACAAAATATAAACAGTCAGACTGTAGGGTCCCGTGTTTGTTGAATATGATTTCACATTACCTTAAAAACACCAAACACGTTTATAAGCTGTCTTCTAAACGGCGCTCCAAAACGGGTCTATATAACAAGCGCGAGTTATATAGGGTCATTTTTATGTTACCAGTTATATACGGCGTTATACGTTGTATTTTTGTACTGTTTTTATATAAAGGTTCATGCCCAGCTACTGATAATGGTCCGATAAACGTCAAGAGATTAAATGCAATTCTTACCTTCTTACATTTGTATTTTTGTTCTCCCACAATCCTAATTGGGACTCCGTTGAAGGGAATTTTCCCTTTATAAAAATATACTCTTTGGTTCAGTTTGTAATCTACAAAGAACAAAAGTAATGAACAGATAAGTTGCACCCATCCAACTCTACAAAAATTGATTTTTAGTCTTTTATTTAAAGAGCAAATTAAGTGATGTGCCGTTCTCATTTAAGCATCAAAGACAAGAGAAACGTAATTGCATCACTGTATACATACCTCTCATACTAGTCGTGATTGTTGGGTTCCATTATTGTATATGGGGATTCGTTGAATAAAACAGCTAGACGACATTCTCATCCTGGTATACTCACAGCAAACTGCAAGGCTTCACCTAGCAACTATTCAGGCTTTGCTAGAAAACTTCCCCCTAGCAGTTCCCCCTAGCATACTTGACCCACAAGCACCATAAGAAGAACCCGTACACACCTGACACCATTGCCAGCACAGAAACAGTAGCATCCTACACCACAAGAGACCAAGACTGCAACATCTGTTAAAACTGACATTTCTGATGCTAGGGAAAATGTAAGCGCTGAGGTGAATCTCATACGACACATTTGAAATGCATTTTATCTGAAGAGAATAATGGTCCATTTTTTCAAGTAAAAAAACACGCTAAAAGTTGAACAACAACTGCATGGTTGGCTCATTCATGACGAAACTTACTGGCAAATATTACAACACATCTGAAGCGCATGAAACGTGTTATCATAATTAAACATAATTTTTCGATCTTGGTGAATGTTCTGGGAGCACTGGCTAGCCCGAATGAGGGAGACAGGCAAATTCCCACGGAGATTTCTTTCCATAGGCTGAACTTTTCATGTCTTTCCCAAACTGGGACAGAAAAGTAGATGTCTTGTAGGTCTAGTTTCACCATGAAATCCCTTTTTAGAAGGTCCCTTAACCTGTGGATTCCTTCCATTTTGAGGTGCTGGAGATTCATGAGATTTATTACGGGTCGATGGCTACCATCCTTCTTGTCTACTAGAAAAAATATTGCTTAGAAACTGCCCCTGAAGTGTTGGAGGCTACTGGGTGGATAGCCCACAGGAGAGCCATCTTCAGCCTGAACAGAATCTTGCTGAATTGCAGACATGAAAGTGCAAGGCCATGCCTCTTGATGAGGCAGTGGATGGATTTCTCAGTCTCCCTACACCAAGAGTCATCTTTCTTTTACGCGCCAATTGGCCTAAAAGACCTTGATCCAGCCAGCTACTAGTGCTGGGACAGAGGTTATTGTTAACAAAGCTGTTCCCTCGCCTTCAATGTCGAATCCCCCAAAACACTGGTATATTGATCACTGAAAGTAATGCATTTACATGAGTAGGCCCTATTACAGCGTGTAACATTCCTAAAAGGTGTAAAATATGCCCTGTTTAGTACGTCAATTTTGAAGGGTTTTAGAAAACTAGTATTTTTGCTGTATAAAAGAAGGCATGAAAAGAGACGAGGAAAGAGACTAACCTGCTGAGATTTTGGTGTTGACATCAAAGATCCGCCATCCGTGAGAGGTACTGGTTGACCAGAAAATGACAGGAAATAAAGAGAAAGGACTCTACTGGTTTACCCCAGAAAACTCCATTTGAGTTTTGTGATAACCCCATTTGGCTTGAAAGTAAATTTTACTGCTTATAAATTCCTCCACTACTTCTAGGTATTTTTTTTAAGTAACACTGTTTTAAACAATATCAATAAACGTATTAAAACATGTGAGCAGGGTTTATGCAGGCTCTCTTACAAGCAGTTGTCGGAGACCTAGCCTGATCTTGAACTTTTGCTCCTTCTAACGAAATCTTGTTCACTCGTTGTGAAACTTCGGAAACCTCACTCGCACGCAAAACCTTGCTCGTTCATTTTCCGAGTTTCAACTTGTGAATTAAACTCAGTACCCCAAACTTTCCAGGAAGTAAACTATATTTGTACAAAGCTAGTCTTAAAATTTCGGCGATACACACGCTCAAAACAAAAATGAACACATGTTACGACAAAGAGCTTCAGACGTTTATTTGGCTGCAATTGAATGTGACCAAAGATTACATTTTGTTTCCTGTTGGTCACTTATGAAATAAGAAACGGATTGGGAACGAGTTTCCAAATTAACTTATAGATTGAAAATAAGTTTGCTGTCTGATAAAAACCCCAGAAAGGACAATCCTGCGAAGTTTGGAACCAACCTGTTGCTTAGAAACAAAATAAATGGATTCCCAAAATCGGACAATTTACAGAGTTTTTGTGGTTAGGGAGGACACGTTTTTTCAAAATAACGACGTTTGAATGGATTGAATCTCATAGTTTAATTACTTTCAATCCAAACGTTCTCAAACTTGGCGAAGTTGGTAATTCTGACGTACTCTTTCATGTGATGGACCAGGGGCCCGTTTCTCGAAACTCCCGGTAACTTTTCGGGCCCGAAAATTATTTTAGGTACACAATATTCTCCAATAGCTATACAATTTTTATTGCTTTTGAAAGCTAAATTTTAATCTTTATAATTTCGTGAAGCATATCGCTAAGTTTGCGCCAATAATTACCATTAGCGGATAAATAAATGAGCTCGAAAATATACTTATCGGGCCCGGAAATTTATCAGGAGTTTCGAGAAACGGGCCCTAGGACACCATATATATTAACTGATGCAACTTCATAGACACACCCATTACAACATAATGAAAGCGTCTTTCAGTTTCTGGTGTATCTGCCATCCGTACCTTCGCTGAACCTTTCTTTCTGAAATATTCGGTATTCTTCTCAATCTGTAAGCAAAACAATAAAAAAACTATATTGAAACATTGAGAGCGTAACCGAGAAGGACTCCTCCTTTCCATGCTTAGCGATAATTGATTCATAAATATTAAGGGAAAAAAACGGGATATGTAAAGGAAAAAGGACGACTTACACTTAAATGCTAGGTTTTTTCCGTTTTTGTTTTTGTTCACATCTAGTGGGGCTCATGTAAACAAAAATGTCATTATAGATTCATAGTTTGCAGTCCCATAACTCTCTCAGTATTCTGTCCGGATCAGCCTAAAAATTTTTAATGAATTGATGTAAAGACAAAACTGATCAAAGGTTCCTTAAGCTAACACGTGAATGAAAGTAAGAAATCTTCACCTAATAAACAAGCAAATTTCTGATAGCAGATTTCTTTGGTACAGTCGTAAATCACATCCCCTTGGGAGTTGGTACCCCAGCAATTTAGAACAGGTGTGTGTCGCAAAGGTTCTCAAACTCTGACCCCATTTAAGGATAGAAATTCAACTCCCAAGCCCGGGCCTTCACGTACTGCAATTTTACCTACTGGCCGTTTCCATACACAGCGGGATTACAATACGAAAAAGAGGCAAAATGGATACCCTTGGTGTTTTCCATTTACAAAACATCTCTAGAAATTTCGGTCAGAAATTTTTGTGCGGTCTAAGCGCCTACCATTTGCATTACTTCATTACCTGTTACCGCTGTCTGTTGTCGTGTTAGCCATTCACATATCCACACACCAGCACGTGCGCAATTTAAATTTTAAAACAATAGGGATTTCCGATTAACAGGCCTTGGCAATAGTGGTACCAATTGAAAGTAATTTGCATTTTTATACATGACTGGTTTCTCGGTGAGCTGTGAGCTATTACTGAATTTATTAGAAAAAGTTAGAGAACTTGTCGGAAAGTTCTTTCTTTGTTTTCTAGTTGTGATTTTTGCCATTTGCATGCTAATTTAATGTTTTCTCGCCTCAACGTTTAGTTTCGTGGCGTTTAATTAAGGGTTGTTTTGGCTTTTGTGAGCGAACGTTTTTTCTTTTTCGCCCCGGTGGTGTTTTCTTAACTTCTTGCACCTCGAATTAGTAGCGTTTTGTGTACTTCAACAGCTTGGGGCTGTGCTTAGTATATTTTTGTGCACCTTTAACTGGTGTTTATCTATGGTGACCAGGCCGCGTTTTTCTTCCTTTAAAGGGTCAGGCTAATTTGAGTGTTCAAGCGCTTGAGGAAAGGCTTAGGAAATTGGAAGGCAAAAGTGAGACCGATTCCGTGGTTTTGGCCTTACAGGCTCTGCACAGGACTCTTGATAAGACGCGTTTTGATCCAGAGGATGCTGTATTGGATCTGGAGTCCTTGGTAAAGGTGGCGAAGATCAACAATCACGCCAAAGCGCGGGAATATGAGTGTGTTCTGGATGAGGTGCAAAAACACGCCAAGTCCTTGCATCAGAAGTGTCTGCGAGATTTGCTGGTCGCACTTGTTGGTGACCCGATAAAGAGCAAGGTTCTCGAGAAGACCAATAAGCTCCTGAAGCATGTTACCCCGGAGGGTAGGCCAGCGGCTTCTCCAAGTTGGAGGCGTTATAGCAATCAGTTCAGCTATCAAGGAGGATGTTACCGTGACAACCGTCGCCGTAATAGTTTCCCGGCAGGCTGTTCGGTTACCCCGTTTGCCAGTCGACGTATGCGTTCTGCCCCGTGTTATTTTTGCGGGTCAACTCAACATTTCATTAAAGATTGCACTGAATTTCAGGAAATGAAGTCTGCTGGGCACGTAACAAGACAGCGTAAGTGTTGCGCGCAATGTTTTCGCGCTGCAGCAAAGCTGTTGTATTTTTTGTGCTTTTCGGATGAATAAAGCTATTTTTTGTGTTATTATTGTTTTGTTTTCTACCTCTCTTTCGATTTCCCGTTTTTTCTTTGGTACCAGTTTAGGTTGAATGTGGCTTGAAACAGGAGTAAAACTCTCCTCCCGGTTTATCTGGGTCAGGCTGTCATTCCTCCTTTTCTGGTGGCCATAGTATCCGTGGTTTTTTCTTTTCTTTCTTTACCTTTCGGTGGGTTTCATTTCCCTCCTTTTTTATGTTTTCTTTTGTAGAAGAAGCGAAGGGGCTTCCTCCTAGTTCCCCCTGCATTTTTGATCCGACGCCATGCGTTCAAGTTTCGCACACAAGGGTCTCCCGCTGGGTAGATAGATAGATAGATAAAACTTTATTTTAACACGATAATAATAAAAGCTAAAAGCTTGTGGGGTCGTGTATTTAAATTTAAGATTAAAATTACAATTAAAATATCTAAAATTACAATTCTTATGTTTACAGTAAAATTAATTATTTAATTAATTACTAACTAGAACTGTTACTATACTAGATGATTAAAATAAACTAACTAAAAGCTAATTATATATAAAATCACTATGTCTGTGGCGGGTTGTTGAAACCGACAGGGCGTTAAAATTAAAATCTTTAAAATATGCTCTATTTACAACATGCTTTCTTAGCTCTAAAAAACTTGAAAAACTCTTCTGTTGATTGTGGTATTTAACAATGTTCCAAAGTACAGATCCCTTGTATCTGAGTGAATCCTTCATGAATCGCGAGTTGAATCTTGGTATCGAAGATAGTTGTTTTCCTCGGAGCGAATAGCCGTGACTGGAGTTGTCTAGTATCGATTTCATCAGAGGCTCGGGCAGGCTGTCGTTGTTTGCCTTATAAAATAGCCTAAGGATGTCGAGCTTATAATACAGGGAAAAGGTAGACCACTGATCATATTTGAGCACTTCATTTGACGGCATGTCCTTGGGCAAGTTGAAAATGATTCTTGCCGCCCTACAATGTAGTCTTTCTATAGAGTCTAGCATGTCAGAGTTACAACACGATCCCCATAAAACTAAACCATATTTTACAGAGGGTAGTATCACTTTAAAATAAAAGTCCTTTAGCACGGCCTTTGGGAGAAATCTGGATCGTTTCAGTAAGTTCAGCTTATTAGCAAAACTTTTCTTGGTCTCTAGTGCATGAGGTACCCAGCTTAGGTTACGGTCGACCGTCATACCCAGCAGGCGCGTTTTTGTAACGCATCTAAGAATTGAGGTCCCTAGTTGTATTGGTGCATGTGGCCCCATCGGGGTTGCTTTACTGAGTAACATCACTTCACTCTTTCCTGGATGAGGTGTTAAACGATTTGTTAGACACCACGTGTATACGTCCTTCAGGGTCTTGTTTAGCTGCGCAATAGCGGTGTCTATCGAATCTCCTATGCAGTAAGCGGTTGTGTCATCTGCGTACATATACAAGGACCCCGAGCTGACTGAAGCAGGAAGGTCGTTTGTAAATAGCGTGAATAAGGTCGGTCCCAGCACCGAACCCTGGGGAATGCCGAAGGAAACCTGTGAGGTAACCATGGACGTGTGGCCACTTGATGGAGGAATAACAGCTCCCCGTTTTGACCGCGTTTTCGTTCAGGATATATGCGCTGGAAAGTTTCTTCCCGATATTGAAAAATTCCCTTTTCGTGATCCGGACGTGTTCATCGCTGGCCAGCTTCATCAGTTTCCCGAGATCTGGGAGCAAGTCGCCGCCTCTGGCTCGTATGACAGAGCTGATGAGGTTTTGGATTGGTTAAAGCATAAAGTTTCCCTCGCTAAATTTTTTAAACCTTTCAAGGGGAATGTTAAAGGCATTGCTTATGACTCGGATATTCCGCCAGCCGTGGAATTTGGAAACAATAAGTCCTGTGATGGTTTTCATGACTTTATTGACAAAACTATACTCGAAAGAGTTTGTACCGCTGCAATTTCTGTTTGGGGGCGGGTTGGTAAAACCTCCACACTTAGTTCTTCCTTTGACCGTTGAACCGACCAAGCCCCGTCTCTGTCACGACAACCGTTTCCTCAACCTGTGGATGATGGATCGTCCTTTTAAGTTGGACAACTTGTCACATTTGCCCAGATATCTGGAGAAAGGCTCTTTCGAGACCACCTTAGATGACAAATCCGGCTATGACCACATTCTCCTTGATGAGCCTAGCCGCACCTTCTTCGGGCTTCAATGGAAAGGATGGTATTTTGTTTCTAATACCATTCCTTTTGGATGGAAGATTTCAGCGTATATCTACCATTCCACTGGTTTGTTAGTTTCGCATTATTTGCGCTCAATCGGTGTGCCTTGTTCCTTATACATTGACGATAGTCATAACGGCGAGTTACAGGTTAGCAATTTTCACGCCGTGAAACAGCCGTTGCTCAGCCCCCCCCCCCCCCACCGGCTTCTGAATTTCGTCTCAACGCTGCAAAAGCTGCTGTATTCCTTGCTGTTTATACCCTAACATGTTTGGGTTATACTCTTGGTCTTAAAAGTGTGTTTTTCACCCGCAAAAAAGCTCAAATATCTCGGTTTTATCTCGGACTCAGATTTACAGGCCTTTTATTTACCTGTTGACAAGCAGAAGAAATTTCTTGAGTTGGTTAACTCGATCCTTTCAGGTAACACTGTCTCTGTCCACACCCTTCAACGTCTCGCAGAAAAATGTATCTCGTTTCGTCTTGCGGTACAGGATTCACGCCTCTTTACAAATGAAATCAACCTTGCTATTGGTAGGGGTTTGAAATCTTCCAAACTCATTCATATCACCCTACCGTTGAGAGCTGAGATTCAGCACTGGGCTGATCCGTCGGTGGTTTCCAGGGTTGGAAACTGGCGTAGTGAACGGCGTCATCAGTTTGTTATTTACTCTGATGCGTCCTTGTTCGCGTGGGGAGGTGTCTTTTCCAAGGAGAGCCGCGTTTGCATTTCCGATTATTGGCCGGCGTCTCTCGTTGATTTGGATATCAATGTTAAGGAAACTAAGGCCCTTTCTAATACTCTTTTTTCCTTTGGAGATAAGCTTCGAGACGCGCGAGTGGATGCGTTTGTCGACAACCAAGCCCTCGTTCGAGCATGGCAGTCCCAGGCAGCCCGGTCTAGTTCTTTCTCTGACGCGCTAAAGGAGTTATCTAACACGGTTTTGAGCCTTAATTTGCACCTGTCGGTTTTTTATATCCCTTCCCGAGAGAACCCTGCTGACCACCCTTCTCGACGTTTCTCTCCGGCTGATAGCAAATTGGCTCGACACCTATGGCTTCGCCTTCAGAGTCATCCGTGTTTTGGTGGTTCAGACGGCCATTCTGTGGACCTCATGGCCCTTGACTCTAATGCCCAGTCTGACGGTGGTGGCGTTATTCTGCCCCATTTTACTCCGTACCCGACTCCTCTCTCGTCAGGGGTAGATTTCTTTGGTCAGGATTTTAGCCAGTCGGTTTCCAAACCTCTCCTTCGCAATCCCTTCATTTTCCCACCTATTTTGTTGATTGGTCCAGTTCTGAGACACCTGCGTACCACGCAGTTACCTTGCACTGTTGTGGTTCCTGATGTTCATCCTTGGCGCTATTGGTGGCCTATCCCTTCCCAGTCTGAGTCAGCTCGTTTTTCGCTCAAAGTCTCTTGTAAGGGTGAGCTGGGAGCAATTTTAATGCCTTCTAAGCATGGTTTTTCCGACACGTTTAAATTACCTTGGGATCTCTGGGCCTTCAGAGTATGACTATAGTTTGGATTTCTCTGTCTTTGTCCACGCAGAAGGCTTGGTATATAATTTTTTCTGTTTGTTCGGATAAGCACGATAACTTATCTAGAGACTTTTATTTTGGAACAGTTTTCTGGACAATTTTAATCAATAGTAATCTTAGCCAACCTTGTTTTGATAGCTTTATTGTCTTAGGCGAATTATCGCGTACTACGCGATAATTCGAGCTGTTTGTAGTTTAATAAATAGAAAATTGTAAAATTAAAATTAAAATTAAACTGTAATTGACTGTTTCTTTTCTTTGTTTGTTCGTTTTAGCCTTTGCCGGTGGTTCCAAAGTTTTTTACCCAGTCGGTATCCTGCCCTTCGTGTTCATACCCTAACGATGCTTCGTTTCGTTTTTGTCAAAGTTGTGGCTATCAAAGAAAAGTTCTAGTGAATGTCCCTGCCTCAGGTTCCAGTGTTCCTCTAGATGTTATTGCCCTCGACGACCGTCTTTTGCAGATTGCTAGTTTTTCTGCTAGTTCCAGTTATGCTAAGCAGTAGACTTCCCTTCAAAAAGAGCTTGAGCTCTTTTTGTCTTCCCTTCCTTTTCCGAAGGATATTTCTACCGCCACTCCCCGCGAGCTTTGCCGTTTTCTCGTTTGGAAAGACCGTTAGGGGAAGACTACGGTACACAAATCCGCTTGCCAATTTTTCGGGCGAAAAGGGTCGTTCTCGTGTCTTTGCCCCACGCACCTCGCCTACGGGACGGTGGACTCTCTGATAGGGAAGCTACGGGCTTTGTTTAACGAGTCAGGAAGGAGGGGAGAGTGGGACCCCAGGCTTCTCATCGGCAACCCAGCCACCGATATTTCTTTGAAGCTGAACTTAAAGGCTGTTACGGCGGAGCAACTTCAAGCCCAAATTACCCCTACCCAGGCTGCTCCCGTCTTCGTTCATGATCTCGTGCGTCTAAGCCACTTTTTGGATAAAAAGCTTTTGTCTGACAACCTTTCCTCAATCGAGATGTTTGTTCTCATGAGAGACCAAGCCTTTTTTAAAACTCTGTTTTTCAGTGAGGATAGAGCAGGTGATCTGGGGCAGGTGAAGACTCCGGAAATTCTCCGTTTCCCAGATGGCGATGGTTTACTTTTCAATCACATTTGGGGAAAAACCCTCCGTGATGGCTCGTCCAACCTTTTTGGCATACGCCGTAGTAAGTATCCAGACATTTGTCCGGTTAGAGCTATTGATCTCTATGTGGCCTTCGCTAAGCGAATTGGAATCGACCTTACGGGCGGTTTTCTGTTCCGTTCTACGTCTTCAGATGGCACCGTTATTGACAAACCTTTTTCCTCCTCGGCTGCGGATGCCCGTCTCAAGCATTACTTGCGCGAGGGCGAGATTGGCGGAGCTGTATTACTCCACAGTTTCAGATCTGGCTGTGCTATATAACCCTTGCTCTCTCAGGTACAGAGCTTCAAGATATAATGGGCCATGTTGGTTGGCACAATCGTTCTACCGCAGCGTATTACATGCAACTTTCAAAAGTCATGTCCGCTGGTTCCCCTTCTTCTGTCCTTACTGGGCAGACAGTAAACACTGAGTATCCGGGGATTTTCTATGACCAGTGCAATAACCTCAGGCGTTTCACTCCAACCTTTCCACGTTAATCTTTTCTTAGGAGAATGGGAGATACGACTGTTTAGCGGTCAAGCTGGTGGATTTGGGGACCATTTTCACCCTTCCATATCTCATTGTATATTCATGTGTATTGTAGGTAGTGAGAATATGTTACTAATTTTTTTCAGTTCTGAGATCAGCGTAACAAGGTCGTTCAGAAACCGATATAAGATATCCCATAACACTAAAAGCAAAATTTGGCGCCAACTTTGTGACGTCATTTTACCGGCAAAAAATGTCAAAATTGGAAAAATTGGAATCATGAAATATTACAGAATGACGAGTTCTATATTGCTGCGAAAATTCAGAGTAATTGCCTTAAAACTCCACAAGCTATTTCAAATTTGAATTTCCCACCATTTGTTACTAAGAATAACTTTAGAGGGATTAGGATGGGGCTAGGGCCTATATGGGGGAGTAGCTCTCTTTTATCCTCTCTTGTCTCACTACTGTAATAAATTCTACTCAGCCCTGTACCTAAGCTCAGTCTCCAGCCGTGAGTGTCTCAATGCGCCCGCGATTCTCGCCACCTACACGGTGGGCGCACGGGTTTGGTTATTGTTTAGACTGACCAATCAGAGACAAGCCCCCTGAAATTTGCGGGGTAGAATGCGCGACATAATTTAGCGGGATTTCGTCTTTCTCTTGAAATTTCACACTTTTAGGAGGACGTTTCAGGCATACTTTTCGCATTTCGCTTTTTTTCAAGACGATAAAAAAAAAATTTAAGCAAACGACGTGTGGATTGTCTGCGTAATTATTAAACTTGTAATGATGTCACGGACATGCAACCAAACCTGTGCGCCCAGCCGTGAAGGTGGCGAGAATCGCGGGCGCATCGAGACACTCACGGCTGGAGACTGAGCCTGCCCTACGACCTTACCTTTGAGCACCTGTTGCATGAGTGTTAACTCTCTCTTCCTCTCTCTTATCTCTCTCTTCCTCTTGTTTACTGTTTCCTTTAACTCTTTCCCGTCAAGACTAGTATCTTCCCGACGTTAACGTCGGGAACCATTGAACCACTCCTGATGTCATCATTTTTGACGTTACCAAATTGTTTTGATAAGCAGATAATACAGCAAGGACAGATCCATCAATATGTGTGTCCATTT
Organism: Siderastrea radians; assembly: GCA_964017195.1. NCBI lineage: Eukaryota > Metazoa > Cnidaria > Anthozoa > Scleractinia > Rhizangiidae > Siderastrea > Siderastrea radians. Next base: position 36,567,247 of record OZ024895.1, read on the forward strand.
TGAATATCGACTAAATTCTGGTAGAGCTATACCAGAAAAAACGTGTCCAATTTTGGGTGCAAAGTTGGGGGAAAATAGGCCAAGTCACCTAGTTGATCAATGTTCCATTTCCAGGTTTTTTGAAGGACTAAGGCCAAAACTTTTCCAGTGGATAGAAAGGGGATAAGGTGTAGAAGATAAAGAGAAAATAAAGGGAGAGAAAAAGGAAAGCAAAAAAAGCGAGAAAAAAATTGGAAATGAATCAGCCAAAAAAAAAAAAAAAAAAAAAAAAGAGAAGTCCAAATTTTGGCTTATGCGCATGCGTGAAATCAAAATATTGTACAATTTACAACAGAAGCTGGCTCAAAATCTAGCTAAATTGTAAGAAAACGCTTTTGTAGCAAAGTTTAGTGGCATTTGGGCAACATAGCACTCAAAAAACCGCTTTAACGGTAAAAAATGCGTTTTTTAAGGAAAAAAATCGGACGGGAAAGGGTTAACGAAAAGGACATTTTGTTTCAAATATGTTTTTTTTTTCATTAAACCTGATAAATCAACCAAAATCAGTCTCAAACGAGTAAGATTTGTCATGATAAACGATTTGAGATATTTTAGTTAACTCTTTCCCGTCAAGACTAGTATCTTCCCGACGTTAACGTCGGGAACCATTGAACCACTCCTGATGTCATCATTTTTGACGTTACCAAATTGTTTTGATAAGCAGCTAATACAGCAAGGACAGATCCATCAATATGTGTGTCCATTTTGAATATCGACTAAATTCTGGTAGAGCTATACCAGAAAAAACGTGTCCAATTTTGGGTGCAAAGTTGGGGGAAAATAGGCCAAGTCACCTAGTTGATCAATGTTCCATTTCCAGGTTTTTTGAAGGACTGAGGCCAAAACTTTTCCAGTGGATAGAAAGGGGATAAGGTGTAGAAGATAAAGAGAAAATAAAGGGAGAGAAAAAGGAAAGCAAAAGAAGCGAGAAAAAAATTGGAAATGAATCAGCCAAAAAAAAAAAAAAAAAAAAAGAGAGAAGTCCAAATTTTGGCTTATGCGCATGCGTGAAATCAAAATATTGTACAATTTACAACAGAAGCTGGCTCAAAATCTAGCTAAATTGTAAGAAAACGCTTTTGTAGCAAAGTTTAGTGGCATTTGGCAACATAGCACTCAAAAAACCGCTTTAACGGTAAAAAATGCGTTTTTTAAGGAAAAAAATCGGACGGGAAAGGGTTAAGACCTTAACCTTTAATTTTCTAAACTTTTCTTTTAGTCTTTCCTCGGATGTTTCGCGACTTTCCAATGTTTCCGAGCTAACTGTGTTAAGATTTGAAGATGGCGACATTTCGTCGTCGAGAGCAACACAACCTGAGTCGTCTTTCCTTCCTCAGGCTAAGGTAATGTTGAGGCTTCAAGGCTGTCATCGAAGCATGAAGTAACACTTTCTGTGCTATCGTAGCGTCTTCTCCAAGCTCTTTGCCTGAATAAAGAGGGGGGGACGAAACTTGGGCTAAGATCGGGTTGACACCTGGATAAAATTTCGATCCTTTCAGTTGGCAAGTACTACAAGAGATAAAGTGGTGTTCAAATGACCAAACCATTACAGGAAACCAAGATGCTATTGGAGAACCCCAGAAAAACCCTTTAGAGTTTCTGATAACCCTGTTTGGCTTGAAAGCAAATTTTACTGCATATGAATTCCTCCAATATTTGTAGTTATTTTGAAACAATATATAGAAACGTATTAAAATACGGAGCTGGTTTTTAACGCATTGTAATTTGGATTTTTAAGTTTTGTTCCTTTGAACGGAGTGTATTTCACCCATTGTGAAACTTCGGAAAACTCACTCGCACGCAAAGCCTCACTCGTTCGTTTTCCGAAGCTCTACAACTGAACAAAACTCCGAACGTCGCACTTTCAATGGTAATTTTAAAATTTTCAGAGACACACACGCTCCAAGGCAAAGTCAATACTTACGTTAAGATTTGACGCTCCAGCTCATTTGGCTGCAATTGAATATGACAACAGATTAATTAAATTATGTTTCCTATTGGCCACTTATGAAATAAGTAGAGGAATGGGAACAAGTTTTCAAAATTAATTGATTGATTGATTGATTGATTGATTAAATTGAGTTCGTTGTCGATAAGGTACCTATAAATAGCAATCTTGCAAAGTTTGGAACCAATCGGTTGATTAGAAACAAAGTAAATGGATTCCAAAAATCGGACACTTTACAGAGTTTATGTGGTTACGAAGAAACGCGATTTAAAATAGAGACGTTTGTATGAGATCTTCGCTATATTTGAATCTCATAGTTTAGTGACTTTTCACCCAAACGTTCTCAAACTTGGCAAGGTCGGTAATTCTTACATGTGTTTTCATGTGGTGGACTGCTATATTTTGTATTTGGTCCCAAGCCCCTACTCGTTTCAAATTCTCTTGTAACTGAAAAACAGTTCAGCTCTGGATAATTACCGTTTTTTTTTTCAAAACATCGCTTTCGCGAGCCTTAAATTGCCAATTAATCACAGAAAAAAGGAAAACATGGCAACAATTTTGTGAGGACAGTATTTCATTTTCATCAGTTAGGTGGCTTCATACAGTGTTTTGGGAAAGAAATTGGCACGAGCGCGCACAAGGAGCGTAAAAGGCTGAATCAGGTAACATATGCCAATCAACAAACCAGGCGTACAGCTCGGTTTTCCAAGTCTGATTGAGGCGTCTTTTATATTGTTAAACTTTTCAGAATGAAACCCTCTTTAGTTTATTTGTTATTTGTAGCTAATTTTGGTAGAAGTTGAATCTCAAAAGGACACTTCCCGTAGGCGGACACGAAACTGCGGTCCCGGCGATTTGTCCACTAAACTGCTCTATATTTATAAAGCCACCTGCAAGCGTACACCTTTTGAAGGCCCCATACAGGAGCTAAAATAACCTCCCTTAAGCGGACAGACCTCCTAAAACTCGAGCTCAAACGACAGAGTTCCACTCACTACATCTCTGTCAATTTGCTTGCTTATAAACCCTGACCGCATTGAAGAATTATTCTACAATCCAGTGTGACTGGCACTGGAAAAGGCTATCCAAGATTTGATGAAATTATAGACATAAAATGTTAACACTGTATGTGACTTCCACAAAACAGCTTTTAACACTGTTGTGCATAGAACTAAAAAAAGTCGAGGCAATATATTCTTGGTGTACGAGTATCCCATTAATTGCTCAGAAAGTCTTGAAAATAAGTCTCCTTGAAAAACGATCTCGTGGGGGGTACCTTCACTGTATCCCGCACCTCAGTTGATCCAGGTTTTTTTGATCAATTTTTTGAGTTTGTTGGCCGCTTTAGAGACCTCGACAGTCGCGCCACCATGAGTTTTCAGTTGGAACGTGCCCACGGGATTCAGAGCCTATGCTCAGTCACAAGGGTGTCCACTTACTGGAGGTTCCACTGTGCCAACTTGTTCACTATAACATTATTTAATTCTTTTGTTTAGTTATGTAAATTGATAATGAGAGTATTAAAATTCGCACGTCTTTAATTTCGCCAATTTTTCACTTCACGAAATTCGTGAAAATTAAGCCGCGCGAAAATAACTTCGAGGTATTTTTGTCGATGAGACAAACTAACTCTCATATTACGCTTTGGGCAACCTGTAGTTCCAACACAGTCAGCGTTTCGCCGGCGTTCTTTTCACTCGTGGCAGCAAATTGTGATCTTTTTCGAACCATTTCTAATCCATCGTAGGCGTTTTTCTCGCTTTGCCCAAATATTGCTTTTAAAAGTAAATTGAAAGCTTATTATGCTACTTGCTTTTTGGTAGTTATTTAGACGGTGAGCAGCGAAGAAAACAAGCAAATCATCTCAAACAACGCGGATTTCGGCAGAAAAAATATTGAGCTTACACTAACAAAAAGAAAGAGCTTCCCTGCTGTTCTTTGGGTAGCATACCGAAATGAAACTGACCCAAGAGTAAAAACACCCGCCTCAATTGGGAAGATCTGTAGAACCGCATGGAAACGAAAGGGGTTTAATGATTTTTCTCAGCTGGGAAAGAAATGTTTTCCTTCTGGTCATAAAGTGGCGGTTTCCTTCAAGTTTATTGCGAAAGGGGATCATTTTCCTTCTTCTTTTCCTCGTTTGGTGATATTTTTGTCACAAAAAAAACCCTTCTCAGTAAAGGAAAGTAGTCAAAAAACTGTTGCTCTTTGAAAGAAAGCTTTTCTGCCGCATACCCACTTACTGACCATGCAAAGGAATCACGGAAAAGAGGTGTCTTGAGGCATTTTTAAAAACGCTTATTGCGCGCGTTCCTATCGGTGAGTGTTTCAAAAATTGGAATGTATTTAGGATTTTTTGTGTTTTTCATTCATGGCATAGTTTCAGCAATTTTTTTTACATACCCAACTGCATAAATTGCCAAAACGAGAATTTACCATCGTGGTAAATCGGTATCGTACGTTACACCAAAAATAGCGAAAATTTACAGTGTAAAAACCAAGAAACGACGAGAAGAGACCGGCTTCTCTTGAACTATGAGCCAAACAGCTATATCATTACAATAACCTTCGGATAAAGAGGTCCACACCACGAGTAAATGAACTGCACTGGTTCGGTATTGCCGGATCACTGGACGGTGTAGAGATGCTGGAGCCAGACGTCACTCGAAGTGTAATAGAACAAAACTGAATACGAGGCTGGCACTACAGCAAAGGGCTGATTTATTGAAGGCCGCCTACTTGATTTTGTAATATTTTTACGGTGAAATTCAAAACAATGTCATGAACATCGGCAATGAAATTATGTTTATTTGACTCTGAAGTCCGCTAATTTGATAAATCGAATTGATAAATCTATGGCCATTATAAATGCACAGTACACAACGCAAACAGTGAATGGCAAGCCTGTGATATTATTAAACCTGATGTAGTCACATAAACACACATATGACGATCATTTTTTTCTGGTCAGCTTGTGACAACCAAAGTCCTTAATAACGGAAGCACAAGTCTGAGAGTTTTATGTATTACAAACGCGTCGTATTAGATTTACCTCTTGAATAGTGTGATTATGTGCCCCCCTTTCTGGGAGCACATAATGAAATCTTCTAGTATTTTGCACGTCTTTTTTTGTCCTGAGTGCTTCTTTCAAATTCGTCATTTGGGTTCGTCTGTAGTACAGCGAGTCTTGTGTTAGCTATATGCAAAACAGTTAAAATCTTGGTTCAGTATTCAACCACTGACAGTGAAAACAAGAAGGGGCCATACTTCCCAACTTTGGCGATAATTGATTAATAGAGATTGAGGGTTAAAAATGGTTCAGGTAAAGGAAGGCTTACTCTTGAATGGTATGTTTTTCCCGTACTAATTTTTTTATAAACTTCCCTTTCATGTAGCTTAAAATGTCATTATCGATTCGAAGTGATAGGTCCCATAACTCTTTCAGGATTCTGTCATGATCAGTTTAAAAATTCTTAATAAACTAGAGATACGTGACTCGCAGAACCTCGGGAAGCTGGGGAAGGGGTGCACCGTAAAAATGAGCAATGGGGGTGGGGAGAGATGGAATTTCTGTTTTTACTGGAATCTAGTAGGAAAGCAAAGTTTTTTTGTGGAGGTGTGGATGGGTGGCCATGCACAATAGTCCTGGGAGGTTAGAGATTCTCGTTCCCAGTCGCTTCCATGTAAATTGTATTTAAATTGATGTCTGAAATTAAAACAAAGCGGACAAAATATTTTTTAAAAGACTCCGTTAAGAACGCATTTTAGCCATATGTACCACCTTAAGATTTTTGCAAAGGTTATGACTATGGGGAAAAAGTAGATCTTAGCAAGGGTTATTGGAATCAAAAAAGAAAAATGTGGGTAACCACGCATTTTTCAAAGAATGAAAGGAAGAATGTATGGCAATTTCTTTCCAAATTTAAGCTCAATTATCTCTGAAAAATGTGTGGTTGCCTTCAATTTTCTTTTTGGATTCTGATAGCCCTTGCTAAGATCTTGCTTTTTCCACATAGTCATTAGCCGCGCAAAAATTTTGTTGTATTAGGGGCAAATTCCTTAAGAAACCCGAATATCCTGAGATGCGCAGAACGTGTGCGCAGTAACAAAAGGAGGCACCGTCCTTAAGCGGAGTGTCGGTGATAAATCTCCCCCGGCGAGAATTTCCAGCCACTCGGTTGAATCAGGCTCCAAAATGAGTCGTAACAAGAGAGGATAAAGGGGTAAGAGAGTTTATCTCCCATATAGGCCTTATTCCCTTCCATTTGATTGGTTTTGGCGAACTTACACCTGAACATGCGGAAGCGTGTTCTACCCAGTCTTTTAGAATGTTGTCTTTTTGGCTAACCGATCGTCAGGTGAGTTATTTTTGGTATTTTTGATAACAAAATTCAAATTTTAAAACTTATTACGTTTGAGAGGATAAACATATTTCATTTATTTTTTCAGTTTAGTGATCTGGGTAAAAAGATCATTCAGAATCAGACATTAGATATCCCATAATAGTAAAAGCAAAATTTAGCGCCAACTTTGTGACGTCATTTTACCGGCGAAAAATGTCAAAATTGGACAAATTGAAATCATGAAATTTTAGAGAATGACGAGTTCTAGGTTGCTGCGAAATTTCAGGGTAATTGCTCTAAAACTCAATGAGTTATTTGAAATTTGAATTTCCCACAATTTGTTGCTAAAAATAACTTAAGAGGGATTACCATGGGGATAGGGCCTATATTGGGAAGTAGCTCTCTTACCCCTTTATCCTCTCTTGGTCGTAAACAGTTGAAAATAAAAGTGTTCACAGACGATGAATAGCAAGACCGCAAGCAAAGACACCAACATGAGGGCGCGCCACTGTCAGCGGTCGCGATTCCATTTTGTTGCCAGGCAACTGCGGACACCTTCGAAATAAATATAGGCAACCCGAGATTCGACCGCCCGAAGTGATCCTCGCGTGAACCCACGCGACAAATTTGCAATCCGCGAGCGATAAATCCCGACAAATTTATAAACCTCGCTAAGCTCGGAGGGCCTTCACTTTCGTTAATGTTTAGGAGAGTGCCGCAAAGGTTCTCGAACTGTGACCAGGTCCAAACCTGGGCTTTTACGAACCGCAATTTTACCTACTGGGCGTTTACGTAATGCTATTATAGCTAATAAATAAAAAGGAACCCTATCTGAGGATCACACCGAGATCAAAGAGGCAAATGGATACCCTATTTAAGGACTGAGGACCTCAAAAACCATACCCTATTCCACGGCACATACCCATAAAGTTTATACATAAAATTTCTTTCCGCTTCGGAATCACATCTGAAGTAACGAGTGAAACCCTAAATCGACTGAAAACGTCGTTATCACCCTATCTTTCTTTGACAAATGTATTTCCGTTTTGATTTGGATAGAAACAGATAAACTAAAAGACGTAAACAGTGGACGACAACTTTGGTTTAGCAAGAGATGTTTCGATCGATCATCTCATCTTCAGTTGCAAATGTTCGCCGTTACACATGTGCTTTTGAAAATGTTACAATAAATACTGAAACAGTTTTAAAAGCACATGAGTAACGCCGAACATTCTGCAACTGAAGATGAGTTAATCGGTGGAAACATGTCCTGCTAAATCAAAGTTGTTGTCTTTTATTTGGTATGCCAGTTCTTACCCTAAACTCTGGAAAATAAATTAATTCCTTCAGATAAATTTTTGCTTGACACTTTTTCTGTGGAGAAAATTTCGTCAATGTTTAGTTTGTTATATACACCTGATTGATAAAACGTTGTCGGATGCAAAGTATAAACCATGAACGATACGACACCATGGAATTCTGGGAAGACAGTACTGACAAGCTTGATGTTCAGTTCCAGATATTGATATTCAAGATACTTTCATTCCTAAGAAGGTTTTGGAGTAGATTTGGGTATACTGTGTTAATATTATCTCCACGGTGCCTAAGAACAGAAGCAAGTTTTACCGCTTCCCAGAAAACCATTGGGTCGTATCGTTTATAGTATATGCTTTTCACACGACAACGTTTTTTCAATTAGGTGTATATATTCCAATTCTTGCACTAAAATATATTCAAAGTTTTATAAATGGAGGGGTGATAAGTTTAAAACGAGACAAGACTGTGATATCGTTTAACCAGAGAAAAACAAAGTAAACGGGAGCAGTGTTTCTTTGAAATTGAATTTCGTTTTAACTGGCTCAGCAATTTTCAAACATAGCAGCAAGGCTGATCTGACAACGTAGAAAGAGTTTTCATCAGTTTTCGTCGTTTAGAAAATGAACTGGGATTCTTACCTCAGTGCACTTGAAATGATTGGAACCGACAACCATAAAAGGCGTACCGGTGTATATGATTTTCAAAGTTTTTTTCTGCCAATATAATCGGTGTGTTTGTTTTGTAAAGTCTGCAGAGAAAGAAAAGTAATAAATAAATATAATAGCTGCACCCATCCATCCCTATATATATTTCACCAACGACGAAGAAAAATTAAACGGCTAACAATGATGATGTATAAAAAAGTCAACAGACTCTAATTCACGTCCCAAACATATATTTCACCAGAAAACTCCCCAACGCCTTATAAATCTTAGAACTTAAAGTACTAATGAATAGATGGATGGATAAATGAATCAATCAATCAATCAATCAATCAATCAATCAATCAATCAATCAGTCAGTCAGTCAGTCAGTCAGTCAGTCAGTCAGTCAGTGAGTGAGTGAGTGAGTGAGTGAGTGAGTGAGTGAGTGAGTGAGTGAGTGAGTGTGTGAGTGAGTGAGTGAGTGAGTGAGTGAGTGAGTGAGTGAATGAATGAATGATTAGATAATTAAAATAATGATGTAAGCGTTGCGCTATTAATGAACGTGACCATGACCCAATGTAAGAGGTTTCGAGAATATCAAAAGACGTTGTGTACAGTTACAGGGCGGTAAATTAGTTTGTGGCTGCACAAAGTTTGTGTAAGAGTGTCCTTGTCCGATTTAAGTACACTGTTTTTTCAAAATCAAGGTATATTTTCAAGCTGAGGCTGAACGCTCATACCTTTTTGGAGCATTTGAGACTGAAATGTCAAAGTTTCGTGTTTTGTAGCGTATTGCGGTCAATCACCCCCAAACCACTATAAAACAGCTTTGTTACATATAAAACTTCATGCACTGTAAATAAAGTCTAAAAATTACAAGACGGTCTGCTGTTACCCCTGAATTATTTTCACAAAGAACGTGAACTGTGATATTGTACATATTAAATTCTAAAGAACGCAAAGTTGCTATTAATAAAAAAAAAAAAAATTCAGCCTTTGGTACGTTCATGGCACGTTCTTAAAATTTTGACGTTTCTCAGGCTCACGTAGATCAGAGACAACAGGCTCACTGCACCGTTAGAAAATCAAAAGTATTGGAAAATAGCTTGCATTTTGGAGTGATGTTAACCATACGGTATCAAGTTTTGGCTCTTGTAAATCTAGCGGTTCAAACAAGCGTGAAACAACACAGGCAGCATATTTCAGCAAAATCCGGCCGAAGAATCGTCGAGAGTCTTGTTTGAAACTCTAAGGTCAAGAGATGGTGTTGCAAAATTTTGAGCCCGTAAGTTCTGAAGGACTAAGAAACTCCTGGGGCCCGTTTCTCGAAAGTCCCGGTAACTTTTCGAGCCGGGAGCTACATTTTAAAATCAAAATCTATAGAATGGCGAATATTGGTGTAGCTTTCAGCTGACAACCAGCTCGACTTGCTTCGTCAACTTACATTTTTACTGCTTAGCTTTTAAAATCAACAAAATAAGATAAACCTTGCGCCCGCAAAAACGTTTTTCGGGCCCGAAAAGTTATCGTGGCTTTCGAGAAACAGTTCACGACTGCCTCTAGAACCTGTCTGTGCCACGTTAAACTATCTCTACTTTATACTGGTGACTTAGCTCAGTTAACTGAGTCACTCAGATTTGCCACACTCGGTGCAAAATCCACGTTGCCAAAGTGTTAAATGTCGAGCCGTGATGCTGAGACTAAACTGAATTCTGAACGGAAATTAAACCGTGACTTTAGTTAAACAATGTTAATCTTAGTTGACTCACCAATTTTTTCGAAGTTGCGATCAGCAGTCGAGCAAACGAACTCGCATTTGCAGTATTGCTGGTATCGCTTGATACATTCCTGGACTTCATCGAGTGATTCGGCCTGGCCCGCTTCCATGATCGAAATGAAACGGTCCGGTTCCCATTAACTTCCTTTTTTAGCAGATCTAACAAATGGAATTCAAATCTCATTTGACAAAAAGAAAAAAAAAATAACACTTTTGATCACACTGTACGAGAAATTAGACTTTTATGCCTTTGATACTTGAGAAACGTGTGGTCAAGTATGCTAGCAACGCGCATCAATGTCCAGTCAAACATGTAATGACATTCTACATAACTGTCATGCATGTCGCGTCGTATTTATTGCAATTTTATGAAATTTATTTATTTATTTATTTATCACAGAAAAACCCCTAACAAGGAGTGTCAATAGAGGTATTGTATTGTATTCTAAGGTATTGTATTCTGTTGTAAAGGTGTGCTCAAATATGATACGTAATACCTTTCAATCTTATTTATGAGAGCTTTACCATAATCAAGTTTAATTACTTTAATTACGTTTTAAATTTTGATACATTTTTTGATGTGCGTCAGAAGACACGGGGAACTTTCTAGTAAGAAGCCCTTTCATTCAGAACTTGTCCTTTCATTCGCAATGCAGACGAACTAACAGGGCCCAAGCGATCAATTAAAGGGACACCGTCACCAATTTTAAGGAAAACTTTAAAAAGCTCAAAGACATATTCTAATCAGAGAAAACCGAAAAATACTGGTTGAGTTTCGTTCAGTATCATGAAAGTATCGGATATTTACTGAAACTTATCTGGTATGTCAGTGAGTTTCATAGTGTTCGCCGCCCCCTCCATCAAATTGCCGGCACGACTAATAGATAGTTTCTTGATGTGCCCGCAAACAAGAAAACTGTTGCTGAAAAATTTATGACCTTAAATGTTCCTGAACAGGTTTCTTTTTTTCTTCTTTATGCATATGAAAAATTAAAATAAGGAAGAAAAGAATTGCATGGACATAAATGCTGCTTCGTTTAGCCTGTCCTAGGGTTCAGATGATGGCGCGCGAACGAAAAATATACACGAAACTGAGAAAAGACAGGGAAATAACATCAACGAACACATAACACAGCTCAAAATTGCAAGGAATCCCCCTTTCTTCTTCTTTAAGCTTAAAGATGATTTGCAACAAACACGTTCATTTACATTTGCGTGTGAGCGGCACTGAAAGAAGAAAATCGAACCTTCAGGCACCGCCGAGACGTATCCGCAGTAATCTCATTATTTGTACACACTGCGAAGCATAAAAAGTACTGCTGACAACACTTAGTTTTACCATATTCATTGATTTTGCCTAAACAGGATTTTGGGATTATTTTATTTGGCGATTTCTCAGGATTTCTTCGGATTTAAATCGCATTTAGCGATGGTCCCCGGCTTGAAGTAACGATATTTCATGAAACCGCCGCCTCTTCTTTGCTAAATAAGTCGTCGCAAAAATACAATAGTAGCCTTAGGGCATGCAAACGCATTCCTTGATTGTAAAGGCGTTGGGATAAATATTCTGGTTTTCTTGTTCAAAACATTGCAGAACAATTAATATTTAAAAAGTACACTTAAAATCAACTTCAGTGCATCGAAAAGAAACCGGGAAACAGCTTGCTCATAACAAACAGCATTGAAGGAAAGAATTGCTCAATAGCTTTGGTGAATGTGAATGGGTAAAAACATGCACTGACTGAAAAATTAGCCCCTTCCAACACAGCATAATTAAGCGCGCAGATCGAGCACACTTTAGGATTTCTTACATAAACAGCCTCAAAAGTAACACCATCTCGTAGAACATAAGCAATTCCTCATGTAGCGTGTATTTGAATGTTGTTAATTTATCTACAGATGTAACAGATATGGGAGCCAATGCCTCCCGGGGGGGGGGGTACTCAAGGGAGAAGTTTGGGTGGGGGTGTGCCGCCGAGGCCTTCAAATCCTGACCCTGTTTAAGACAAAATACCTTTTTACGTGACCAGAAATAAATTATCTCAGAGAGTGTTATTTTTAAATAAACGACATCTGATAGATTAGTTTTTTTAAAGAAATGTTGCAGACCGCGTACCGCCAACGTTCACACCCTGTTCAAGGCTTCTGGTCCAGAATGGCACCCTGTTTAAGACGCTAAATAGTGAAGTTGCATACCCTGTTTAAGACACAAGACCCTGAAAACCTTACCCTGTTGAGCGGCACATACCCGTTTAGCCCAAATAAGGGAGTGCCCCCCCCGGCCAAATGCTTGATTTTTTTAATTTTAAGTCAACGTGGGAGTGGCAGCCGCTTGTGCTAAAGCACTGAATGCAATTTGCCCAAGAGAGTGGGGGGGGACAGGGGGGTTTGAACCTCCCGCTTCCCGTACCCTTTAATCCTGGTTCCCGCCCTGTATTTTTTTGCTCCCGCCCCTTCGCATTTTTTCGATTGCAAAATATTGCGCAATGTTGCGTAATTTTTCCCGTTTTCTCCCGCTTCCCGCCACCTTGGGAATCCCGCTTCCCGCCCCCTCTTCTCCCGCCTCCCGTACACCTCCCGCCCCCTTTTCTCCCGGTCTCCCGCCCCCCTGTCCCCCCCCACAAGAGACGATGTCGGTTTAGAAATTGGTGACAGCAAAAGAAGAGTCTAAGTCTAAACTTAAGCCTTTAAATAAAAAGTAAAGTTAACTGGTATAAAGATGATAAAGGATAAAATTAAATGTGCAAATAGCAGCCACTACAGCTGTGCTGTTTAACTCTTCCCTTGAGGCGATAAAATCCGATAAATACACATTAGCTTAGAAATTTAATTTCTTCTCCCCGAACTATATATTCCGACAGTGGTTGTGAGAGCTATTTAAGCTTAAGAGGTTTTGGCATATTTCAAAGGGATATGTTAGACAACTTTAAGGTTCCAGAGTCAAAACAATTCTTTTATGCATATAGGGCGACTCGTCGCGAATAAATGGGCTATTGTGTATGTGGTTAGGCGCGTTCGTTTTTGAAATAAAACTTATCTTGAAATTTATCCCGCGGTGCGTTATTCGTCATTTGTCGCTAACCAAGCGAGATGTGATACATCAAAAACACGATAGCTCAAACTCCGGATAACTCAAGCTGCTCGCTAACTCGAAACTCTTTCTTGTTCGAAGCCAAAAAGCAGTTTCGATCCCCTGCGTCCAGGCCGGCGACAATAATTTAATCTCCGATAACTCGATCTTTCTTTTAAAACTCGAACGGTCTTGTGAATCGCTTGACAGTCCAAATGCCTTAGATATGCGAGAGAGATATTTATAACAGTTAAGAATTTAGGAATCGCATATTTAAATTATTCAAAAAAAGATGAACTTCTTTTACACCTGCCTGGGTTTTCTATCGCGGAGAATTGACTCTTGTGACGTCATAACATCTTAATCGTACCACCACGCATGCGCAAGGCTCCGCAGTAAAAGAGGGTGCGCTGCTAAAGCCAAATCGAAGCTGAAGGGATCTTCGTGCAAAATTTGTTCCCTTTACATCGATGTGGAAACGGTGTTTGATAGCCTTGGTTTGCCTTACAGTCACTCTTATGTGATCAATCAACGCGTGCTCTATGCGGGCCTGAATTTTCAACGGGAAATCGCGGATTTTTTCCGTGCGCTGAACGAGAGATCGTGTTGTGTACAGTAAACTTTGGCTGAATTTTCAGCTAGCCTATTTAGCGTTTCGCTGAAAAAGGCGTTTGCGATCGCAGAAGGAGTTCCAGTCCATGGTATTTGCTGCCTGCTTGTGACATGGAGAACAGTGACTCGAAGAAAACGGGAACTCGGTAAGAGAACTGAAAAATTACATCTTGTTATCATCGGAGAAAGGTGTCATATGCCAATGTTTTCATATTCGCTATCTTTACTACAGTTGCTTTTGCTTAAATGCAAATTATCTCTGTTCATCTAGTCCCGAAGTGATGTGTAAAAGCCCTTAAAACAAAGAATTTCTGCAAAATTTATAAGAATAGAGTGTGTTTCACTCAGTGGCAAAAGTCTTTTATAAATTATGAATTTACACTTGAGTGATTTTTCATCGCTCCTTTTTGCAGTGTTTTCAAGAAAACTTCGCCGAATGGAAAGGTGAGGTTTTAATGTTTTCCTTTCTCTATGCTCATTGAAATTTAATTATTTGAAATACATGACATAAGGAACCAAGGCAGATATTTCTAAAATTTATCGTGAACGATCGATAGTAGGTATTTATACTGTTTAGTTTCGTTAAGAACGTTATTATAGGCATCGGTTTTAACCTTGAATAAGCTTATTCAGTTATTGATAAATAGTGGTACCAATTTTCACGCTTTTACAGGTGTGTCTTAAAATTACACTGAATAGGAGATGAGTATTTTGTTTTCTTTCATGCGTTTTGGCGAGTGTATTATAAATGGGGGAAGTTTTCCAGACGTACACATAGCTCAATCGATTTTTTTCATGACCGAGGTTTCGTACTGTATGTCGAAATAACTCGACGGTAAATTATTCCATCAAATAATATGGAAAAGATTATATCTGTTTTGAGATGAATTTTATAACCTTTTTGTTCTTTGGTTTAATAAAGTTGTTTGCATTTTCAATATTAAACGAAGTCAACCAACCAGAAATATTTCTTCAGTCAGCCAGTTTATATTACGAAGGTTTATAATTTCAATTTAATATTTTCTGCACATGTTGTTCTATTTTTTAAATGTTCAGAAGCAGCAAGTTGAAGATTTCTAGACATGTCATTAAAAATGTGACAAATTATTGAGTTTTGCCCTATCAGAAGCCACTAATTTATCTTTTCCACCATGGTACACCTGGCATTTGTACATGTACTTTTGTTTCCTGTTATGATGTTTAGCCCTAATTAAATCGACTGTCTGGTTCTCTTTAATGAAAGTCGTGCAGGTACTACCAAAATTTCAAGCTTTAGTATCTGGGGTACTAAATTCATTTTGGGACTTAAATGAGGGTGTTTATTGGAGAAAGGACCCTTATTACAGACAGGGTAGTATCCATCTCAGACGTCCTTTGAAAAGGAAGTTTTTTAGCCTGCTTCACGGACCACTGATTTCACTCTGCAGTTTTAAAAAAGTGATCACATGATCACAAATTTGTTGCCTGCAATTTGTCCCCAAGGGCAGTAACGCAAACAAAAATGCCAAAAAGGGAGCAGTAATGCGACTGATGTGTCACGATGAGTGAATTTCAACTCACAATTATCACAAACATCCCAAAATAAATCATAGTTATAAACAATGTCTTAGGAAAAATTCAGGCAAATTATTACCTGAGATGTCACAGTTAGTAAAAATTAATTCATTGCCTACCTGCAGTCAATAAATCTGTGATTCTGGGATCATTTTTTTCAAACTGCAGAGTGAAATCAACGGTCCGTGAAGCAGGGAAAAAAAATCTCTTCTCAAAAGATGTCTGCAAACAATAGCACCTATTTCTTCGATTTTCTTAGCTGAAGTCATACTCTCCCCCCTCCCCCTTGGGTGTTTGCTCTGTTGCGTTATCTTAAAAAGCTTTTTACACCCATGTACAAATGTACCTTTAATGGTTAGCCTTAGGGATAGGGTTACGCATTTAAATGGTGCTATAAGGAGCCTTTGGTTTCATGCGAGGTGATGTGAGTTTGGTGATTTTCACTTTTTCCACCTAATTTGTCATTTACCCCTGAAGAGCAGAAATTGAAAGGTTTTCACTTCAGGCATCTACATGTAGAATATGATTGAATTAAACTATTTGCTCCTTTATGTTAGTCTTTTACAGGTTCTTACTAAAAAAAGTGGTTCACTTTGGCACCACCTGTTTCACCATTATCTCAACACTTGTCAATGGAATTTCACAAACGTTTACAGTAATGAAATCTGTCTGAGGAATAAAAAACAGCTACTGAAATACCAACTCAACAATTGGGCTGGTTGTTGCACCTCTGTAGGCTTAAAATTAGTGGTTTGATACATTTTACTGGAAAATAAAAATAATAATGAAAAAAAAAAGCTACTTGTCAAGAGGATTAGGGTGAAAATGGATTCATGCCAAATTCTGATGTACCAGATTCTCAAATTGCATAATGCAGGTTTTGGTCATGTTAAATACAAACTGAGGAATTCCTTCACAGATCACCACCTATCTGGGAAAGAGAGATTTCGTAGATCATATTGAACACATTGATCCAGTGGGTAAGTCATCACTTGCCAACAATGTTGTTTTGTACAAAAGGCACTGTAATCAACTGGAGCTTGACAAACCTGTAGCTCTGTTTTCAAGAGTGAATGAGAATTAACAACCGTTGTTGTATATGACACATTTTTAAAATATTTAAATGTTCAAATGAGCTTTACAGGATCAGATGTCAGTATATTAACGCTGACTATAGAAAACGGTGGAACAGTTTGAGTCCATACAGCTTTGATTTTGGCATCTGACATCTTCAATGACTAAAGCCATTCACCATTGTCAATTAATAGTGACAATATTCCCCCCAAGTCTTAAAACTGGCCTCAAAATTCTAATTCTTTTTGTGCCCTCACCTCATTTTTAATGGAGTTTTCTTTGCTCATTTTGTGATTCAAGGACGCCATTTCGAAGTCAAGCCATGTGGTGTCAATTTACAATGTATTACACACCCCTCCAAGAGACTAGTTACTAGGTTTCCAGTTTGAAATAATCTTAAGCAGTCATATTCCTGGAAAAGCAGTTCAGTACATTCCAGTGGGGAAAACAGAATCCCAGTTTTCCAGTTTAGTGCAGCAGAAGGGTGAAGGGCGCAAATTTCAGTGGCTTTAAGAGCATTTCTGTCCTCACTTCACTCATCCAGACCATATGGAAAAACCTTAGAGTAAGGGTGAGGACAAACAACAAACTACATGTAAACCCTCATAGTTTTTGCTGTCTGTGTATGATGTCCGGCTGTGTATTCAGTCCCTGGCTACACTGTTGGCAGACCATTCCCCTTCGTACTGAGCCATTGTTGTCACCTACATACAATTTATATACTATGTATAACCATTGATAATCTGTCTGAACTGCCCTGTCTTGGTCAAGTTTAACTCCAAATTTTCATAATTGTAGCAGTAGCTGTTGTGAAAGGAGGAGACTGTAAAAATAAACTGCTTTTTAGGTCATGCACAACACTTTCTTTTCTATTTTCTAGATGGTGTTGTACTGATAGATCCTGATTATGTCAAAGAAGGCAAGAAAGGTGTGTAAGAAGAGGTCAATGGCAAAACACCATAAATTAAAAAACAATACCCCTCACCTAAAAAGCAGAGGTTTTGTTTCTAATAATGTGGCAATCATGAAACCAAGTGCTCACACGCAGGGGTTTCAATAAAAGCAGTTACCGGCTGTCTACCGCCACCTATAAGACCTCTTATTGCCGTCTGTTAAGAGTTTATTTATAAGAGAGGAAAGGGACCTTCTTAATCACAGGCGCCTATTCCACCTTCAGCAGCCACTTATGAAAAAAGTTATTGAAACCCTTGCAGACATGTTAGGCAATAACTGACAGACTGTATGCCAGGTTGCCATCTTATTCAGGGTATTATATTATTCAGGCATATTATTCAGAGTCAAGTCAAAGCGATGGCTAATGATGGGTAATGACTGATCTAATTAATTTTTACAAGCAATAATGCAATCAAGGCATGGGTTTAGGCTCCTGGAAAAATTTTTTTTTAATTCTTTAAAGAAGTAAAAATAGGCATTCTTGTCATGGCGACACTAGTATGAACTTGATGTGACCATTCATAACTGTAAGACACCGTCACCAATAAACATTTCTTAAAAACACAGTCACGTACTTAATGAAAGGCATTCTGTTTTGTCCTAGTGTTTGCTCAAGTCCTGGCAGCATTTAGGTGGGGAACGTAATATGTAAGATTAGATTCTAGATTATACTCTGTAGTACTGTTTCATTTTTTCCCTATATTGCTGTATTCCCAAGGGTTTGACAGTAGTTCTAGACTCTACATGTATTCAAGTGAAATGCAAGTGGCTTTTACTAAATGAATACATGTACATCCCACATGCATGAATGACTCCACAACTTAGTATGTGATTTAGCATACATGTTTCTTGTGGTTCAGCATTCTGAAAATATGCTGGCTACCAGCAATTTTGCCATTTAAAGTGAATTTTTGCTGCTTACAGCACTTCATCCTGGGCTTCAGCAGTCTCCTAGAAGGAATAAGGGGACCTTGTCATTACTACCGAGTCCTACTCCATTTATGCTACTTGCCTTGCTACATGAAATATTTTGTCAAGGCCGTGGTTTTGGCACTGTGTGTGAAATTCTGACTCACTGTGTTTGAGTCCTTTACTGGGCAAACACTTGTGACAACTTATTTCAAAGTTTTGAGCATCCGTAATCATTTCACGCTAAAATTAACAAAAAAGAAAACCACTGTCTAAAAGAATATTCAAACTATATAACAGTGTTCTCTTGTATACTCAGTTCGTCCACTAAAGTGTTACTACCATGCAAGAGGAGTCCCCTTTGATCTTCTTTAAAAAACCAAGATGTACAGCTGTAGGAAAATGTGAAGGGAACTCAGTGCTTACAGGATAACTAAGATGGTCAGAAACAGTGGTTTGAATGAATTTGAAGCCACACAAATTGGTTAAGTTCAAACTGCAGTTATTGTGACAAGCTTGCAATTTTGCACTGTTATTGATTGCTAGATATGGAAGAGAGGATTTGGATGTTCTTGGCCTTACATTTAGGAAAGACTTGTTCCTGGTATAGTCTTGTTACTTGTTTACTAAAATAAATGACCTACAAGTAGCTTACCAAGAGTTTTAGATGTTTGTTAGTTGCTACACAACATCTGACCAGTATACAGAAGATCATAGTTTTTTTTAACAAATTTTATTGAGTACGGTGTAGGTCACTCTTCATATAGTTACAGGCAAATAGTACGTGTATATACAAAAAATATGCATTCACTGGTACATGTAACTAGTATAATGAAAAAAATAGAAAAAGACAAAAAAAGGAAAAAGATTATATATCTAGTAAGAAGACCTATAAAAAAGGAACAGAAAGCAAAAGGTTTCTTTCACATGTAATTCTGTCAAAAACTTAAATCATAGAATGTAGGTTTGAGTCCTCTTAGAAACTGTCACAATAATGTTACATGGAAATTAGGCAAGAGTTGAGTTTGGTCAACCACCTTCATCCTTCTCAAGATGCCTTGATTGATGTTTCTCGTTCCATCTTTATTTCACATAAATTTGCTATTTCACACTTTGCTCTCAGCTTTGCCGGAAATGACCCCTTCCCCCCAACAATGGTGATCTACAGAAAATGTCCACTGGAGGCAAAAAGCAACATTTTGAAGAATGAGGTTTTTCAAAGAGTTCCTCTAGAAAATGCCTTGTTGTTCCAATGCCTTTGTCAGCAATTACTGCACAATGCCAGTTTAGTTGAAATAGTTCTTCAGTTTTACACTGTTGCACTCTTGTGAGGCAATTTTTTTACCCTTTGAGCACCAGTGTTGATCAGCGTTTGATTTAGTGTATTCAGTCCTTGATCAAACATACACAGTCTGTGAATCAGAATAAAAGGCTTGATAACCATGTACATGTAGATAAATTCCTTGGGTTTTAAACAACTTCTTACAACTGCTGCTGTGAGAAATATATTGAGATCAGTGAGGAGAGTTTGTTGATATTGGGTTTTTGTCGTCTCAGGCTTGTATGCAAGTGTATCCACCAAAACCAGAGGACGAAGTACCACTGACAAGGCTTCAAGAAAGGCTACGCAAGAAGCTTGGAGCCAATGCTTATCCTTTCAAGTTTGAGGTTTGTATTGTTTATTTAAGAAACCGTCGTCATCAGATCCCACTTAAGGGGAAACGGGCAGAAAAATCTGTTTCTGTAATCAACAAGTTTACAAGTGGAATGATTAACCCCATGGCAAACCTAAACTCCTGAGGGCCGGGGACTGTCCTTTGTCAGCCCTCTTACTCTGTAACTAATCCACCATGGTTTGACCTAGTGTACCTGGGTCATAAGCCCCCCCCCCCCCACACACACCCCCCCAACGTGTGAGAAATGTGTGGTTCCAGACAGTATCCTCAATAGCTTCATACTTTCCCTTGTAAATTTTGGCTTTTGAGACCCAACCTTCTCAGAATTTCCAGTGACCATTCATGAGGTGAGTGTAGATAATTTCTGAAACTGAGTAATACTTTCAAGAACCCTCCACCCCCTACTGAAAGGTGCTCTAACTTGTTGTTTTTTTCCAAGCCACTTGGCACCATTTCCTTCTATTTGTGTCATTGAATGGATATAATAAAGGATTTAAAGGTTTGTTGCTAGAAAACAAACGATATAAGCACTGGCATATGCAGACTTTCTAGCTTCTCCAATGTACTCACAATTGTAGCTTTCTTGAATTTACCTGGTGTACAATCTATACTGTAAAAATGCCAACTAGCTAACCATCTAATGACATTGTCCTGCACCTTTGGGTCATTTCTTAAGATCCCAAAACTTTTCACTGTTTATAATGTTAAAAATAAGATTTTTTTTAGCTACCACCAGGTTCTCCATCATCAGTCACTCTTCAGCCAGCACCAGGAGACACAGGAAAGGTAGTGTAAACTCGAAAGATCAAAAGTATTGATGGTGATGATTTTTTACAGTCATGACTGGACAACTCTAACCCACCCAAGGCAAATGTGCTTTATTCCAAACTGATACATGTAAATACTGTATTTCATTGATTGATTACTCTACTGCCTCAAGTAACTAAGGGTGCACTCCATCCCATAACCCTTTCACTCCTAGTGTCAATTATGGAGACATGTAAAGAAGTCTAATATTTGAGCCTGTGGACAAAATCCTATGGTGTGACCATTCAAATGTAATCTCTTTGGCAGTACTTTTGCATGGTGCTATTTGTTTTGCAGAATTTGCAAAAATGTAAATTGGGATTTTTCTTGAATTTTTGCTTTGGTCCCTATTAGGAGTGAAAGGGTGCAAACCCTTGCCATTTGTCACTTGAGAACTAAAGGCAATGCCCACCACTCCCACAGAGAGTGGACAAAATGAACAAATGACGGTAGAGAAGGTGCAATTTACTCCAAGAATAATGCTCAAAACAAAAAGTATTCATTTGAACTACAGTGAAGAAATTGTCATTGAAGTTTGAAGTGAAGAACACACAATTTGAAGTAATACCAAATGGATGCCTTTCATTACTTTTGTTCTTTAGCCTTGTGGAGTAGATTATGAACTTAAAACATATGTCATGGAAGAGAAGAAAGAAAAAGATGAGAAACCGGAGGAGAAACCTCATAAACGGTGAGTATGTAAAAAAATTAGTTATTATAATAATTATTGTAATATTGGATAAGGTGCCAAGACAACAGTAGTGTCATGGTTGTTGATACATTATGTAGTTGTGTGTTTTTTTCATCTGTTGTGGACAACCAAAGTGTTTGAAAAATGATAGTTGAATCTTTCAAAAGTGACAATCCTTGTGGTGTGGAAAAATGGTACCTGATGAGAGAATGCCACTTACAAGAGATTCTGGATTCTGTATTGTGTTTCACTGACAATTGCTGGAAATGGAATGTGAAGTCTGGTCATTAGGATATTAGGGCACTAAAACTATCAAGTGTCCTTGGCTGTGGATGGCAAAGATGAATTCAGATGGACAGCAGCTTGAACATATACATGTACATGTAGGGTCAACAGAGTAAACTTGCAGCAGCAGTGTTTGTCATGCACATTAGAGACTAAACAGTTCTTCTAGGTTTAAAAAACAAAGATTGTTCATTTTCTTGTAATAATTGCACTAAATTATTTTGTTACACTTCTTTTTTAGTGACACTGTAAGGCTTGCAATCAGGAAAATCACATATGCACCAGAGCGCCCTTTACCACAGGTTAGTCATTCCCCTAATACTTAAGTAGGGTCGTTGTCGCCATTATGGAGCATTGCTGTCCTGCCAACTAAAAACTTTCTCTTGCCTTAAAGTGGTACTACGATCAAAAAATCACTTTTGTTTTTCTTCAGCCGGATTTCGATACTATGTTTACTAAACACTCCCCAAGCGAAATTTTAAGCCTTGATTTTGAGAAGAAGACTGTTTATTTAAACTGCAATTTTCCAATTTAATGGTCCGCCATTATTACACCAGAAGGATACAATGACGTCATTCACTGAAGAGGTTTAGAATCCAGTGTGTGAACACAGCTTGTTAATTATGCAAAACACGAGTTTGAAAGTCTGAAAACTCAAAACTCTCGTGTTGCGTACTAAATAAGCCACTTTCACACCCACTGCATTCAAAAGCTTGTGAGTGAATGATATTATTGTATCCTTTCTGGTGTAATTATGGCAGACCATTAAATCGGAAAATTGCAGTTTAATTAAATAGCCTTCTTCTCAAAATTAAGGCTTAAAATTTCGCTTGGGGAGTGTTTAGTAAACATAGTATCGAAATCCGAAGAAAAACAAAAGTGATTTTTCGACCATAATACCACTTTAAATTCACCATTTACAATGTAGTCTTGCAGATTCTTACCTTATCTCCCAAACAATATTTAGTGAGTTTCCCTGTGTCTCACTCTTATCTCTTATAATAACCCTTTCAATCCAAAAGTGCCCAAAGTTTTATTTCATATGAAATGTCAAACTTTAGAATTTCATTCACAGACACCAAAGTTAGAACAATCGGGAAGCACTGCTCAGTGGCTTCTGTTTGAATAGTCATACCTTGGATTTAATCTACAAACCCAAAATTAGAAACACTTTGTACAACATAATAAACAGTACCATGGGAAAGCACTGCTCAATAGATTTCATCTGAAGTGTCACACTGTAGGGTGTTATCCACAGACTTAAAACATTACCCCCTTGTACAGTATAATAAATAAATAGCACACTGGAAAAGGTTTGGTTACACTCAAGGATTTCAGGACTGTTATTACTGTTATTCAGGACTGGGTAATAAATGGCAATTCAGGAGAAGGTGACAGTTTTCTCCTCACATCAATGTCATACTGACTGTTTTTCTCCAATTTTATTAAACAGCCAAGGGCCGAGACAGACAAGGAATTCATGTTGAGCACACATAAGCTACATATTGAAGCAACTTTGGATAAAGAAGTAAGAGGAAACTTTTCCCCATTCTTTAGTACTGCAATGCACGAAAATATTCCCTTCAGAAGAACAGTTTTGCCTGTTTTAGCCTAGGAAAACACACTACATAACCCTTTAATTTTACACACGTTTGGAACATTAAGAAATGATTATATAAGTGTGGTATTATTTTTAGCATTATTATGTTAGGTATATCTTGCACAGGGTTGGTAGAGTAGGTTACTGTAGAGTTGGCAATGTCCATTTGTTTATGGACATGTAATATATGTTTCTTTCTAAACTGTCAACAGATGTATTACCATGGGGAGGAGATTGGAGTTAATGTACATATTGCAAATAGCTCTTCAAAGACATGCAGGAAAATAAAAATAACAAGTAAGTCAAGTTGTAGAAAATCTGGACCTCATTTCTCTAAACTTCTTAAGACATGTCAGGCCCAAGAATTACATGTACCTCTAGTAAGCTAGATTTTTTGAGTGGAAAAAATCCAAGAAATTGTGTGACCCATTAGCAGATTTGCAAATTGCCTGCTTCAAAACTGAAGAGATCTTTCAGCTTCACTGTCAGTTTTATAATTTTCTTGTTAATCAGGAAGGAAAAAAATGCTTAGAGTATCCACATAGGGAGCTCATTCTTAAACTGGGAGAGTCCATGTCAAACTCTTTTCAAGTGTGTGAGTCAGCGAGAGTATGTAAGAGTTAGATCACAAGAGTTTGAACTCCCCCCGATTCTAATGAAAAATTGAACACTTTGAAACTCAAAGACCAAATAAGAATGAGGGTTTAACCCTTTAAGCCCTAAGCCCTAAGCCCTGATGAAAATGAAATTTCTCTTTACATGTTCACTATTTGTTTGAACATTCAAGTGACAAGAATAAAGGAAGTGATCACTGAGGATAAGATGTCTTGATATTTAGACAAATTCTCGTTACTAGTTTCATAAGAAATGTATAGAGATCAGTACTGAGAATTTGCATTTTTATATCAGGGCTTAAAGGGTTTTAAAACTCATATCAGTTCTCTGTTACTCTTCCTCACAGTAAAGCCTGGCCTCTGGATTAAACCTGAAATCTTTCCTTTCTTTCAGTACGACAGTTTGCAGACATCTGCCTGTTTTCAACTGCTCAATACAAATGTCCTGTGGCCTCTTTAGAATCTGAGTAAGTATCTTGTAACGGAGCCCTGACCAGGTATCTGCTGGGTTCTTATAAGGTAACAGCCTTGTTGTGCCTTGACAACAGCCTTGTTATGTGACTGATAAATTCACCCTACTCATGTTACTCAAGAGCAAAATGTGAGCTGACATTTGCAGGTCTAGACAAAAGTTCCTGTCAGGCAGGATGGAAGGTTATTGTGTCTTAGATTGTTTTGTGTAGATCATGCTATGCTCCTGAGCCAAGTTTTCCCCTCCCAGTCTTCCTAGCAAGCCCGCAAGTACATGTAAATAAAAGTCTTGGGTAGCTGATATATGACTTAAATTCTAAATTACCTGTTACATGTAATTTGTTCTTTGCTATGTAGAGATGGATTTCCAGTTGGACAGAGTGGCACGCTATCAAAAGTGTATCGTCTTAAACCATTACTGGCTAACAACAGGGTAAATAGAATTTTTACTAATTTTCATTAGTGATTTTCTCCTTATATTATGACAGTTCACCCCTACATTTGAGTACCAAATTACTCTGCCTTTCTGCAATGTGCAAACTCTGAAGTTCAAAAAGCTAACTAGTCAAATGGTTGCATTTTATGCTGCCATTGATCATAATTATTTTGACAAGTAATGGATTATGAAAAACAGTATGGAGGGCTGCAAGTAATTTTTCTTTGTTGAAAGGACATACATCCGACCAAGTCTCCATTTTAGTCGGACAAAACAGAAATGTAGTCTGACGCTTTATTAAAATTATTATTTTTAAGTGGAAGTCTTTTTGAATTATTTATTTGTCCGGACATAATGTCCGACCAAAGTTAAGATTTCGCCGGCCATGGGCCAATTTTAGTCAGACGTTTTCCGATGACTGACATTTATTTGCAGCTCTAGTATGGATCAAAGTCCACCATTCCGAGCACACAGACATGAGTTGTAGAACCTGTTAAACGAAACTTCTTTGTTTCTGAGTCTTCCTCTGCATTAGGTATCAGCCACGGAAAAAGTGTCATTTTTCCTAAATGAAATTTTTACATGCTCAGATAAATCTCTTCGAGAGCTTTCTTTTAAACAAAAACTCAGTGGAGAGTTATTAGGAGTAAAAGATTTTTCCTTGTTAATTATGGTAATTGATCGCTGACAAGTTCTATCACACCTGATTAACTTGATCACGTGAAATCGAAAGCGCTTCTTACGAAATGGTTTATAGACGTTTTTTTTTTACGAAGTAAAGAGAGTTTTCTTTTACCTAAATGCATCATTAAGAAAACGGTTGTGTGTGTTTTCGTCTTCCAAACCAAGAATGAAGGAAAAGAAAGCCCTTGACAAAGAATGGGCAGTGAATTGGCGGAGAGCAATCAAGGTTCATTTTTTCGATACGGATTGAAATAAGGAAAACATTTCATAAATAAAACGAAAATGACGAATGTGTTCTCACATCCAAGAGTGGTGAGTTGAAAGCTAATAAATTATTTTCTGCCGCTCGCCGCGTAAGATTACTCCTGTTACATGTTACCTGTCAAGGTTCTATTGTTTGAGAAAGCTGATTCCTCTCTGGTATCGATCAAAATAGAACTTACCGGACATTTAGGTGTCTTAATCTCATTACTGGCAAGACGCCTCAGAAAATACATTTTCCTTTTTTTCTTGAAAGTCAAATTTTGGTGAGTTGTAAGTACGTTTTAAACTACAAGTCGACTGCCGCTTGACCAATTTGGCTGAAATTTGGCCAGATTGTTGCCAGATAGTTTTTCTACAAAACCATGTCTGCAAATTTTAATCCCTCTTTTTCTTTTAACGGTAGACCTTTTTTTCCACGCAAAGTGCTAATTTATTTGTCTTGTCTGACTTCATCTGCTAATAAAAGAAGAACAAATGCACTTGTCAAAAATTTGAGACACGCTTTTTTAGCCATAGGTGTCAAGAAGAGAATGCAGTGTTAATCATTTTGCTTTCTTTGTTCCTGGAGGGAGTGGAACCTAATCTATTAAGACATGTATGTGTGAAAAAACCTTCCCATTTTCCAAACATGTTAACTCCTGCCTCTTTTTGAATATAAAGTCATTTTCTGGAATTATTAAGCTACCAAAACTGTATAGTTTATAGGGTTTTTCATAAAACCAGCAAAACTGTCCCAAAGGGTGGCTGATACCTTAATTGTAGTGAAAAACACAAGCCCTTGGATAAGTCTTGAACATCAAAGTCTGCATGCAGTTGAAAGGCCCATGTTAAATGCTGTGTCTGTGATCCTTACTATCTTCTCACCATTTTCTGCTCTATTTTCCCTTTCAAGGAGAAAAGGGGATTAGCCCTGGATGGACAACTAAAACATGAAGATACAAATTTAGCCTCTTCAACAATGTAAGTTTTGACACAGTGCAGGAGGGTAGATTGGCAAATACTGTGCACAGAAAAGACCTGGCTTTTGTCCAGGGGTTCTTGTCAGCTGAACACTTGATTAGGTTAAGTACTGAAAGCATTTGAAAGGGTGCCTGAAATAAAGCCCCAAGTGACTTCTGACTAACTACTAAATTCTCTTTCCAACTTGCCTTGTATGTGCTTGTGAATCAAAGGGAGAATTTGACATTAGATAAGGAGTCACTTAGGGTGTTACTCCATGCACCCCTTTATTATAATAATAATAATAATAATAATAATAATAATAATAATGATAAAGGTTTATTAAATACATGTAGTGGCACAAGGTGTGAATTAATACATGTTTACAAATTCAAAGTAGGAAATAGAAAATACAAAAATGCAGTATATCTTAAACTTATCTAATGGGACTGGGGTTACATTTATTTAGAATACAATGTAACACAATACTTCATTACTTTATTATTACTTTACTTTACTTACTACTTTATTATTGAAAATTTTGTGTAATGTTCTATGGATAACTGCTAACCAGATGACATCACCTGCTAGTTAAATGTATATAACTGACATCCCAAGATTTAGGGGAAGGTTAACCCTTTAAGCGCCAACAGTGACGAGCATCTAATTTCCCCTACAATATAACTACGTAATGAAACGTACAGGTCAAGAGAACATGGAAAATGATCACCAAACACAAAATGTTTTCATACATGACCAAATTCTCTCAACTATTACCACAAGAAATGCAAAGAGAACACTGAGGAGAACATGCCTGTTGATATATGGGCCTAAAGGATTAAAGAGGTGTCTGTTGAATGTCCCTAGTGGGGACATTTCATTACTCTTACACAAGTTGTAACCTGGACCTGAGGTTTTGTAACCTCTGATGGTGATACAACAGTTAATGGTTTTTTACATGATGTATGGTGCACTGTCATCATATATGGTATATGACGGTCGTGACCATCAAAATTGGCCCACATGGGTTCTTGCGTTTCATGACTATGAAGGAGTTTAGCCATAATGCCTCTAGTCACTTCATGCCATAGAAACTAGCGCGGATGAGTCACCTGGGTTGTTCAGTCCACTAAACTGAAAATTGTCCTAATATCACATCATGGTATTGTAAACAAATCTATCCCAGAACCATTCACTGAATGCTTTAACTGAATCATTTTTTTGTGTTTCAACTTTTCTTGTTTCTTGGTTGTAGAATGGAGGAAGGTACCCAGAAGGAAAATCTTGGAATCATAGTACAGTATAAAGTGAAAGTGCGAGTCATAGTGGCTTATGGAGGGTAAGAATTCATTTGATATGTTACCTTATCTATCGTTTGAATAGTTTTCTTGATTGATGTACAAGGAAGTAATGTTCTAAGTGGTCAAAATCCTAAAGTGTGACCATTCAAGTGGAAACTGTTGAGCAGTACTTTCTTGTGCTTTTGTTGTTGTTGTTTTTCTCACTCTAAGGAAGTAACAGCTACTAATGTAACAGAGAATGAACCTTGAAACCGGTGTAAATCAATTTTGTAAGATGGAGTTAGACTTTCAAGTTTGAGTGAAAATCCGGAGTTAGAAATCACCATCCTCATTGATGTATTTTCTGAAAACTCGATGTGTTGGTTCATGTGAGCAGTATTTCTAAACCCGTGAGGAAACCAGCAGCTTAAAATATAGCGTTAATCTAATAACTTAGGCCAGTGTTTTTAAGGCTGAAGCACACTAAAAACAGTATTTAACCCCTGAATAGTATTATATTCTCTTATTATTTTAGATTAGTTTGATATTGAAACTTGTGAAACTGATGGTCTCCCTTCCTTTTCCCGCCACCCACCCCCCTTATCCCCAGTTCCCACGTGTCTTATTGTCGCGTTCCCTCTCTAATGTTCGTGCCATCCCTACTATCTGAGAGCCTGGAACAGGCTACAGGCTACATTAAAGTGTAACAAATGTGTTTTTTTTTTTACAGTGATGTGACACTGGAATTACCTTTTACGCTTAGTCATCCGAAGCCTCTCGAGGAGACTCCTCCTCCCACACCAGCTCCACAGCCCGTATCCCAAGAGGAGACTGAAGGTAACTAAAATAAAAAATAAAATAAAGGTCCTTTATTTACCCTCGGAAGTGATCATAGCAAAGTGCTAGTGGGGCGGAGCATTTAAACCTTAGAAACAAATATTTCAATCTGAACATAACAAGTTAAAAATCCCAACTGGCAGGAGGTGGACCAGTTGGCTGTTTACAAGTGTGGCTGAGGAGTTGAACCCGGGTTGGCCGTGAAACAACTCCAACTCTAACTTGGCTGGCAGGAGTCATATCATAAGTTGGTGAAGTATGATCGACCAAGTGAGGGTAGTCCTGACAAGGACTGTGGAAGTCATCATCAGAGACAAATGATTTGTGATTTGTGTGGTTCACAAATCACTTGACTCTGATGATGACTTCCGCTTAGGTTGTTATCACAGTCCTTCTCAGAACTACACTCTCACCCGGGTGATCATACTTTACTGACTGAAACTTATAGATGCAAATATCCTGTTGTGTCTCTAACGTTTGACTCTGCGGATGAATCGCTTTGACGTTTGAGTCTTTCGACGAAATCGTTAAGTGTGACCATTCATATGGAAGCCATTTTTGTACTTTCTTGTGGTGCTGATGATTCTGCTCCAGAAGGTGATTCTATCTTTTGAGTCTGTGGATGAAATCCTGAAGTATGACCACTCAAATGAAAGCTACTCAGCAGTACTTTCCTGCGGGGCTGTTGTCTACAAGGTGTTCTAACTTTTGAGTCTGTGGATGAAATCCTAAAGTGTGACCATTCAAATGAACGCTACTGAGCAGTACTTTCCTGTGGTGCTGTTTATTATGCTGTGCAAGATGATTCTAACTTTTGAGTCTGTGGATGAAATCCTAAAGTGTCACTATTCAAATGAAAGCTACTGAGAAGTACTTTCTTGTGGCACTGTTTATTATGCTGTGCAAGATGATTCTAACTTTTGAGTCTGTGGATGAAATCCGAAAGTGTGACCATTTAAATGAAAGCTATTGAGCAATACTTTACTGTGGTGCTGTCTGATTATTCTGCTCCACAAGGTGGTTCTATCTTTGAGTCTGTGGATGAAATTCTAAAGTGTGACCATTCAAATGAAAGCTACCGAGCAGTGCTTTCCTGTGGTGCTGTTTATTATGCTGTACTGGCAAGTTGGTTCTAACTTTTAAGTCAGTGGATGAAATTTGTGGCCATTAAAGTGAAAGCTACCGAGCAGTACTTTCCGAAGTATTTTTTTCCTGAGAAGACTTATTACGTTGCTGCAACATTTATTGATTTGCTTGTTAATTGACGTTTTTCCGTTTCTTTTAGGGGCTGCTTCAAATCAAGTACCTGTAGATCACAACTTAATTGACTTTGATACTGAGTGAGTATTGTTTCAAGTTGAATTATTTTGACATTTATGAAAATATTGAATACCAGCGTAACGACCGATCAATTGTCACGACAAAACAACCTTGACTGTATCAGCACGCTCGTTGCTTTCAACGTTACTGAACCTCGCAGTGTGCAGGAAGCTTAGGGCCTGGCTAAACTAGGAAACGTTGTTGCGGAAACATTGTTTCCAGACATATTACCTTGGGTGGCTAAACAGGGAAACATAGGTTTCGGAAGCAAAATTTGCGTCTGTGAAGCAAAAGTGTTTTTGACTTGATCCAGAAACATTTCCTTGCGTATTTCCATATATAACCTATATAGGAATGTGTCGCTGTGAAGGGTATGGTTTTATGGTCAACAGTTTGGTCGGGGGTAGGGTTTAGAAATCAGGAAGTTTTGGTCTAGAATAGGGTATCAATTACCAGGAAACTGAGAGGTGGTGTGAAAAATTTTAATGTAAAACAGGGTTTGAAAAACTTCGGAATCAATGTAAATTCAGTCTCGGCAACTTTGTTGAGCGACAGTCTGGGATAGGGTAGGGATTTCTGGCGTCTAGCCTAGAATAGGGTTGCAAAGTGGAGGTGAAAGTGGTCTGGTGTAGGTTAAGGGCTTCAGCGTTCCAACGGCACACCCCCACCAAACAGTCCCTCCCTCTGCTAAGGGGCAGTGGAGCGAGTGGAACACGCGGGGAACACGTACCTAACGTCTCCAAGCGGCGCTCGACGTCTGCACGCGTAAGCATGTTCTCGCTCGACCAGTCCTTGATCACGTGAGTCAGGGACTGCTTTAGGTCTACAGAAGGCTAAAGATTCTGCTCCGCCTCCTCAGATTTTTCCTGTTAGTGTCATGCTAGTGTCAAATATTTTTTGAACACAAGTTTATCAGTGTTTGTTTTTCTGTTCTAGTGGCCCTGGTAAACAGGAAGAAGACGATGATCTTATCTTCGAAGATTTCGCTCGACTTAGGCTAAAAGTATCTGATCATCTTGGAAGCGCGGATGCCTGACACAATAACAACGAGATAATTTACACGAGAGGGGAGAGAGGGTAGAACTTTGAAGATACTGCGCGAAAAGAGAGACTTGAGAACTGTGTTTATGAGTCAAAAATAGACTGAGAATTGCGCCGCGTTTCCGTCTCCTAGAAATTTTATTCCCTTGTTATGCTATATCCTTCGCTGAAAGTATTGGATTTGATGGTCTTCGAAGTATCGCGGTTTTAAACAGGATTACTTAGTGTGTAAATTTATTACAGGATATAGTTACTAGGCCCCGTTGTTTTCCTTATTGCGCGGTTATTCAAGGTTGTAGTTGGAATAACAAAGTAGGGGACTGGAAACAAGATTCGTCGTTAGTTTCCAGGTCTCCGTACGCAATTGAATGGATATTTATAAAGAAGAAAAAGTTGCATTACTGGAGGACTCCATCTCGCATTGGAGCGAGTCCCATTAGATTCGCGAGTGGGCTATTGTTATAAGTGTGCGCGTATTATTTGACTCAATCCACATGCTTACCCTGGCTTTCGCTTGCGAATTACGCTTGTGAAAACCAGATTTTCTCATGTAAAGCCAACTTTTTCCCGCGGCCCGTGAAAGTGATAACGAAGTGTGTTCTTGACGAAACAATTGATGGTTTCAGTGGTTATGGGTGTATAATAGTTTTAAGGCGAAGCGGTTTGAAAAATGTTCAAAATCGAACGTGAAATGCAGATCTGCTCGCGCAAAACGCGGTAAATAGCCTCGTGAATCTGATGGACGAAGACCCAATATTCGAGATGGAGGCTTCAAGTTATGAAACTATGAAACTAGTCCTTATTGAAAAATGTTCTGTGTAGCTAAATCAATATACAGTATATCAGAAATGTGTCACAAAACAGTGCTTTTAAACTAAAGCAGTTACCGCGTCGGTGAAAACGTGTCTCCGCTATCGTTCTTAATCCTAAGAGACTAAGACTAAGAGACTGCTTTACAGTACCCCTCTGTCCTCTCGCCACTCACCTGTGTAAATGCGTACCAACGAACCTTCAGTTTTTATCTGCGGAGTGCCACTTAAGACGTTGCGGGAAAACAACACGCGCAATGCACTTTTTCATCAGGAATCTCCTTTCCTTGTACTATCCGTCACTAAATTGTTGTAGTCAAAGCCGGCTAAGCATTCCCGTCGTTGACAGACTAATCAATTCATTACTGGAATATTGACTCCGTTCGTTGATGGAATAATCCATTCGTGAAATGAATAAACTAATATTCAAATTGCGCCTTGATTCAATAATCGAATGTTGATTTGATTAATGAACAAAAGCATTGCCATACATTGCTCCTGAAATGCCAAATTTCAAGTTTATTTTTAGTATAAAGTGCAAGACGAGATTGCAAAATAACGCAAAGGTTGCAAGTCAGCGGACAACAAAGATCAATCGATCGATCAAACGCCGTGTTTGCCGGTCGCGCTCCGTACCATATATGGTATACCTTTTGTTCATTAATCCAATCAACATTCGATTATTGAATCGAGGCTTAATTTGAATATTGGATTATTTATTTCACGTATGGATTATTCAGTCAACGAACGAAATCAAAATGCCATTAACGAATTTAGTCCGTTAACGACCAGAACGCCCGACCGACCTTGACTGTAATTCACAGAACAAAGTTCCATGAGGTAACTCTTGGATGCACTGTCGCCCCATCCAAGTTTTAGCAGCAACAAAAACCGCACCGAAGTGTCAGCCTGGTTGGTCACCAGGTTCATTCAATCAGTTTCATTATACACAGGCGTGGAGCTCTTTCAGCGTCGAGTGTGACGTGGGACGCGTAACGGTTATGATTTGGTTTAATAGGAAGCCTCCGCCTAACCCCCCACGTGGCGGACCAAGAGGCTGCAGTCTGCAGTCTGTTTAAGTACTCTCGCAGACTGTCCGGTATGGTTGATCCTACCAGGGGAACTAATCTTCAACCGACATAGTTTCAGGGGTGTCAAAGACACCATCTACTTCACTATAAATGTCATAGCCCCTTAGGAGTAGAAGAACGTGGATGTTACCTTTACCTACTGGGCTACGAACTTCTTTTCTTTACCAACCCGGCTTATGTCGTCTGGGTCAGCATTACACAGGCCAGAACACATGTGTGTTTGTCACAATTGCGCAAACATGCAGGTATTGAGTTGTCAATCTTCTTCGTACCTGGAGCCTTTGCTTGTTTGGGCAGCGGTTTCTTCAAAAAGCACCATCTACAAAAAACGCGAGGGGCTCTGGGGACGAGCATGATTATCAGATTGACAGGAATCCGAAAGGTTATGGTGCTCCAAAAAAACTGACGTGCACTTGATTTTTAACTGGGACTCTTAACATTTCACAGCCTGGACTTCTAATATTTTCCTGGTTCAACAGTTTTAGGTACCAGTTGGAACAGCGGAAAGACGTTTGGATTAATCTTTGCTAAAAGTCGCATTGAAACTGTAAGGACCGATTATTTAAAGGAAGTTTAGACATGGTTGGGGGGGGGGGGGGGGCGTGGTGGTGAGTGCGTTGGACTTCAGATCTGAAGGTCAGTGGTTCGAGGCCCATGTCCGCGCCATCGTGTTCTTTCCTTAGACAAGAAACTTTTCTCCACATTGTCTCTCTTCACCCAGGTGCATAAAATGGGTACCGGCGACATATTGCTGGGGGTAACCTTGCGATGGACTAGCATCCCATCCAGGGAGGGGGGGGGGGGAGCAATACTCTCAGTTGCCTCATGCTACAGAAACCGGGTTAAGCTCCGGCTTTCTCGGCCTCCTTGGCTCGTGTGCGACTTAACCTTACCTTAGACATGGTCAAACAAAACTCTGGCTTAATTCGAAGTGTCATCGTCATTTACTGTGAACAACTTTTAGAAGGTGTGCAATAGACTAGAACGGCAACTAGCAACATTGACTGGTGACCTTCTTATGAGTAGATTTGCAACCAACCTCGTACAACTACTTTAATGTCCTTAAAGTAGGTCTAACTTTATAGACCTCATTAAATGATCGACCCTAAGTGTTTGTCTATGGAAGGCCAGGATATCGACGGAAATAGCTGGCGGCAACTTGAAAACGTTGGACCAAACTTTTCTCAAGTGTTGTCCTGCTATCTTAAAATAACAATAAAACAAATAACAAAAACACACTCAAGACTATTGAAGGTTTGCTACCTTTCGAGTAACCACTTCATATGTATTCCTCCGGCTTGGTGCTCCAGAAGCACTTCTGCCTCGTCCCCAGGCACCAGTTAAGCGCGGGCAAACAGGGAGCTCGGGGCGTCGTGGGAAAGATGCAAAACGCGCCTATCCCACAACGCCACGCGCACCATCATATAATAAGGAGGGACGCCTGGGGACGAGGCAGGAAGCACTTTATTCTTTATACGTTTTTAACAGAACTTGTTCATAATTTTAGCTTAGTCTTGACAAAAAAAAGTCCTGATGACACTGCGGTTTTGTCCAAAATGAAGTTTTAAGGTGATAAATGACTTCGAATATTGTAATTATTTTACCTTATTTTACCCACATTGTAATTTTATGGCGTACAATTAGAAGTCAAGATAAATACTTACCGTCGCCTCGGCCATTATGTGGGAGGAAGCGTTGCGTGATGAGGCAAGTAACAGCCTTGATGACGGATCCGATTAGCCTGCTAGCAGTCGTTTCCTTTCCCAGACGGGGTGCTCTCCTCCCATTTGTTTTGTGCTCGCCCCAATTTTCGCGCGACCGAAAAGCGAAAAATGCTCCAAGCGAGCGAAAAACTTGCCATTCGCCCGTCAGCTTCACAATCCAAAATCAACTTTCACTCCAGACTTCCAGTCTCCAAGTGAGTGTAGTCCTGAAAAGGACTATTGGTTTCAGAGACTAACGTTTCGAAATCTTGTACAGAACAAGTCTTCACCAGTTTTGAAAAGTTGACTGATGATGGATTCCGCACAGCTTGTCTTAACGTCCGGTCACTGACACCAACATTCCTTAAAAAAAAGATAAAGATTTATTTATACTCGAAATTATTTATACTCGAAATTATGGAGGATGTTGTCCTGCTATCTTAAAATTACAATAAAACAAATAACAAAAACACACTCACAATTATTGAAGGTTTGCTACCTTTCAATTTTCAGGACTGATCTCACCCGGACGACACAAAACGTACTCATGACATGACTCCTGGGTGAATTCAAACCTTTTACTATCAAGAGTACAGATTCAAGAATAGGCCAGTTGACAATCGTCGGGACAATTTTGGTTTGCGGGTATAAAGTAAGTCATACTAAACGCGTGCAGCCAGGGGGTATAGTAACAGATGAAGAATAAATTAAGACGATTGCAGTCTCTGACAGGGTGTTGACAATGAAACTGAGTAGTTGTAGGCAGGAGTTGACAAAGTGAAGTAGAAAGGTTTAACACTGACTTATCAATCTGATGAAGGCTTTAGAGCAATAGCCGAAACGTCTTTAGCAAGTATCTGGAAACAAGCCAGAGTCAAACATTTCCAAGTCACAACATAATAAACACCTTAATATTAATTAACTCTGGGCGTGTAAGCGACCCTCTTACTTCTAGAATTTTTAGCCAATGGAAAATTGGATAGTCCAAATCATTTCAGTCCCATAACGAGTAGACTCTGGTTTTAAGGGCATTCTTGATTTAGCGTCCTGCAAGAAGTGTACCAATAATGTTCTCTTTTAGGGGGGTGGGGAGGAGAGATGGGAGAATTGAAGGGGATCGTGTCGAGTGTATCGCTCTTTCTTGGCAGCTGGCCCTCGAATCGCGCTTTCCTTTGCCTTTCTGGCAATAGTGAAAAGCGAAGGCTATTCACCCCAGAGCTCTTCTCTTTTGTACGTACATGAGTTGTCGAGAAATCAAGAGGTTTGGGGTCGAGAGGCGAGTTACAATGAGCTAGAGCACGTGGTTACGCGTCAGTGGTCATCAACTTCACTCGGCGACTCGTTTATACTGCCGATTGCTGAGGAATACGGTGTGGATGATCGTACAGCTATGATCAGAAGTTTCAGCAGATCGACAGAGGTATTGTGTGCAAGTAGAAGATCAGTATTATAAAGAAAAGTGAATTTGCGAGGAAGGAACTAGGAGGATGAGTGAATGTGCTTCACCCTCGTGGTCTGACTTCCGCATTATGACGATCAACATGAACGGGCCTGGAAAGGCAGATGATCGAAGGAAGCTAGTATCGAACATTATGACAACCGTCTCTGCCTCTGTGATATTTTGTCAAGAAATTCCGGGGAAGTTCCAGGAAGAGGTGGTCGCGAAATGTGGCCCAATAGGCAACTATCAACTCGTTCAGACTGAAAAGGAAGCGGCAGTGTTGTGGCGCACGGAGGACTTTGATGGCGACCCTTTGCATACTACAGAAACGTGGATATCTGCAATCAAGGATTCTCCGCAAAGAGAATGGTCTGATGTAGACATGAGTGAAGTACGAAGCCGTGTTGCCATGGTTAAATTACAGACACAAAAAAGAGCAGATCTATCCTTCTTAGCCGTTTCGTGGCACGGGCCCCACAGAGCGGTGAAAAAGGATAAAAAAATAGAAACATTCCGTGGCCTTATTTGCTTCTTACGTGAGGTATGTAAGAAAACAAAGGTATCTTCTTGTATTATAGGAGGGGATTTTAACCTCGACACATCAAAAGACATTGGTGACGTGGTTTCTAAAGAAAAATTGTTCGTGGAAGTTTATGAGTTACCCGCTCGATATCAAGAGGCGAAGAAGGGTAAAGATATCCTTTACAAGGATAATTTTGTTTTTTTCACTGATCCTGTCGGATACATCACAGTGTCTTCAGTGAGAGCCTTTAAGAGTGAGGATTTTTCAGACTCCAGCGATGGCGATCAGGAAGAAACCTATCGTCCAAAGGCATCAAATAATACGGAGGGGAAAAATCTATTGGACCATGACCCCATCATTGGTAAACTTAGCTTTAAGCCCGTCGAGCAGACTGGTAAGTTTTAGCATGAACAGGCAAGATCTACTTGTATTACAACATTAGTTCCAGTGAAAAAAAAAATGCAAGCTGCTATATTCACAGGTGACCGGTTATGGTCAAATAAAACACATTCTTGCACAAGATGAAATCCATTTAACTTGACGAAAAAATATTACGGAGATGAATTCATCATAACCAGAAATTCGTGACGGCAAGCGGCTTGCACTGCGGGCGCATAATCAAAATGGCGGCCAGAGTGAATGAAAGAGTAAGTAGCTTTTGTCTACACATCGTTATCAACTGTGGGTTTGCTGGATTGTACCTCGATATTGATACATTTTAATTCTGGGAATTTCGGTCCCGTTGATCAATAAGTAAGTCTTAGTCAGTAGAAGTTGCTGTGCAGTAAATTTTTCAATACGACTTGATGGGATTTTAATCTCGCAGCTGAACGTTCCTTGCCTTAGGCCTAGTTAATACGTCGCAATATCGTCGAATTTAATTCAGACGAATTCAATTCAAGGTCACTTTTAATTGCTTACTTTAAAAAGTAAGCAATTAAATTCGACGATAGGGCGACTTTTAAATCAAATTAAATTCGTCCGTGAATTAAATTCGTCTTAGACGTTTTAACCGTCTAGGTATAAGACGGATAAAACGTCTAAGACTAATTTAATTCAGACGAATTTTAATGTGAATTAAATTTGTCTGAACTAAATTCGACATATAAACTAGGCCTAATTATCAATCGCAATAACTTATTTTTATCAGCTAACCTATTAAATATCTTAATCTTAGCAAAGCTAGTGCCAGAGGTAGAGGATTCGTCTGAACCCCTGGCTGACAGGATGTCCAGGCTATCAATTGGCAGTAAGCCGTCAGGTGAGTTTTCAGAGTTTTGATAAATGTTAGCCTGAATTGAACAATTGTTTGAGTTCAGGTTATGTGAATACAGTGCCTTTTCGTTCGTTTTTCTGTTGTTTCAATGAAACTGATTCGCTGCATTTTTCATTGTTAAGGATCAAAGTATGCCAGCGAGAGAACATCCACCGGAGGTCCCGCCGACATTGACTGACGATCATGGTGAATTTATACGAAGGGATTTCCCGTAAGAATCCTCTCATAAGTCAACAGTAGATGGCCGCGATAGCAGTGATGCCTTTAGAAGGCATTTCCAAGCAGTTACCCACGGCATTATTTGCTTACTTGCCTTTGACATACAGCCGTCTGGTGGAGAGAATTAGTCCAGTGGCAGGACGACGACTCAAGCGCGACCGTTTCCTTTCCTCTCACAACTCATCCAATCTCAAATGCAAGATATTGAGATATTCTCCATGCGTGAAACGTTTTAGTCTTTGTCAAGTTGGATTAACATCTGTACCTCAGGAAGGCAGGTCTATTGAAGATCTACAACCCCAGCCACAAACCTTGAAATAGTTTGTGCAAGTGAGCTCCCCCTTCCCCTTGTCAATGTTGTTTCTGATACCAAAATGTTTTCCCCTGGTCAACATTGAATGGAGGAACGGGGTGGTTCAAGGAATTGTGACTTGCGGAAATTATTGTTAAATACATAAATTCTGTCAGCTTGCGACATTCTTCATCTGTGTTCATATGTGAAACGTTTTAGCCTTTGTCAAGTCTAACTGACATACGTACCTGCCTTCTTAGTAGTGTATTTTTACTCAGTGAAGAACCAATGTAATATACGCGTAATAACAAACGTAATATACGCGTAATTGATTAGCTAACAAAAATCACCATAAACAGTGAGCTAGAAATTTAGGACATAAGTCTAATCCCTCTGGAACAGCAGCCCGTAAGCACATTTGCCATCGTACAAGGCACATAAAGCCTATACTCTTTATTGTACAAAGATATCGTAACCTGTATACTTTAGGTCATTGATGTTATTTAACCAAAAACTATTCATGTATATATTTTTTATTCAAACTTTAGGAGCCGTTGTTTTCTACAATACTAGATCTGCATCGGCTGGGAAACTCTACATAAAATATGGCTGAGGCAACAGAGCCACTCCTTTCCGCGTATTGGATGTAAGATGGGGAATGGACTTCCGGAACATCTGCGAACGAAAACTAGTTCGCAGATGTTCAAAAATTGTCTTCACCAAACATTACTGCAGCTTTTCGAACACGAGGAGACGTATGTTGGGGTCCACACCTCAATGCAAATCTCGGTCTTTACTAAGTAACTGTTTAATGTAATATAGGCTTATTTATTTCAGCGATACATCTTTATTTACAATGTATTTATTTCTCATTTATTCTACACATATCTATTTCATTTATTCCGCATACTTCTTTCGTCCCAGTTGCCTTGTACCTCTTTTTCATAGCGAGTCTTGGTGCATAGCCTTCTATATGAAAATGAGTTTTCGTTCACATGCAGATAAAAGTCATTTCCATATGAAAGGTTTTGCACGAGGCCTCGCTTGGAAAAAGAGTCACAAGACAATTCGGGAATGGCCCATTATATTCCGTTGTAATTTATTGCAATTGATATCATAATAATAAACAGTCAATAATAATCATGAACAATCAGCTAATGTTTAAGCTCAATTTTGTATGGTTAAGGGTTTCCCTTTGCGTTTTAGCCATGATTATTTTCTTTCTAAATTCAATTTGAGCAAGTTTTCGTTCGGTCTCTGAACGCTGAAAGGGAAAAAATACCTTCATTTACCTAAAAGCACTGGTAACGAATTTTGCTGTAACATAATGAACATGCGCTCTGCGCTATTCCGTCAATCATCCGTGCGCAGAACAGAAAGCGGGTGCACAAAGGGGCTGGACGCGCCGCTAAGGTTATTACAAAATCTAGGTATGATACGGACTCTAGGGTTTCTCAACTCGCTTGGCTGGGACCCTCTTTCTATCTAAAGCGAAGCAAAAGGCCTGTATGCTTTTTAAGAGTATTAACAAGCCCCCCCCTAGGTTATCTTTTTGACATGGTTACTGAGAGAATGGCGTCCTATGATTTCCGCTGCCCATAAACTGGTCTTACCAAGGCCAAGAACTGACTACCTGAAACGCCGCTTTTCCTACAGCAGAGCTTTTCTTCTGGAACAGTCTCCGCGAGGAAGCTAGGGCAGCTGGCTCCTTAAAGTCTCTTTAAAAAAACGTATAAATAAATGGTCTTTCGCAGCGGACTCCCACACGCAAACATATAAACCAGTTAACAGAGTATGTAGATTTACTGATATTTTTACCTTGTCTAAATAAAGTTGTTGTCGTTGTTGTTGGACTTCGGGCCAAGTAGTAAACGAACGAACAGGGCTAATTCTCACTTAAGTCAAGATGCTAAGCTTTACTAAATAATGCTTCGTTTAGTCGATAACGGTGATAAATAAACAACCCATAGCCTCTAGAAAGGTCAGGAAATAATTTGTTCCTTTTCAAGAGATAACAGGAAAGATTTTTTTCTTAATTACGTCTTAACGGTCTCTTAGATTTACTTTATAATTTGTTTATTTATTTGATTTGGTTTTTCTTTTGGTTTTCTTTTGTTTCCTTTGTTTGTGAGAGTTGTATTGAGTTTGAAACAGGTTTAGATAAACTGTGGTTTGAAAGGGACATCTAGGGGATATCGAAAGTTCCTAACTTGGAGTGTTTTAGTGAGACATTTTCACGTTACCAAGATCCAGAAAGCTTGTAATAGAATGTATTCGAAAGATAGGCCAAAAAGAACGCCGCAAGCATTGACGTGAAACAGGAAAAATAACTGATTATTTTCGAAAGCTGCAAAACTGTAGCCGGTGGGCAGGCGTCTTCTATTTCCTTTTCACGCTACAAAACTGTGGACTTGGACTAAAATTAACTGAAAAGTTTTGTTAATGTAACAAAGTAGTTTTGGCCTCTTTACTTCCGCGTGGAAAATTTCCAGATGTTGTGCCAGTTTGTTCTCAGTTTCAATTCCCCTGCTCCAGGGATGTTCATGCAAATAAATTGCTGGCAGTTGTTGAAGTACACCTTTTTCCCGTTAACTGACATATGCGAAGATGTATGACATCCGTTTTTATGACATCCATAATTTTAACCAGTTCAGTCTTGATTAAAATTCACAACGATTCTTTCAGCATAAAAGGCTACTTAAGCACAATGACAGAGTAGAAGACGTAAAAGCATACATTTTTTTTTTATGATTCTTGGCTTCTTTTCGAAGGATTTCTTCTCGGCTTCTATCCGTGTCAAACACTATTTGCACCGGAAAACCAAAAATGTAAAACTAACAATCGACTTGTCCTTGAACAATCTTCTGTCGGACAAACACAAAATATTGAGCTAGACGAAGTGATTATATTTCAATCATTGCATCCAGAACAATTAAATTTTTAAACGAGGTTTATATTAATTATATACTTCGAGTCGGATTCTTTTCGCATGTAGATGAAATAATCAATGTCTGGTCTCTGTATTTTAATATCGGAAAACCCATTGAAGTTTTTCAAACCCGCCTGTTCAGTTCTAGGCAGCGAGTTAAACAAGGTTCGAGACGGTAGCTCTAACTTTCGATTCTGTGGACAAAACCTTGAAGTGTGCCATTCAATCGAAAACTACTGAGCTGTACTTTCCTGTAATGCTTTTTATTTCTCCGTGTTCGACAAAATAAACTCGAGATTGTTTTCTTATTTCGAAGTCTTAACCCTCTAAAACGTCAGTATAAGCACCTGTTTTGACACGTGACACGCTCAACAAACACGAACCAATTGGAGCGCGAACATTGCCAAAACATAGACTGTAGGTTTATGTTAAATAAATGGCCACTTTTCCGACGTAAATTCTGCAAAGTCAAACTTCGTTAACTAACTACAGTAGTCGACGGGGCGCCGTGTTTTTATCGCAAGCAGTGCACCCGCTTGCAAACCCTTCGTTTACGCCTCCCATTAAGAAACTAGCCCTTGACTATTGAAACGCTACAATCGAAGACTACATCTCGATACTGGTTCTTCAGTTAATGTGAGGGTAAAACCGGCGATGAGCTAAGATATACAGCGGTTACGAGTGGGCGAACAACAATATTCTTGAAACTATGACACACTTGAAGTCTTGAATAAATACATTCCAACTCCAGAAAATTTTCCGGTGCAGATATAGTTTCACAAAAAACTGGTTTCAGCGAGAGGTCGGTCGGAAAGTGGATTTCCTGCCAGAAGTCAACTTGGATTCTGCTCTCAATTTAACGATGAAATAAAGATGGAAGCATCAACTTCTGGACACGACTATGGCCTGGATGCAACCGCAATCGTGGGTTGTGGAATATCTCTATTCTTTTGTGTTATATCTGTGGTTGCTTTCATATTTTTCAGGTAACGAAATTTGTGTTGTTTTACTTTCACATCAGTTAGTCGAATTTACTGATAGCGCATGACTTTAGCTCTTGTCCTATAGCTAGTCAGCGAAAGAATCGAACTATTGTTACACTAAAATATGTGGTTCAGTGAGATTACGAAATACCTTGCCTATAACAGCCGTTTAGCCAAAGCTTGATATCGCTCTTAAAAATTCAATTTCTGCGGTCAGCTATAACATAATTTTAATATGAAACATAGAACATTATGAGATTTGCGGTGAGTATTTGCACTTGGAAAAGCCAGGGATTCAATTGTTCTGTCCGAAAATAAAAATTGTGAGCAAATTGAAAATCGAGCAAGTCTCTTTTCTTTTGAGGCAATCCAAATTAAGTTCAATTTTGATCGCGTGCGAGCGATAACTGTTGAAAGTGAAACTTGTACATGTTGTCAGCGTACGCAAAAGATGTCGCATATAGGGCTTCCTTATAGCCATTCACTATACCATTGCAAATAAAGTGACGGCAAAGACATTGTATTTTAAAGCTTTATCTTATTCTGGCAGCGAGCTGAATAAATAAAGCTAGAGTAATAACTTAAAGTGAAAACGCGATGATGACTTGCTCACAATTTACAATTCATTCAAAACTGAAATCTTGTGAATTTTTATTGTGTCGTTAGCCGGGTGATCACGGACCAGAATCAAAGTATCACGAAATACGAACTTTGCGGAACACCCTTGCATTCATCTAGCGAAAATGCGTTAGCCGTGTCAATAGATATGTGATTCCTTTTTCCGGTGTTTCTCCTGAAGAGAGAGAGAGAAAAGGGAAAAACAGAATTTCAATTTTTAATCTTCTTTACGAACCAAGGTCGCATATATATGCATATTCAAACCCAGATTTTCTGCACTCGTAACTTATTAAATATATTTTCCTGATTCTTGTTGCAGGCGTAAGAAGGCTCTGTATCGCAGTTTCTTTCGATGTTTTCTTCTGTTTTCTTGTCAAATTAAATTCTTGGCAATACAAAAGGATAATCCTGAACTGGACTGAATAACACCTTGGGAAAAAAGAGTGATTTTTAACAGTGCAACAGACCGAATAAAACGCGCCAACCTGCGCAAACCAATATTTTTCCCTTTCGGCTCGACATTGGCGCACCACCGAATCCTTTTTTAAAAGATATGGAAGACTAAGAAAATTACACAATATTTTAGTATTCGCGATAGCGTCGGTTGTTTGTTTGAATAATAACTTATCCACAATTTCACCGTCTGTCTATTTTTCCGTCGTTGTATTGTCTTTGATAAATGAGAGGAAATGCTTATTAATTTGTGCTGAAAATTTTCTGCTACTGGCTACCAAATACGCCGGAGGCAACGGGCAAAAATTGCATGGAAATTGTAGTCAAAGTGATAAAGTTTTCAGCAATATATTTTCAATAATTTAGTGGCTGATAGAAGGCGGCTAAATAAGGCTTAAATTAGCATCCAATTTGTGCTTATTTCTAATTTGTTTATTTACCTTTAACTTTGCAGCTAATTGCAGACATTCATGGAATCGGATAATCGACCAAACATGCTCAAAAAATTTTAGTTTTAATGATTTCGGACAGGTTTTAAGAAATTGGTCTCGAGAAAACGATTGTGTTGTTTGCGTATTATCTGCAATACTGCCTTTATGGTCGGAAATCCTCAGTCCATCAAATGCGTTTATGTTAACACACGGCAATGTACGATTATTTTTAAGGTTGTCAATTATTCAGTGGAAAAACAAATATCTGACTCTGTCGAATCTTTTTAGAAAGTTCTTGTCCGGGCAGTATATATTGATACAACTTTTATTCGGAAAAATAACATTCATCATTTCTGATCCCTTGTACTTAGCCCAAAAGCGTGCGCGCTCATGATGAAGTGAAAATACTCCAAAACTCACCCGTTTGTAAGCGAACAGTCATACCCAATTAGATACCTTTTTTTGGATCTATCTCACTTGAGGATTTAATCCACAGACCATAATAAACTAAACAGTAAAAATATCGAAGGACCAATGGCACTTGAGGACGTAGTACTGCTCGATGGCTTTTATTTGAATGGTCGCAATTGAAAATTTCTCATATACACACA
Organism: Siderastrea radians; assembly: GCA_964017195.1. Lineage (NCBI taxonomy): Eukaryota > Metazoa > Cnidaria > Anthozoa > Scleractinia > Rhizangiidae > Siderastrea > Siderastrea radians. The sequence continues at coordinate 36,611,812 of OZ024895.1, forward strand.
CACAAAAGCTAGAACCAGTTTAATAATGACTAAAAGCGAAATCGGTCAAACATACAAGACACCAGAGAGCCACGAACTGAATTGACACCTTAACCAAATAATGGCGGGCATTTTTTATTTTGTTTTTGTTTTAACCATTTGCTACGTCAAGAAATATTGTCTTTTTATCATAAAATTCGAAAGGCGCATAATTTTATTCCTATATTCGATCTGGAATATAAATTCGCTCAACAATATATTTCATGAAATTATGAATATATGAAACTCATATATTTCATGACTCATATATTTCATGACAACACCAGGTGATTTTGTTTCTAGAATTGCGGAAATCTTATTTATTTATTTATTTATTTATTTATTTTGCTTCGCCTGGGAGTTACGTATATAAAAACATTGAAGACAATTACAAAACCAGGCAGGGACACCACAACAGTAAGAACCAATTACTGTGGGCCCAAATCGTCTCTCTCCCATTGCATAAATGCGCGCTATAAAATTCGTAAGACTATTGTCCTACCATCTGTTTTTGACATAGTTTTCAACAGTTTTAATCGGTGCATTGTTCTTTAATAAGTTGATTTTCCGACCACCGCCAACAAAGATTACAAATTGATTTTAAATCTTAAAGTAGGAGTGACTGGAGGAAAAAGTAAAATTAATTTTAGTGACATCTTGGTTAACCCATTTCCTTCCCAAACGTAAGTGAAACTGGAAAGAGATCCTTTATTTCATTTTAAAAGAAAAACCTAACGAGTAGTTCTTCGTTTCAACAGGATGTTTCCCAGGATACATAGATTCAAACGTTGTATAGAGCCAACTTGCACAGCATACTAAACAGCACCACAGGAAAGCACTGCTCAATAGCTTTCATTTCAATGATCAGACTTTAGGATTTTACACACACACTAGGCTAGGTTTAGAACCACCTTCACAGCATAATAAACAGCACCACTGGGGTCCCAACCACAATGGTTATTAACCCGTCAGGCATTTATATAGAAAATGTATACATTTCCTGCAATGTTTGGCCATCCAGGAAAAAGAAAATTAGATACTCGTTTGTAAAAAATGTGTTCACCCCATTTAAACACACTTGTTTGGAAGCAAAGCATCTTCTCGATGAAGCACCTGCGCTGACGAAGCTTATGGTCGCTTATGCAAGCTGAGGAATCTCCCCTCTATAGTCTCTCTCTTTATTTTATATCAGAATTCGAGTTTCTTCCAAATGCGAATCTTAAAAAAGAAGCAAGCCTAATTAACTTGACATAGAATACAGTGACTGTGTCAGGCAAACCTCCCCTGAGGGGTGGGGGATTTTTCATTGTTTTTACTCGTTGGTTAGCACCCTCTATCCCCCGCGGATTCACTTAGTTGGACAAATTGTCACAGTTGTGTCATCACAAGTTGTATTGCAGCTGGGTTTCCTCTGGCTTTGCTTTTTTTCGTCTGTTTAAGCTACCTCAGTGTTGTTTCGGCCACCATCTTGGATTGCCCACTAAGGAGGGCGAAGTCTAGGAAG